>OX243821.1:27710127-27880127 GCA_945859605.1 Lumbricus rubellus
ACACCAACAACGACGACATCTCTGACCAACTTTGCAGCATCAACGGTCAGCAGCCGGACTCTACGTGGACTCGCCGTCAGCTGGACAATCATCTGTCACCACCTGGTGACATACTTACGAACTAACGTTCCAGTGGCTGACTGATTGATATATAGAGTGGTTCAACTGTGTTGTTGATTCTGCGGCGGTTGTCCGATTGTAATTGTAATTGTAATCGTACATTTATATAGCGCCACTTCAAAAGAACTCCGGTTGTCGATGTCGTTGCTGATGTTGCATCACTTCATCCAATCATGCCAGTCTCTTGCGGTGTCTTCAGAGCCGTTTTAACGTCTAGCCACGCGAAACAGGGAGGCCCTGCGGCGACCCAAAGTAATACATCGCATAACAAATGAGCAACATGTTATGCGAACTTTGATATAATAATTATATCAAAGTTCGTATAACATGTTAAACTAACATTTATTTTATTAATATTTATAGGAAGGAAATTGTATTAAAAAGAGGTGTGTTAATTTAGGATAGTCATTAACGTTAGACTAAGTGTGTGATGACAGAAATGATTATCGCCACCTTTCTCTTTTCTCCAAACATGAAACTGCCGCTTGTAAGATTACAATTTTCTTGCTGTTGTTCGTCCAAGTTAAGCATCGCTTGATTAGAATGTGCGAGTGATCGTTGTGATTATTTCTTTAGAAAGAGCATGCATTAAACACCTCTTTTAGGTATTTAAATCTTTATATAAATAATTGCGTTCAACTTGTAGTGTACTACCCACTTCATTTTCTAAGCCTCACCATAAGGAAAGCGGATGGTCAGGACTCAACCTCGCCGTCTAATCTTTCCAGCAACATTAATCGCATATTATGTATGATGTCGGAGAGAGCGATTGTTAATAACCACATGTTCCTTAAAAGACGCTAGTTAAGTTTTTCGAGTTGAAAAAGTAATTACTATGCCGGTTTATTTCGGTTTATATCGGTCGATAACTGCATAGATGCAAGATTTCCCCCCCCCCCCTCCAAGCACGTCGCCATGGTGAGCAGAAGCATCATGCTGATCAAACACATTATGTTATTCAATTGTATTAATCTTTTTCTTATATGATATGCTAAATTTGTACTATCATTTTTTAAAACTTTTTGCTGAGTCTAATTATTTGTATTCGGTAATTCTCGTTCTGATTAGGTCAAACCAAATGACCGCTGTGGTTCATTAGCTATTATAGCCCTCACTCAAGACAGTGAGACACTTTGAATTGTATAAGAATAGCAAGCGATATAAAACTCGCCCAAATTGCACACCTTTTATAAATGCAAGCAATTAAAGCTAAATATATTTTATACTCGAAAACTAACTAGGTGTCCAGGAGCTTGATGTGGATTCGAACTCGGAAACTTCGGGCTACAAGCGCGCGCCACAAAAGCTCTGTTACAGCAATTAACACAAAAAATCACTCATTTTTCGTCAGCCACTTTCTACCATTCAATCTGCCACCCTCCATTGCGTGTTTTACTCTTTCTCGTTTATGTCAGAGCCGTTTATGGTTTTATGATCATAAATATTATATGTCCCTGACGATGTCCTGCCTGTCTGTTTGTCTGTATCTCGGTATGTCTCTCTGTCTCTCTCTCCGTCTATTTATTCACTCGGTCTACTCGCACTGTTAGTTACGCAATCTAAACTACTAGCCTACTTACATCAAAACATTAAAAGACTCATTTTAAACACCTTCAAAACGCTATTAACAAATGCTATAACTTTCAGTTTTCACACTTCTTTCACTAAGTTACAAAAAAATTGAAGCAAAATGCGCAATACGTAGCCACTAACAAGTCATCTTCAACACAACCTTCCATAATTGAGGCAGTGCTAGGACCAAGTCTGGGAAAAGTAGGAGGGCGAAACATCTTCGCTTTGAAACAGTGCCATTAAACGGAGAGAAACTATAGACTAACCGTGGACTTAGTTATAAAGCTGTAACATTATGAACGAAGATGCATTCGAACCTGCCTGGGGACAGAGAACATGAAGAACATTTAAATACGAAGAATTTTTAAAGTGGAGTAAATTCAAGAGAATAACTGGCAAAGTTGTCATTGTCACCATCATCACTTACCAACGCGTTCCAAACTCCTTAAATCTATTTTTATAAGACACCCAAAGTCTAAGGTGAATGCACAATCATCTTGTTAGCACTTTTGCGGATCACATAAGCCAATTTCTTTAAGCTCTTTTAGACACCATTAAAAATAAGTACAATTTGCTATATAAAGTAGATGCGCATTACAAAATTTTAATTACTGCTTCAGGACTCTGAAATTTTGTCCATTGAGTAATCGATACCAATTTTCATTTTGTTCGATTCTTTTTTTTATTATTTTTTACAATGTTTATGTGAAAATTTTGAGTGTTAAAATAAGCGATCATTTTGCGTATTATAACAAAGAACACGGAATACGTATGTCGCTATCAATCAATCAATCAATAAATCGATCAATCTATCAATCAGTCAATCATACTTTTATATAGCACCGCTTCAAGGTACCTACTACCTACTCAGAGGCGGTTCCGGCAGGGATCAAGCGAATAAAATCTTCAATAGTTTGTGCAATCGAGAACAGCTATGTTTAGCTATGTTTAGCTATGTTTAGCTATGTTTAGCTATGAATGCTATGCTTAACCGGTGACCATAACTTGCATAAAGAATTAGCAGTGGGATCTACAGTAGCCTGTGTAGCTTTAACATGCGGTTAAGCTGTTAAATAATAGCACTAATAGAGAAGACAGGCGATGTAATTACTACTAATAATAATTACAACAATTTTCATGTTCAAGTGCGCTGTTCCTTCACTGGAATAAAACATCTCTATGTTAGACACCTTCAAAACGTCGTCCAACGACATTTCATATGAGGTTTTAAAAATATCGTTTAATCGGTGAATAGTAGCTAACATCACGTAATGCTTCTATTAGAACAACGCCATTGTTCGCACTCAAGCAGTGGCAGTCCTAAGTTGGAATAAACGAGGAGGGCGATGCTAAGGATCTGTGTTAAAATACGCCCAAAAAAACTAGCCTACTATGGCCTACAATTCGCTCGATGTCATGTACGAGCTCAAACATGCAATTTACCCTTGATGAATACGAATCTTGGTCAACTAATTGCTGGATAAATGCCTCAACATCATCACCATAATTAGCAGCACCACCACCTCTTCCGCCACCACCATCATCGTCATAGGTGGTCAGTTGGTCACATCTGTTCAAAGCATTTGGAAAATGTACCAGTATTTATTTATTATACAAACATGTTCACTGTTCAACAACCTGATTTTAATAAGGTCGGTATCTTGTAAATGAAGGACGTATTCGAGTTGTATACAGTAAACGTTTCAGTTGAGGGGATGATGCTAGAAACACCCAGCGTCCGTACGTCCGTACGTCCGTACGTCCGTACAACGTACGTCCGTCCATCTGAGTGCTTGTCCGTTTGTCCATCTCTCTCGCAAAATAGCCTGTGTTACTTCGCTCATTCTACTCAAACTAGGACCATTACACGATGGTCACTAATAACGCAGATACCTTCAAAACGGTAAAATGTTTCACTATATAAATCCGATACGCAAAACACGTCAAATTAACTCACTAGCTAAATAACTCCGTTACTGTAACTTTGCAGACTTGTTGAAGTGCCAGTCACAAGTTTGAAGAAAGTAGCAGGGCTACGGGAATCATTTTCGTTTTGATAATGTATCATTAAATTAGAGTTTAAAATTATAAAGTTACTGCTTACAATACAATATCAAAAACTCATTTTAAAACACCTTCAAAATGTTTGAAAGGGTGTTATATACATCTAAAGAAGCAAACAGACAATACTTTCGACAGATATTGTTTTGAAAGAGTTAGCCGTTAGCGAAACAACTCCGCTATTATTATAGTTTGCACATTTTGTGGTTGTGATAGTCTCAAGTCAAAAGACAGTAGGAGGGTGACGAGAATCGTCTTAGTTTTGAAACAGTGTCATTAAACAAAGAGTAGCCTTAGACTAACCGTAATGATGATGATGATGATGATGATGATGATGATGATGATGATGATGATGATGATGATGATGATGATGATGATGATGGTGGTGGTGGTGGTGGTGGTGGTGGTGGTGGTGGTGGTGGTGGTGGTGGTGGTGGTGGTGGTGGTGGTGGTGGTGGTGGTGGTGGTGGTGGTGGTGGTGGTGGTGGAGGTGGTGATGATGATGATGATGATGATGATGATGATGATGATGATGATGATGATGATGATGATGATGATGATGATGATGATGATGATGATGATGATGATGATGATGATGATGATGATGATGATGATGATGATGATGATGATGATGATGATGATGATGATGATGATGATGTTTACACGGCCATTGCGTTTTAAATGCATTGTCCCTTTCATTGGAATAAAACACCCCTATCATAGACACCTTCGAAAGGTTGTCAAACAACTCTTGATAAGCGGGAAAATCACTTAATCGCTTGGTAGCACAACGATCACGTAAGTCCAATTCGAACAACGCCATTGATCGCTCGCAAGCAGTGCAAGTCCTAAGATGGAGTAAACGAGGAGGGCGTTGCTATTTGTCTTCGTCGTCACACGTTAAAATGAAAACTATTCACTAGATGTCATGCTAAGAATGAGTAAAATTACAAGCCCGATCCTCCTCTTATTTCTCCTATGAATACTAATCCTGTCCAACTACATGTACGTGTAATCGCTTGATAAATGCGTCTTACTAATAATGTTTGTGGCTGACGTCGTGTTATTATAATCCCACATTGGGGGTACGGTAGCTCATTGGGTAACACACTGGCATAAAGATAAACGGACCCAACTTCGATTGCCGAAACCCCCGTGTGTATATATATATATATATATATATATATATATAATCTATTTTATACGTGTATATATGAGTAGCGGAATATTGTAAACATTATTGGTTCCAGCAGCGGTCATCATTTGCCGTAGAGAGTTGAAGTGTAATAATTCACACCTTTAGAACGGTTTCTATACCGAATATATATACTTTAAAGCGTCGAGATTTTAGTATTCAACTTTATTTAACAATAATATGACTTTCGATAGTTAAACTACGCGATCATTTATGCGTATTGTAACGAAGCATACGTCCCGCATTGCTTACAGTATTACCGAAACATTTAATTATCGTACATTTTATGTAGGGGTATAATTGCATGGCATTGCAAACAATTGGTCTCAGCGATTATCACTTGTTGAAGTGTAATCCGTCTCAACTTCGACACCTTTAGAACACTTTCTACCAATGGTATTTTTTTAAATCTAAGCGTCGAATTTATTATTCAGATAACTGCATGTCACAAAGCATACGATCGTATACGATGTTTTCGCTGGCCACTTCTCGGGGCGCACGACTGATGCCTCGTACTTATTTCTAGAAAGAATTGCTTAACGAATCCCTACAGCAACGCTTGCGACCTCTGTGGCGCAATACGGCAACACAAGTTCACGAATGGACACAAAATCCGATAGGCTACTACATGTATGTCACGGTGGCGTAATGGGTATGTGGATGGTTGCAGGTTCGAATCTACCTCAAGTCACCGCGTAGGGACCTTGAGTAAGACATTCAGTCGCAATTGCTCAGCGCTTCGGCGCCAAACTCCGATGCAGTGTTCGCTCTGCAGTCGGGAGCGCCTCTGAGTAGTGAGCTTGAAGGGACACTATGACGAGTGCACATACAAACAAACAAACAAACAATGGCGGTAATGATCGACACCCGCGGAAAGATTTCGTCGCTTATTCGTGGTTCTGATCCACAGATTAATAATTTTTTTAAATATAGCACACGTAGGGACGGATAACGACGATCTATTGAGAAACTGTGGATGATGTGAATGAGAGAGAAATGGAATTTGCCTTCGTCGAATGATTGGTGGAGGGCTTGTTCGTTCAATTGAGATGAGAGAGAAAGGAGCCTACGGTCCAGCTTTGGGTTTTATTTGCCTGTGACTGAGTAGGCCTATAAGCTTTTACCATGAAAACCGCAACCGTTTGGAGAAAACTTTCTTAGCATCCGTACCTGTTGGAGATGTAAAGAAAGTTTATATTTTTGTGAGAGATATGTTGCACATTGAACCGTTTTAAAGGTCTCTATTCGTCGCGTTTTTAAAACATGCGCGTAGGATTATATCCATTTTGCGACCATCGCGTACAATGGCGAAAGGCAGTATCACTAGTAGCTTATTAAGCAGGGCCGGATTAAGGCGTGTTAAACATATTCGACCGAACAGGGCCCCCCACACTTTAAGGGTCTCCACACATGCAATAGGAATATTTTTTCATAATTATTGTTTTTTTTATAATAACACAACTGAGTTCAAAATCGCTTATACATTTTTTTCTGAAAATGAACATCTACGTGTATGCAGGACTACAATAGTACATCTGTATCATGCTCATTCAGGAGCGGATCGAGGAGGGGAATCCGGGCATCCCCCCCCCCCACCACCACATTCAGAGGTTTGCACGTCACCAGTGTGTTAATTCATAAAGTGTACATTGTTTGTATGTGCACGTGTCATAGCACCCCTTCAAGCTCGTAATCGTAATCTCCAAATTTCTAAAGAGCTACTTGAAAGCCAAGCGCGGGGCACCAGCTTATTCACGAGCTCTCACGACTCAGAAGCGCTCTCGAATTGAGAGCGGACACTGCATCGAAGTTGATGTCAGAAATTCATCCTCATTCACTGGTTTTTCAGACATACAAATAGGCTGAGACTTAGAGGGACAGAGGGAATAGTGCCCCTCAATGTATGGGGCGGGGTAGTAGGTCAGCTCGGTCTAGCCGTTTGCCGATCTAATCTGCAACTAAATAATCCTGATCTGCATAGACCCGTCTCATCCTTATGACGCAAGTTTACGCGTTTAAAAGGTGTATATGAATTTTATCATGAAAGAGGAATACCAAGTCATAATTTGAAATCGTGTAGAATAATCGCTAGGTTGACGGTTCTTCACTATGGACAACACTTCTCTGCCTAAGAATATTTTAGATACCTAGAGACATTTGCGAATGAAAACCTTATCCAGTGTCTTAGCGTGTAAATCCTCAAATAGCATAGACTATGCAACTTTCACAAATATCGAACTCATAACTAGCAGCCCTTGCTGGACAGGGATTCTTTCCGACTATATTACATTGAAGCGGGTTAATTAAATAAATGAATTTGTTAGATGCAATTACTTAATGCCGCTGAGCAATAGTCTCTGAAAGGTTTGATATGGAACGCATACCTGCTACAGCTTCCGAGTCCCACATTTATATATTATATATTTTTCACGTTTAAAAGGTGTCCAACATGAGGTATCCTACTTATCAAACTCCAAACACAGTAACTGTCTTCGTGCAAGATACATGTATTCCTACAAAATCAACTTCACATTTTCACCCTCCATATAAATAGCTTTATTAAAGAACTTTTAAAAGGTGTCTATAGGCTGAAGGAATTGCTGAATTCGCCTAAGAACACTTACCAGTTAGTGTAAGTTAATTAAGACAACTAATGGCAAGGACGAGACACGATTGTAAGACATAGGATACGTCTAAACCATAATCGCTAGAGGCGCTATAGATAATCCTGAGTATTTGGAGACCTTTAAAATTTTAGCAACAACTGCAATTTATAAGTCAATCTCCAGCTCATGGTGATGGGTAAAACAACCGCATATCGCAATGAAAATATAAAAAAAGATATATAGCTGTTGATTAGTCATCATCATCTTCGTCATCATCATCATCATCATGGCTATCAATATCGTCATCGTCATAATATCGTCAATGTCATGTCATGTCAATACGCCGACGTCGCTTCGTGACGGTTGGCTACATGAGTGGACCAAAGTACTCCAGCAAGATATATCCTTAACAGTCCGCAATAGCGCCGCTTCTGATAAACCGGTCCACAGCGTGATGTTATCAAGCAATTCTAGGTCTATCGTCAATGCTTTTTAAAATTTAATCTTAATATTTTAATAAGCATTCTTGTGTCTATCAATTGCTCTGCCACGCATGGTGACCTGGTTGTCCATATGGCTCGAACTTCCTCTGTTCAGTCCATCTTTCTGTTAGAGTGGCGCTAAATAAATTCAGAAATGCGATTACCACACAATGCGCTGCAGTCAGGTCTTCAAGAGAAGAGTGGTTATAACGATCAAGTGCCTCGATGGAGGAAGAATATCGAATCTTTTTTTTGTTTCATTGCAAATCTTGCGCAGGCGCCTCAAGCTTATATAACAATGGCTGGTCTTGTTTAAAAGGTGTCGTAAAGAGAAGGATTTATTACCGGTAAACCATAATAGTTAACAATAACTGCCTATCGGTTTGTGCAGGTTAAAGATGTGCGGGCCCATTTATTCTCTAAGCACACGATTCAAGAGAAATTTAATAAAATAATACAGGGCATAACGTGTAGCAGGACGGTCGTGGACCGCGTCCTGGCACTTATTATTCAAATCTCTATGCCGTCCTGCCACTTATTTTGCCAGCACACATGAAAATGTAAAGGGCGTTCTGGCACTTCTTTTCAAAAGGTAAGGGGCGTCCAGGCACTTCCTTTATTACACTTTTACACTGAAATAATACTAACAATTAGGATACCGCTGAGTGTGTGGTGGTGCAGGAAGGCAGGTAGGTAGGCAGTGAGGCTGGTCGACGAGCCTAGTCGACGTTAGATGTCGCCCGACGCTAGTAACAAAATGCTGTCCTTACACACCTTTGAAATGCATGACACTGAACTTATTTCAACGGAGAAAACAGAAGCTTTCAATCTAATTATCTGCATTCATTGACTTTCGTCGATATAGTCATTTCGAAAGAGAGCGCATAGAAGTTTCATATGTTTCACGGTTCACCCATTCATCATTGTATCCTTTATATGACGACATAGGCACTGTTTTAAGCGGTTCATTTAAAGTCATCGCTGAATTTTCGAATTAAAAATAAGAATTTTAAAAACGAATTTTAAAAAAGAATTAAAAAAGATCACAGCATCGCATGAATGATGAATGATGAATCCGTATTCTTCGTGTTATGGAGCAATTTATATGTCTAAGTTAACAACACCTGCTCCTTCACATGTTTATATAGTATTGCTTGGCATAGACCTAAAGGTGTTCTAGGCAATCGCGAATGACAGTTGATATCGCGCTACTAATCTATCGGTGATGATAATGTTGTCTTGCTTGTTGCTGTCGACACTCTGTTGGGCAATCCTCCGAAGTCCGGTCCCAAATTATTTCACAGCATTTTTTCTCACCGTCACTTCACAAACTGTTCACCGACTACTAAATATTGTAATTAGCGCACAGCATTTGCAGAAAACTGCCGAAAACGTTCCGTTTGTGACTGTTGCGCCATTGAAAGGCAGCCAAGTAGCTGGAAAAGAGACCGCAACTTGTACCACTTTGATACCGGAGTTTGCGTTTTACTTGCATCCACAGTCCTTCGATCGTTTCTGTGTGAATGTCCCGGCGTACTGAGTCAACAAATTCACGGGTGTGCACGACGAATTCATGACTGTATACACCGTTGTTCAGCTGCGAGACATTACGATAGCCTAGCCAAGCGTCTGTGATGACTGTTGTCCCTGGCAGCACATGATTACTGATAATCCGCTCCAGTGTTGGTGCGTCTCGACGGTCAACAACCTCCATCCAGCATCGTCCGCTACCACGCTCGACCAAGCCGACAACCCACTTACCAACGCGTCGCTGGCCACGGTGGTATTTTCGGTGGAAGAAATAACTTTCATCCAACTCGACGAAAACTGACTGACCGTTTCCATCGAACCCTCCCAGCATTTCATTGGTTTGCACCAGCCACTGATAGCATTCCTTGCGAAAATAGTTGTTATAGTTGACGAGAGTGTCCCAACTAACCAGACTTTCGAACAACATAACGTGTTTACACTTCACTTCGTAAATCCAGTAATACATTAGCATAACGATTTTCTCGGTTGTCAGATCGCAGTTGGCAAAGAATGATCCGGTTCTAACGCTACAGCGGGTGCTGCATTCCCTACAACGCCACGAAAAGCCATCGTTGCACTCCGCTCGTGCGACTAACGCCATTGGGCGGCTGCACGTTCCGCAATCGACGTTGTTCCGAATTAAGCGATGTCGGGCCAGCCACTGCAACCATACATGCTTCTTGGGCATAGCAGCATACAACCCACGCGGAGTTAGTTCAATTCCTACCAGTTGCGCTGCTGGCAAAACAATATCAGTAATGTTTATCGGAGCGGATGGTCTACCTGCCATAATTGAAGAAAACTTTCGAAATCTATCAAGAAATGTACTGGTAAACAAAATGGCCTCAATGATGACGTCATTCTATATAAGGGTGAGTAAGTAAGCATTGGAGAAGCATATCGATGTGATAAGCCATGTGAAATAATTTGGGACCGGACTTCGGAGGATTGCCCTCTGTTGGCTAATATCAACAATGACTAGTATCGCCCTCCTCCTTTTTCAACGCATGAGACTGGTGCTGTGCAGCGTTGCCACTCTAAAAAATGGGGAAAAAACCAAGTTGAAGGGTCGAAAAAACCCAAGAAAACCCAAGTTGCCCAAATCTTCGAAAATGTCCACAATTTCCCGTCAGAAATTTCTGATGACCTCTTTCTTTTGTCATACGGACCAAAAAATCTTTCAAATATTTCCGTCCGAAATTCTGATCTTTTTTTGTCATCCGGTCCAAATCTCCTTAAAAAGTCCACAATTTCCCGATTTTCCCAAAAAAACAAGCAAAAAACCCAAGTTCTTCTCGAAAAAACCCAAGTTCAGATCGAAAAACCCAAGGTTTTTTGGTCGAAAAAACCCAAGAAAAAAACAAAAGTTCTTCCCGAAAAAACCCAAGGAGTGGCAACGCTGGTGCTGTGGGTTAATTAATTTACTCAATTTGTTAGATGCTACTACCTAGGCTGAGCAATAACTGTCCTTGAATGGTTGGGGCTGTTTTGGGAATTAAATTACCGCTTCTGATTTTAAAATTATATAGCATTTATAAAAAGCGTTTAAAAGGTGCCTAAGATGAAGTAGAATAATTGCTCAAGTTCCTATACACAGTAGCCGTCTCCGTGCACGATAATAGCAATTCTTCACTTTATATAATTGCATCGTTAATTAAACAAAATTGAAGGGTGAATTATGTCTGCTTTTAAAAACCGTTTTTAATGAGTTCAATGTAACTATACAAATAAACAGGCATTCACGCGTAGCGAGTGAGATATAGATTGGAAGTCAATCAATCAATTTCGATGACTGCACGAAGTCTAGATGAAAAGATATTATTACATTTACCTATTCAAGGGTTCTATGGGTCGCCTTGATAATTAATTAATCAATCAATAGATCAATAATTGTTTTTTGGTCGGACTGCACCTAATTATTGATTGGTCTGTTGCTATTTGGAAGCAACCATGAAACTCCACCTTCTACAGATCAACATCTTCGCATAATTGACCTTGCCCCTGCCCAGACACTTACCAGGTATACGCCTACTTCTCTGCTCATGGCACATACAGGACTAAGAAGGATCCAGATTTGACGAGGCCTATGACCACAGAGGCCGTTGCCCTCCAAACATTTTTTGCATACTACATAAAATATAGGCCTAAATGAATGGTCAACAGTACTAATGGATGCTTTAAATGCTTTTAGATTTTAACAACGGCGCTCTTGCACATCAAACTTATAAATGAAATATTTCACTTTAAAGAGGTGTTTTAGTAGTTGCTTTCTCTAAATATACTGAGAAGTGCTATTTATGTTCAAGACTGTTCCTTTCTTATATTTCTGTATGGCACTGTACAGTACAAAGCTGTGACTCCTGGATGCATAGCAGTCTCAAAGGTTGTTCCGTACACCTGGATAAAAAAATATTGCTTCGTATCTATACTCTGTTGCCTTATGTAGCTCCTTTATAGGAACTATCCAGATGTGCTCTCACAGCATGGAATCCCACTAAGAGAAAATGTATGAGCTCTTGTTAACTCATTCCAGCCGGAATTGTTTTGATACCTATGCTGTTAATGGGGTCACGTGTGACTCCATCCGGCGGTAAAGAGTTAAAGAGCCTCTTCAATTAAATTCAAGTTTTCTGGAATTGACGTTTCAGTTAATCATTTGCATTGTAAAAAATTAACACCTCTTTTTACGCAAATCACAAGGCTATAATGGCATAGCTCGTCAGTCTATTCTTGGCTGCTGTAAAGTGTAAAGTTTTCACGCTCGTGTGATTGTAAACATTAATTTTGTAGTCATAACGACTTGCGTTAAATGCACGAAGTCTACCGACAATTCCGAACAAGTGCGACTTAAGTGACTTTTAGAATGTTTCATGAAACATAAATATTAAGTAATTGCAATTGTCAAAGGAAGACTGTTCCAAGTATTGGCAAGTATGAAGTTCCACTGCATGAGAAGTCGCGTGATCATAATGTTTGCGTGAGCTCTTGTTAAAGCGCTCATTAAAACAAACAATAGCCTATCCCTATTCAAAAGAGCTCCAAACTATAGCGAGGAAACTGGATCGGAGTTTATCGTCGAATAACACGAACAAGTTCGAGTCAAAGACTTCCTCAGAGACAATATTCAAGACGGCTTGAAGATGATTAAAAAGGCACCGAACATGCCCTACACCACCGCGCTCAGATAAAAAATGCCCCTAACGAAAGTACGACTGATTAGCGAAAATGAGTAATTAGTTTAACTCGTAGCGCCGGAGAAAGGCCATTCCATACGGAAGGACAAACCACAGCAAACGCTCGATGTTGACCTAAAGCAGTCCTCGTTCTGAGAACAAGCAGATCAAGACGGTCAGCAGAACGTATTCAGCGAGTAGAAATAACATACACAGGTTTTTGCGTAATATTTACATACTGCGATATGCACTATATTGTAGTTTGAGGCAACGGCGCCTACAGGATTTTATTTCTATTATTTGCCTATTTTGCTTCCTTTAATTTATATACAGGGTGTCGTTTAATGGTTACTAAGGTGTTTAATTTATTGCATTTTCTTACACCCATTTGCCCTAAATCCCACCGTAGCAAATATCTGCCTATTATTGAGTTTAAACTAAATTATATAAATGGTTAATATATTGTTATAAAGGTGTTTAGTTAAATGTATTTCTCGTATAGACTGGAGCGCCTTTTGAAGGCGGGTGGATAGCTCTCACTGCGTGAACTGTAATTGCGCACTAGAGAGAAGACAAATGAGGTGAATTGACATCAAGACAGCTGCAATGCAATTAAATGGTTTGATGAACCATTTATTTAACTGAATGATATCAAGTCGAAGTCAAAGATAATTGTCAAGTGTTGACAAGTTACTTAGATAAATAACGATATAGACTTCTTGTTATCATTATTTATAATAATGCACTCTTTTCAGATATGCTTGATACAACAGTTATTAATAAATCCGTGAATTTGTTAATCTAAGGCGTGAAGGATAGCTATCAATGTCAATACACACCATTTTACACGGTAAACCATTATATAACAAAGAATTTGGGGGGGACCAATTGCTATCCGCATTCTCTTTAAAATGAACGTCACTTCGTCGTAGAAATATATTTTTGCTAATCGTCTCGATAGAAAACGCATAGAAGTTTGACACGCTTCAAAAAACACGACGCTGAAAATGTCAGGCTATCCGCACAGAGTGATATAACTAGCAACTCGCATCAATTATTCAATTATTCAATTATTCAATCAATCAATCAATCAATCAATCAATCAATCAATCAACCAACGAACCAACCAATCATTCAAGCAGACTAACAATTTATTTATTTATATATTTATTTTCACATTTATTTAATTAATTAATTTATTTATTTATTTATCTGTCTATCTGCCCGAAATATAAAAAATTATTAAGCTTTCTCGTATTTATAATTTCATAGGATATAAATTAAAGGTGTGCAAAATATGTTTTACGGCACTCGATGGTCAGCATTAACCTCTTCAGAAAGGCATACTGTCCCATACACGACCTTAAGCATACAGATAGAAGCATTCATCGTATGGATGCACAGAAACCAACAAAAACAGAGAGACAGAAAGAAAGGGAAAAGAGAGGGACAGTCAAACGCACAAATGACATTCGATACACGATCGTCAACCCATGACGAGGAGATTCTAAATCTTCTGTGATTCTCTCCACTGTCTGTCTCTGTCTCTCTGTCTGTCTGTCTCTCTCTCTGTCTGTCTGTCTTTCTGTCTGTCTGTCTTTCTGTCTGACAGACAGACAGTAGTGGGCTACTACTACTCACCTGTGTGTGCGTGCGTGCGAGCGTGCGTGTGTGTGCATTTGGACGACCGTCTATCTGTCTCTTTCTCTCCCTCACTGCATATACTTCTGTCCCTGTGCCTCTCTGTCCGTCCGTCTGTCTGACTCTTTTCTTCTATCTTCTTCTCTCTTTTTCTTTCTCCTTTTTTCTCTCTTTCTGTCTCGCTGTATCTATGTCTCTATGTATTTGTCTGCATGTATTTCTGTCTGTGTGTATGTCTGTGTGCATGTATGTGTGTCTGTTTGTCTTTGTGTTTGTCTGTCTGTCTGTCTCTCTCTCTCTCACACTTTCTTTGCCTCTGTTTGTCTCTTACTATATAATATTTCTCGTAGTCACATAATTATCAGCGAAAAAACGTCCTAATTTCTCCTTAACCCTTATCATTTTCTTTCTATGTCTCTCCCTTAATATCTTTCATAGTATCTTCTACATGTATATTACTGTGTGTCTCTCTATCCGTCTTTATCTATCTTTATCTCTATGTTTCAGTCTGTCTATCTGTATGTCCGTCTGTCTGTCTCTCTCTCTTTTCTGTATCTCTGCTTGGCTGTCTATCCTTCTTTATCTATCTATATCGCTATGTCTCTCTATCTCTCTCTGTCTATCTGTCTGTCTGTTTGTCTGTCTGTCTCTGTTTCTGTTTCTGTTTATGTTTCTGTCTCCCTTTCTGTCTGTCTATGTCTGCTGCCTTTCTGTATGTCTCTGTCTGTCTCTCGCTGTCTCTCTCTCTCTTCCTATAATCTCCCTCAGTCACGGTCGTCCAAATGCACACACACGCACGCACGCACGCACACACAGGCGAGTAGTAGTAGTACAGGTAAACAGCGAGCCTCAATAACTCCACAGTAGCGCGATTGTCTAACTGCCAGGCAGGTGTAGGTTACCGCATTTGATTGCCCAGGTAGGCCGCGCGGACGTGCGTGAGAGCCCCGCTCAGGTGCATCCATGCAGCGCTCGTTGATTTATCGACTAAAAGACTTGCTGCTGCTGCTGCTTCCAACGCTCAGTTGCTGCAGTCAATGGTGCTGGCTTAGAATCGACGTTACACAAGAAGGTGAGTTGTAGTTTAATTGGTTGTAGTGATTGTGGTGGTGATTCAAATTTTCATATTCGAATTTTCAAATTTATCGCTCCCAGTAAAGCAATGACGATTGCTTGTTATAGTGAAAATAATTAAGAGTATGAATGAATGAGTGATAAGATGTGCGGAGAATTATAAGTACCGAAACAATAGGAGTCCCTGAATGAAGATCCCGCTATAATACTAGGTAGATGGTTATTTATATCCAAGATGATGGGTTTAGTTTCAGAGTTGAGAAAATGGAAGAGTTAAGTATGGGTGAGTGTTAATAGAAGTGGATATACCATAATAATTATCATGAAAAAATCAGTTGGATATCTACGGATTCATTAGGAGAGCTTATAAATTACAGCTCCCTACCGATTATCTCCTCAGAAGCGCTGTTCAACCAACGTTTGAGGCTTTGAGGGTTTGGCTCCTTTATACTTGCAGGAGCTCTGTTGCTCGACCACGCATGTTCAACGCCGCTGCTCTCTCCGCTCAGCTGCACAAGCGGAACTTATTGTTCCACGCTCAAGGACTGCAATCAGGCAGCGCCGTGCTTTCTCCGTAAATAAATAAATAAATAATAAACGTCGGCAAAAATGGACAGTTCTAATGCCAGAGAAGTAAATGTTATAGCGTGATTACTGTTACAGTAGCCGAGGTGCCGAAGTAGAGCACTGCGTTGCCTTTATGAAGACTGATAGCGAAATTAAACACGTGTATATATCGTCGGCAGTTAACTTTTTACAGGTGTTTAATACGACAGGACGGTTAGAAATTATTATTTTAACCCTTTAATGCCGGAGGGTATAGGATTCCCATACCATTTACTACCATCTCGGCATTAAAGGGTTAAAAATTGCTGTACAAGGCGACCTGGTGGCTGATCGGTAACGCGCTTGCTCACTGACCTACCAGTTGCGAGTTCGACTGCGGGTAACGACCTACGGGCAAGTTGCTTACGCACACGTGCCTCTGTCACCAAGCAGTAGGCTTATGATTTGATACCGGAGTGAGCTGGGAAGTAAATGGCAGGTCCTGTGACCTTGGGTTAGTCCATTGCCGGCTCAAGGGCTTAGAAAAGAAGATGAGAACATCGACCTGGGACGGCCTTACTTACTTTATACAAGTCAATAGATTAGGCCAAATTATTCATACTTTCACAACTTGTGGCTGAAAGAAACGTTGCCACATTTGACGCGATTTTTATATGCAATACAATATTGAAAACTCAATTCACCTTTTAAATGGACTCAACCGATGCTATGAATACCAATGAATGGACACCTAAGGCGAATGACAAACGACTAGGCCAATATCACCTCAATGTAATAGCGGATATCGGAAAATTCTGATATATTCCAACAAAATCGCTATAAATGCCCAAGAAGCAGTAAATTGTGTTGTTTATCTATGCAATTTCTGGTACAAGTACCTAGATAATAAATTTAGAAGGAGGACGACGTTAATAATCTTCAATATGACACGATGTCATTAAACTAATGCTTCTGTTTATAACCTACCTCTTTCAGGGTGTTCATAATTATATAAAAACAGTAAAGGACGCCTATTTTTAACTTATGAGTGGGAATCTTAGTTTCGACTATTCTTACGACCAATAACAAGGCTTAGCCTGTAACAGAACAAAGCCTAATAACTAATTCAATAACCAAGTACCAACCCCTACATGTAGGTCCATACCCCATCATTGACATTTACCGCATTCATTACAGGCCGTTCGAGCAAAGATTTTTTTAATCCAAACCCACCTACTCAGTCTGCAATCAATCAATCAATCAATCAACCAATCAATCAATCAAGCAAGCAAGCAATCAATCAGTTAGTCAGTTAGTCAATCAACGATTCGATCAATCAATCAATCAGTCAGTCAGTCAGTCAGATAATAAAAATCGGTTAATCAATCAATCAATTAATCAATCAATCATCCAATCAATCAATCAATCAATCAATCAGCTTGTCAGTTAGTCAATCAACCATTCAATCAATCAGTCAATCAATCAGTCAATCAATAAATTGGTCAATCAATCAATCAATCAGTCAATCAATAAATTGGTCAATCAATCAATCAGTCAATCAATCATTCAGAACATCAATCCATCCATCCATCAATCCATCCATTCTTCAATCTAATATAATTCTCACAATATTGTTACTTTCTCATTGTAGTTCATCCATCCATCCGTCCATCCATCCACACCATCCTCCTCCTCCGTATCCTTTCATGTGCTGTCGGTGCAGCTGCCAACGCATCATGGCCACCAGTCTCGACGACCTTCGCAGTCCTCTCTTCTGGCGAGCCATCATCGCTGAATTCATCGGCACCCTCATCCTCACCTTCATAGGATGCATGTCCTGCATCGGATGGGAAGAATCCTACTCACCAACCATCGTACAAATCTCCCTCGCATTCGGACTCAGCGTCGCCACCATCGTCTGGGCGATCGGCCACGTCAGTGGAGGACACATTAACCCCGCAGTCACCGCGGGGATGCTAGTCACCCGGAAAATCAGCCTTGCCCGTGGCCTCCTCTTCATCGTCTCCCAGTCGTTGGGGGCCGTGACGGGGGCCGCCCTGCTGAAGGTGATCACCCCGGTGCATGCCCGTGGAGCACTAGGGGCGACTACCGTGAACGATCACCTGAGTCCGGGGCAAGCGATGGGAGTGGAAGCGTTGGTGACTTTCGTGTTGGTTCTCACTGTGTTTGGATCGTGTGATAACAAGAGAAGTGATCTGAATGGATCGGCGCCACTCACCATTGGATTGTCCGTTACCATGTGCCACCTGGCGGCGGTGAGTAATGTCATCATCTCACTTACTTACTAATCTTGTTAAGCGCTGTAATAATTATTATTATGGTTTTGTTCGTTACTTTGCAGACTGCGAGTTTTGTGTGTTGAGATAACTGTACTCCTTTGCCTCTTTCATTTATAGGTACAATGAAACATGATAAGAAGCTGTTTAAGTTCCTACTTTTCAATATCATGCCTTGTCTATCGATTGTTCATTATTCATTATAATTATGGTCTGAATACGCTGGACAATGTCAACCAGAATTCAATAGGATGACATTGCAATGATTGCATCGAATATTATTTTTAAAATTGATGTTTTACTTATAAGACTGATACTCACCTTAAAAGAGGTGTGTAACTTTAGTTTTAGCAGTTCTTATTACAAAGGGCAGCACAGGTAGTCAGTTATGTTATTGTTATTATTATTGCGTGTATAATAATTATTGACGTCTACCTTCTAATTCGTCTACGCTTGAGACTGGCACTAGCAGAGTGCGAGCATTGTCTTTTTGAAAAAAATGGCTTTTTCATGTAATGTCATCATGACATGAACAGGCTAATTTAAAATTTAAATTTTAAACAAATTTAAATTTTAAATTTTAATTTTAAAAGAGATTAAATTAAAAGATAACAATGGCCTGTTCAGGCTTTTTGATTTCCTAGTTTTGACACACTCTGTCCTCTGGTCATAGGACTGATCCTTTTTTCTTCTACGGTCACTTAAACACCTTCTTATTGTATTTTATTCTACCTACATATAAAGGAGGCGAAAAGTTCGGTAGTTCATGAAATTATCTGGAAGATATCTGCCTTGACGAGCCATTATCATAATTATATGAAAGAATCAGAAAGATATGCCTAAGAGATATAGGGCCTACAGCCCTACATGCTCTAAAAAATGTAAATTTTCATTTGTGCAACATAGACAAATTTATAAATTAAAAATCACAAGGAACAACACCATATTCTTGCATATTTGGAGAGAGCACTTGAACGGTGATTAGGAGAAATAAATATCAGTCATAATGACAATCCTCTTAAAAATCTTTGTCACCTCCTTCACGACCTCTTTCCTCTCCCCGAGACTTTCCCCACTCATACATTACTATAGACATGACTTTGGGTCAATGCCTATCTACGTGATCATGACAATTTTACATTTATATTACTACTCTGAACGAATCATTTTATTCATCTAGGTGCTGTAATATACCAAACCAATTTCTGTCGAGGGCAATGGCCTCTGTTGTCATAGGCTATCGTCAAATCTGGATCCAACCATCCATTTTATTTACTTCTTCTGTAGATAGTTAGATACTTAGGCCAATACTCTTCACGATTGTATGAAAGTAAAGCGATCTCTGGACAGATGCAGTAAAATACTCTTGCTTCATAAATATTTATATAACGCTTAGATTAAATTAAAAGGTGTGCAACAGATTGCGGTACAAGAGTTTAACGTTGCAGTAAAATGCTGATTTTTCATCACATTTTATATAGCGCTGCTCAATACATTTTAAAAGGTGTGCAACAGTATGAGCGTTCAACGCAATACTAATGAAACGTGTTTTTCCTGCACACTGAGTTCAAAAGATGTTCTAGTTTATCTTAATTTTTATTTTTACAATATTCATCAGATCGATCACCTGTTTAAAAAAAATTATTTCATCTTGATGAATTATTACCTTATTATATTATTATAATATGATTTCTAACATCTTTATCGATCAATATCAACAAGGGAAGCAGAATATATTTGCTTAATTTTTATTTATCTACTTATTTATTTTATTATAATTATAGTTATGTTACTTACACTGATACATTCATAATATACCTTCGTACTTACATTCATTAATAAATGCGCAAACTTACACAAAGGTTCCTATCAATCTCTCTCCCGGGTCGACCCACTGTTTGTTCAGCTGTATCATATTGCACCCGATATAGTGATTTAACCATCTGCATTCATGTAAACTCACACACACACACACACACACACACACACACACACACACACACACACACACACACACACACACACACACACACATACAGACACACATACAGACACACGCACACAAGTAATTTCGCACGCTCACACAAACACACACGCACACACTATAGACATGACTTTGGGTCAATGCCTATCTACGTGATTTTACAATTTAATAAATCTGCAAGAATCCTTTTATTCATCTAAGTGCTGTAATATGCCAAACAAATTTCTGTCGAGGGCAACGGTCTCTGTTGTCATAGGCAATCGTCAAATCTGGATCCAGCCATCCATTGTATTACTTCTTCTGTAGATAGTTAGATACTTATGCCTACTCTTCATGTAACATCTCGCCTTGCCTATTTAACATCATGGCGGAACATGTAATGCGCAAGGCGCTTGACGGGTTCAGAGGGGGCTTCAGAATTGGAGGTAGGACCATCAGTAATCTTAGATACGCGGATGACATACTCTTGATCGCTACATCACCAGAGGAACTCCAGGAGCTCGTCAATCGTGTCGAATCCGCTGCCAAGGAGTACGGTTTAAAGATAAATGTTTCAAAGACGAAGGTTATGACCAA
Source organism: Lumbricus rubellus (assembly GCA_945859605.1). Taxonomy (NCBI): domain Eukaryota; kingdom Metazoa; phylum Annelida; class Clitellata; order Crassiclitellata; family Lumbricidae; genus Lumbricus; species Lumbricus rubellus. The sequence continues at coordinate 27,730,985 of OX243821.1, forward strand.
TACCGATAGGATCCTCAGGATTTTTGTCGCGGACAGTGAACTAAAACAAGTGGATAACTTCACATATCTAGGCAGCAAACTCTCAAGCGATGCAAAGTGCTCAGTCGATATTAAGTCCAGGCTGGCCATGGGTATGGCGGTCATGGTGAAGCTTACGAAGGTCTGGAAAAATAAGTCCATTAGTACTCAAACCAAGCTTCGTTTGATGAAATCCTTGGTCTGGTCAGTTGCAACCTATGGTTGCGAATCATGGGTGCTTAAAAAGGCGGAGGAAAAGCAGATACAGAGTTTCGAGAACAAATGTACCCGTAAGCTTTTGCGCATTTCTTGGACGCTCAAACTTACCACAGAGCAGGTTTATCGGCTTGCCGGAACTTCACCAGAGCTCTTGGGTTCCATCAAGGCTCGCAAACTCTCCTATTTCGGTCATATCATCAGGATTCCCCAGGATTGCGTGGAAAAAGCCATTATGCTGGGTCACGTGGAAGGTTGTCGACGCAAGGGTAGACCGCGTATTAGCTGGATTGATAACATTCTTGCTTGGTCCCGTCTTTCCGGATCCAATCTTCTCGCCGCTGCACGCGATAGGAGGCAGTGGAGAGCTGTTACAGTAGTCCATGCATGCGACCAACCGTCGCGCAGCGACGTCGGTGATTGACATGACATGACTCTTCATGTATGCTGTCAGAATGAAAATAAGGTGGACTCTTACTACTGTAATAAAAATTCTGTTTTTTCATAAGTATTTATATAGGAGTTATTACAATTTAAAAGGTGTGCAACAGTTCTCGGTATGTGCGTTCAACGCAAAACTAATTAAACATGTTTTTCTTGCACCCTGATTACATTCTTCGTTTAAAAAGGTGTTCTACTTTATTTTCATAAATTTTTTTAAAATTACACTCAACCAATCGAACACCTGTTTAAAAAAACTATTCTGTCTTGACTAATTATTAACTTATTATATTAAGATTTTCTATTTTTTTCACCCGTCAATTTAACAAGGAAGGCAGAAGCTATTAAATTTCACGAACACACACACGCACGAACACACTCACGCACGCACGCTATCGCATACGCACACACACACACGTGTGCATAAGTCACTATTCTATTCTGTCATTTTCCATCAGCGTGGAGAATCCATGTCACATATCGTCTTTCCAATTCTCTATCGCTCACCCCTCCCCCCAAACCACACCCAAAAAGCGACGTTCACCCAGAAACCTTTGTCCACGTCCAAACGTCACATCATATCACATTTCCAACCATCTCATCGCATCGCATCGCATCTCATTAATGCACAAACCATTTCTGACATTGCAAAGCATTACGAATCCATAATGCGTTTTAAATGCCATACGAACCGACCATAGTACGATCCGCTGCCACTATCGTCTAATACTGAACTGTCTTGGTTTTTGCCTTGAAGCGAATAGCCACCAGAAGCACCACGATTCTTTGCTAATTAATATAGTCGCACGAAGAGCAAAAAATCTACACCGCATTAAATTCCTCTTCTGACCCGCATTCGGCAAATACCGACGACCCCTTCGAAAGCGGTTCATGTATCAGATAACAGGAATTTTGAGAAGAGGATCCGAAGTTCGAGGCTTGGTTAGGCACGCGTCAGACGACACGCATTCACAAAATGTCATGCAAACATAGGCCACAAACTGTTTCTGACGTGATGTATTTTTCTCATTGTTCAGATAAAGTACACGGGATCGAGTATGAACCCAGCTCGGACGCTGGGACCAGCCGTTGTCATGGGGATCTGGCACGAACACTGGGTAAGATTATAAAAACGTTTGATCAGTCAATAGATGACGACAATTTTATTACCGACCGTTTGACTGACTGACTAACTAATTGGCTGAAAGGATGAACGAACGAATTGAGTGACTGGCTGAATGACTACATAACTAAATGACTAAATGACTGACCGATTGTCTGAATAAATGACTAACTGACTGACCGACCGATTGCCTGAATAAAAGACTAAATGACTGACCGACCGATTGCCTGAATAAATGACTGAATGACTGACTGAATGAATGACTGACTGTCTGATTGCCTGAAAAATGACTATCTGACCGACAAAATGACTGATTAACTAACCAACGGGACTGATTGACTGAATAACTGACATTCACACCTACATTTAGATCTGCCACCATCCTATTTATTGATAGATTTACTGATTAATTACCAAAGCATTGGTTCTACCAAGACCAACAAAAGCACCTGATGTACATTGATAGACATTAGACAATCTGGCTTTGACGTGTCTGAAGTCTCTCTTCTCGGCCATAAGTCACCACTTGATAATTTCGAAAGAGCATAAATATCCTGCTTAGGATAATTTACTATTGCTTAATTTGTTATAAGTCATAAAATCAGACAGCTAAGGTCGATCACAGTTTGAGAAAACACAGATATTTGCGACTACAGAGGACGCGGTATTAGTTTGGATAGTGAGCTGTCCTTAAACACCTCTGAAACACTATTAGATTAAGCAATATTAAAGAAAAATAACGGCATCACACAGCTTGGACACTCAAAACAATTTAAGGAATACTGCTAATAATATAATAAGATGCGGACAACTAAATAGGCCTACTAAGCTACCGTTTTGACAATAAAATTACATGTGCAGGCTACATTTAACTCCACCAATGTTTGCACCCTGTAAGTGCCAGTCCCAACCAGACTTCAATAAAAAAAGAAGGCGACTCAAGCTATCTTTACTATTACAGCAACAAAACGACCAGTTTCAACCCCAAACCACGTTACAATATAATTCCGCCACTGGCTGCACTCTGCCAGTGCCAGTCCCAAGCCTGGATAAAGGAGGAGGGCGTCGCTAATGGTCTTCGTTAGCACATAGTGACGTTAAATTGCAAATACACAGACGTTACAATATAACACGTTTCGCAACAATCCAAACGCCAATGTAGCAATATTAGACACCTCTAAAACAAAATTAAAGAAAGCTACATAAACCAAGAGATTATGGCATGGAATTATGATAATGGTTGCTGAGTAAGGTCCCTCAATGGTTGACTATTATAGTAAATTAGTATAGAAGTCTGCCATGAATAAAATAAAAATGTAGACCTATAAGTATTATGAATGCGCTCTATTATAATAGGAAATACAGACTGGTGGGTCTTTTAATTGTGTCGTCACGCCAAGAGCGCCTCCGAGTTGTTTCTCTCGAAATAGCACTATTATATACACACATAACTAACTACATGCATACAGCACATCCAGGGTTCACACTTTAGAACGCATTCTAACAATCAAGTGGCCATAATTTCTGCTATGAGTTGAGTCCAAGGTGTCGTAAATTATTGATAACGTTAGAAAGATAATTTTATCCGTCTTGAAAGATAAGAGGTTAAACATCTGAAGGTCAAGATATATGTTAGGCTGTAAATAAAACAACGACTTGTTGTACAATGTTGAAGTAGGACACGTTTCAAAACTAGGGTCTATGATAATTATTATTATGGAAACTGGTCTTTGCTAATATCACCCGTTTCAAGTCCCTACCATTCATTTCTTCATTCATTCATTCGGAAATTTCTGTAGCGCTCCTTCAAGTTAAAAAATAATAGGAGGCGCTATAAGGATTTCAGGTTTCGTTGGGTCAACTAAACACCTTTTAAATTTAGTAAAAAGAGCTATATAAATTAATTTCTTCCGAATCTTTCACACAACAATCCAGCGAATCCGAATCACGTCACAATCAATACAATGTTACCATAATTCATCCAATCCCAATCCCATCAATATAATCATGACCATAAATTTTATTCAAACACAAATTATAGCAATGATGTCGAAAAAAAGTTGATTAAAAATAACATGTAATAATTATAATGGATCCGACACTTGCAACGATAAATGCGTTTGTTTTATATCGCCATTTTATATAACATTAGTTGCCAACGTTGTAAAGGTGTCGTCAGTGAGCAATCCATCTACGTGAATTACCATGTCCTTGTGCATTCAAAAAATTCCAGATATTTCTTATACCGCATCTTTAATGTAGACTACTCAGAAGCGCTCCCTGCCAAACCACGGCTAAATAAGACAGTTTTTAGGTTCTTAAGAGTGGAGTGACCTATGGGAATTAAGCATGGTAATAGTTCGAAGTCGTTACAGGTTGTAGGACCAGCGACAGAGAATGAACAACTATTTTTAAGCTCTCTGCTCAGAGGCACTCCTGAATGCAGAGCGGACACCGCATCGGAGTTACACACCGAAGCGCTGAGCAATTGTGAGTGAAGGACTTGCCCAAGGTCGTTATATACGCGGCGAGGTGGATTCGAACTATCTCTGTCTCTGTCTCTGTCTCTATTTCTCCTCATTCTCTCTGTCTCTCTGTCTCTTTGGCTCTCTGTCTCTCTGTCTCTCTGTCTCTGTCTCCTCGTTTTGTCTGTCTGTCTGTCTATCTGTCTGTCTGTCTATCTGTCTGTCTGTCTGTCTGTCTCTTTGTCTCTCCCGATCGAATGGTGGATCGACGCTGAACACCCAAGGCGGAACAACAATCCATTGTTAATCCACCTAGTCCTCCAAGCTCTATCAACAAACCCACACAGACTCAGAATACATTTGAAACCTCCCAGACAGATGCAGCTCAACCCTCGTGAGCCAACCGAGCCCCTCTCAAGCGCGTATCCTTATAAACTTGAAGTCCACGCTAATGATTAACAACAGTGCTATGGTTTGATTTACCACCATATACAAACAAAAGCCTTGTTGACGTCAAAGAATTAAGCCATACAAGATAATTCTAATTATAGATAGTTCTAGACGCTTGATAGAGTCAATGACCTAAGACGGTTTGATTGACACGTGGGCGGAGCAACATTTGATTGACAGATGGGAGGAGCAATATTGCTCGATTAAAACTTTGTCTCAATATAGTAACATGACATTTCAAATGGTGGGCAATTTGTCACGTAGGCAAAAGCCTTTGATAGCTATTGGCTAATTAGAATGTTGATTCAGGTCGGGCCAAAGGCTAAAGGTTATAGGCACTTCATCGTACATTAGCCTAATAATTATTGACCTCTCATGACGTGACCTATATGACATTGGGTCGAACTAAAATTATAGTAAATACGTGCCTGTAATAAAAAAAATTGTAATGGTACTGGTGCCGATGATAATGATGATATCAATGATACTGATATTGTTAGTTTTAAGCTACTGCTACTGCTGCTGACGCTACTGCTACTGTGTCGTCGTCATCATCATCCTCATCATCATCATCATCATCATCATCATCGTCGTCGTCGTCGTTGTTGTCGTCATCGTCATCAACATCATCATCGTCATCATCATCATCTTCATAATCGACCTTTTTTGATAGTCCTCTCATGAGAATCATTTAAAATTTACATCGTTCATATTCTTATAATGTCAGGATGATCATTTATAAAGGTGTTGAAATCGGATGCTTCATGCTACTGCTACTGCTACTTATACTACTGATAACAATAACAATATCAATTACAATAACAATAACCACAACCATAACAATAACAATAACAATAGCAATAACAACAACAATAGCACTAACAATAACAATAACGTTATCAAGATGTTTTTGATGTACAAGGTATTAAAGGTATCAACAGTCTTTCTTTGCCCCTTTTCCCGAAGCGTTTGAAAACGATTCTCTTTGCATGTGGTTTGGTGTCAGGTCGGGAGCGCCTCTGAGAAGTTCTCTTGAAGGGGCGCTATATAAATGTACGATTACAATTACAATTACAATAACCCCACTCACTATAGTCGACCTTCCTCTGTCCTAGGTCTACTGGTGTGGCCCAATCCTTGGTGGCGTCGTAGCCGCACTCATCTACGAAAACCTTTTTGCCGCCAACGCTTCCTTAACGAAAGCCAAGGATTTCCTAATGACGACCGCCTACGACTCTGATAAATACGGACGATCGGACGCAGAGGAAAAGGACCACTGCCTGAAGTCCATCGAGGCGGAAGCAAGCGCGTAGACGCACTTCCGGTCTGGGAAACTTGACAGATCGGCTCATTTAATGGTCTGCACATCGGTGTCTTTTTAACTGATTTTCTGAGGGTTTTTGATGTACAAGGTATTACAGTAATTATTAAGATGTTAATTTTTTGGACACCTCTTTTATTTGAAATATGTTATTATAAGAGTTGTGTTTTGCAAAGAGTAATTTTAGTCTACTTGCAGCGCTTCGAGTGTCTTGAAAACCTTTTTAAAGCTGTAATTGATCTCTTTAATAATTTAAACATACCACCGAATTTAATTCACAATCGAAAACAACGACGCCACCACTACACCACCGCGCCCCGCAACAACGATCACTGGAGTTGAATCAAAATTAATAATTTTTCGGGAATTTTATAAAATGATAATCTTCAAAGTGGGCTACTAAGAAAACGCTTCCGACCCAAGACTCATGAGGCGCGGTGGTCTAGTGGTGGCGTCGTACGGTCGTTGCCTTGGAGCCGGAAGGTCCGAGGTTCGAATCCACCTGGCCGCGTAAGGACCTTGGGCAAGTCCTTCACTCACAATTGCTCAGCGCTTCGGCGTGAAACTCCGATGCAGTGTCCGCTCTGCATCGGGAGCGCCTCTGAGTAGCGAGAGCTTGAAGGGGCGCTATAACAAGTGCACATACAAACAAGACTTAGTACGTTTTATTAGGACAGTTTTGAGATTCTTCAGGAACAGTAATAAGTGTGAATTCGATTTATATTTTAAGAACCGATATTCCTCAAAAAGATCTTAAAGTTCAAAGAGGTTACTAGAGCTTGGTTGGATTATTGCTGTTCTGGGACTGTTTGCCATTACAAGAATAAATAGCGTCGCCCAGCTTATTATTTTAACCAAGCATGGGACTGGCCCCAAAAGAGTACAGCGGATGTGACGAGTATAGTTACTTTTGCAGTGGCTAAATTTTCTTCTTTACGGAAAACGGGAATTACTAAAAAAAGTAGAAAGGATTGAGACATCGTGTTTTTTGTGCCATTATTATATATGATCGCTTTTCCCGGATTAAAAGGTGTCTGAAGAAGCTTTCGCTAATAACGCTAGAACGGAAATCTTTATTCAATGCAAGACAGTAGAACTGTCTATTGAGTACTTTCATATTAATATCTGAAGTGCTAAGACGAACATAGGCTACGGAGCATCAAACGAAGGTGCAAAACTCCTATTTTCTGTTGTCACCCGGTATACGCATTCTACATGAGCATGTGTGTGTGTGTGTGTGTGTGTGTGTGTGTGTGTGTGTGTGTTTGTCTGTTTGACCGGGATGCATTTCCACAGTCGTTGAGCTTTTCCCTCCAAACTTTTACTACTCGGTCGGCCTGGGCATGGAACACCCGGTGGTGGGCTTGGCGAATCTCTCCCACCATGTGCCATGGTGGAGGGCGAAAACCAAACTTTCGCAATTTCCATTCCATCGCCGTAGTTTCACAGCTATTCACATGAAGCGTTGCAGCTCCCACCCAACACACACTTTGGCCCGCAGGGGCCAGGTAAGGGCAGGGTAGTTAAGGGAGTCAATGAAGGTGCTCAGTCATAAAGGTTGAAATGTGAAATGTGAAAGAAACGAGGGAGGCGAGCAATCAAGCGAGCAGATGCATTAAGTACCGATTGGAAAGGAGCCAGGCGGAGTTATAGTAGTCAATGCGAGAACAAATGAAGGCATGGACCATTGGAAGAAAAAAATCGACGAAGAGACAGATCGCCGAATGACAAGTAAACGAGACAGAGAAAGATGAGAGATATATGTGTAGAGAAGGAGAGATTATTGTCTAGTAGAACTGTCTATTGAGTACTTTCAAACATCTGAATTGCTCACACGGTCAAAAGAAAGCATCACGCAATGGAGCTAAACAATTCTGAATGAATTACTCGATCAAGTTACTTACACAGTTACCCGTCGGGCGTCGGAAAGGATGGAGATATCAATAACCTTAAATTTTTCAACATTTATATAAAATAGTTTTACTCGCATTTGTGGGTGTCTTAAACGGTTTCAAACTTTCACACGATAAAGCAACTACAATTAACAAGACGAACGAACTGCAACAAAACGAAGATCATTAGCGTCACCCTCCTCCTTTGTCTAGACTTGGGACTGGCACTGTTATAGAGTATTCTCGATTCACAAAAGCGGAGTCACGGGAAAAGCGTACTCACTTGATCAATACAAAATCAATGGATATAGGATTAAAACCGGGACAGACAGACAGACAGACAGACAGACAGACAGACAGACAGACAGACAGACAGACAGACAGACAGACAGACAGACAGACAGACAGACAGACAGACAGACAGACAAACAGACATACAGACAGACATACAGACAGACATACAGACAGGCAGACAGACAGACAGACATACAGACAGACATACAGACAGACAGACAGACAGACAGACAGACAGACAAACAGACATACAGACAGACATACAGACAGACATACAGACAGGCAGACAGACAGGCAGACAGACGCACGTCTCAGGTGGGTGATGTTTAGTGGTGAAATATCGAGAAAGAGAGAGCGAATCCCGACAATCAATGATGATCAAGCATCCCAAAAGCGAAACTTTATTTAAAGGTTTCACTTAAATGACACTGGGCACTTATAATCATTTAACATTTCCTCAAAACCAGAAGAAAATTATCGCTGCCTCAAGTCTATCGATGCGACAGCAAACGCATAGTCTTACTTCCGGTCTGATCAATAGGAACTTCATTTTGACAGATCGGCTCATTAAATATCTGCATATTAGTTAATTTTGGATGATTTCTTGATTGTCATGTACACAGCATTACAGTAACATACAAGTTAATTTGAAGACACCTCTTTTAACTTTAAATTTTTATATAATATACGGCCGTTTTGAAATTCATTTATAGTTCCTGATGAACCTTAGTGGAAGCAGTGTTACTGTGACTTTACCATATTCCCTATCAAAATCCAATGCTATTCGAATTAATCATGAAGTTGCATTTCTAGTAAAAACGGGTGGTGTACGGAAGCCATGAGAATGATGAAAATAATTATGTCTAAACTGGCCCAGGCCATAGGAGCTGTTCAACTTAACCCGTTGGAGGCGAGGTAACACATTGTTACGCCAGAGGTGACAAACTCCAACACATATTTTTATTTTCAAGTCGCGATATCAAAATGGAAAACATTAAATTGTGTTAACTATTCTTCTATGATCAATTATCAACTAAACAGGCGAATATGACGGACAAATATCTGTTTTCAATCCTTATTAGATGGCCAGAAGGTGAACCCATCGATTCTGACACATTAAAGGCGCAAATTATTTTTTTATATTGCGCTGTAATAATACGATTTTCGGGTGTCTTAAATATCGATTTATTCTTTCAAGGGACACTAACCGTTGAACTGTAGGAAATTACAAAACATAAAGTGCATAAATTAGTCTTTTATTATATAATGTAGTTTTATTCCAATTTTCGGGTGTCTTAAACGGCTTTAGCAATGCGCATACCACCTTCATAAAAATGAGGCGAATCCAATTTACAAGACGAACGCACTGCAATCAAAGATAGTTAGCGTCATCCTTTACATGCTTTTTGGACTTGCAACGTCAGAGAAATGGCGCTTGTACGTCATAGGGCGAATCGTAATCGTATTTAAAATCTCGATTTTTTTGTATCGTCCACAAAAAGAAAAGTCAAGGAAATCAGCTTATTCACAGGCGCTTAATCAAACAAAATACACAGACTCGAAACTTCAGGCAGACAGACAGACAGATGGACGTCTTATGTGGGTGATGGTTAGAGTTTAAATGGCGAGAAAGGTGACGAGAAAGAGGGGATCATGATATGATTTGTAAAAAGGAAGTGACGGTGGGAGGGAGGTTCTAAAAATGTTCATTGATATTACTACAGCCTGGTTGGATTCTTGCTGTTCATGGATATTTGTCATTACAAGGATATCTACCGTCGCCCCGTCTTTAACCAGCCTTGGGACTGGCACTGAAAGAGTCACCTACGGGTGTGGCAAGGCTGAACTCTGAGGAAGTGGCCTAGTATTCTTTATTGAGGAAAATGGAGGAACCCAGAATACAAGATTTTACTCTCGATTCTTAAATTTATATAATATGCTTTTAGCCCGATTAAAAGGTGTCTTAAGACGCTTGCGCTAACCATCCTCCAGACCCATCTACGTCTTATTGGGACAGTTTTGAGATTCATCAGGAACATTCTAAATAAGTGGTGATTACAATGTCATGTTCTCTAAGCGCGACGTAACAGGGATGTCGATCTATATTATTATGTAAGCACCGATATGATTCTAATGATATTTGAGTACATTGAGATTATAGCTGTTCAGTAATTATTTTGTCGTTACAAGGATAATAATTAGCGTCGCTTCCTTCTTTAACCAAGCATGGCACTTGCATTGAAAGAGCAATGTATGAAGAGTATGTACATGTATGTAGCGATGTTGAATTATAATGCAGTGGTTAATTTTTTTTCTTTGCTGAAAGATATATTTTTACCAAGGTTGAGGATAAATCGCCTTTCGTCTTCCATTTCTATATTACATTGCTTTGCACAGAGTAAAAGGTGTCTTAAGACGATTGCATTTATTAACCTCCATTTTAAAACAGCATTCAACGCAAAACAGTAGAACTGTGCATTGAGTAATTTCAAAAATCCAAATTTCTTACACGACTTATAAATACGAAGCATAAATCGATGGCGCTGAACAAGGTTGAATGATTTATTCGCTAAATTTCAGTACACAGTAATAATTTCAAAGTTCCAAACTTCTTGCCTTGGAGCCGGAAGGTTCGAAGTTCGAATCCACCTCGTCGCGTAAGGACCTTGGGCAAGTCCTTCATGTAAAAAGCATACTGTATTTAGTTATTGTGAATAGCCTACTTCTCTGACTTTCTGAGTGAGGTGATAAGAGTCATCATATATTGCGTGATGTCACTTATGGACGGCTCCATGGGCTTGGTGTTCTCTAATGTTGGAAGCAATGAGAATGGTAGTCTATTATGGTTTTGAACATCTTCATATTTGGATTCTACCCGCATGTTTCCAACATCGTTATTGTAGGATGTTACATCAATAAAAACTAACAGCAGAATAATGCCTTGATGCTTTTCGAATAGTTTATCTTTTTTAATTATTATCTTTCAAGTTACGCTGACTTGGAAGGCACTGTTCAACAGATTAATTATAATTACACACAAAATAAATTGACTGCAATATATTATTTAGAAAATAAGTGGCGACTACTAGACTATCGCTTTATACTCGGAACAAGAAGTAAACTGTAAACTTAACGAAAGCGTCGCTCATATAGAACCGGTGAAATCTTTTATTACGGTGTCTAGTGTCAACTTTTACCTTGTCTGTCTCTATAGCTAATCCGCCAACGTTGGAGAATATATTATACGATATTATTGCAAATAATCTTCAGAAATATATAGCGCCGGTTTAAGACTGTTTTTTTTAATTTCTTCGATTATGTTGGTATTTCTTATGTGATAAACTCAAAGTCACGAAAAACGTGTGTAAACGTGTCAATGCTTGCGTGTTTTTGGAGAGCAACTGCGTATGCTCGTACAAGTTTCCATTCATCTGAGATGATCTCTTTACATTCTTCATCCTTCGAGTTAGATTAAAATAAATTAAGTGGATAAAAATATAAATACATTAAGTAGATAAGAAATTAATAAGTTCGAATAATTTTCTACGGGCAAAGACCTTTCTGATTGTTTAATCATTTCTAATGACAATTATACGTTTATGGATAGTTGCGCATGTATGGGTGGATGAATTGATGTTCAGTTAGTCTATTACAGCTCAGGATCTAAGCAACATTGTACAACTACTATTCATAGTTGGTTCGCTGCTCTATTGCGACGCTCTGTCGTTACGGAAACTAATGACATAGTCCACACCCTATTCCATGGACGTTTTGGGGATATGCTACAACATAAACGCACGATGGACATAATTATTAGCAATTGAAGACAACAAGTTGTGTAAACTTATTCTTGGATGTTTAATATTAGTACGTTAAAAGGTGTCAGATTAGTCAAAGATAACCATAATCAACATAAACTTTAGACTATGTTATATATTTTTGTATGAATCAATTAAAAAGGTTTTTGATACAACCTTAACCCGTTTTGGACCAAAACTTTATTAGGCAAAATTTTTATCAACTGCGATGTTATTTTGGACCATAAAAATAATCTTTGAACGTATGCATTGTGTTTTTGGACAAATCTCATATAACATATGCAAAATTGCATATGTTCGTTTTACGAACATTGGTCCAATAGGCTACTGACAACATGTGCCATATCGATCTTGCACGGAATGACATCACACCACAATAAAGTACTAAAAATGCATAAATACAATACATTAATGCGTACATACATGCATACATACATACACACATACATACATACATACATACAAAGTCATACATACATACATACATACATACATATATGCATGCATAAATACATACATACATACATATTACATACATATTACATACATAATTTATATAGAGGGATTACAGGCATTATACACATGCATACATACATGTATGTCTGCATATGTGTATGCATTTATGCATATGTGGAGCGCGGTGGTGTAGTGGTGGCGTCGTTGCTTTGGAGCCGGAAGGTTCGAGGTTCGAATCCACCTCGCCGCGTAAGGACCTTGGGCAAGTCAATTGCTCAGCGCGTCGGCGTGAAACTTCGATGCAGTGTCCGCTCTGCATTCGGGAGCGCCTCTGAGTAGCGAGAGCTTGAAGGGGCGCTATTTATAAGAAGTGCACATACAAACAAACATACATACATGCATACCTAGATACATAAATACACACATACGCACAAGCATCAATGTATCCATATAGGCCTATGCGTGTATACATGCATACGTACATTCTTGTATGCATACATACATGCACGCATAAGTGCACGTATGCATATGCATACATGCGTGCATTCATACATGCATAGGCCTACAATTTGAGTTGGTTTATACATGTAGCTCAGGCTTAGATGCACATGTATTCGTCTGTAAATCAACGTTGACTTGACATGACGCATCAGTAGCCTATTGGACCAATGTTCGTAAAACGAACATGACCCAAATATGAATTTTTTACAACTCCGTTTTTTACAGGAAAATTATGCAAATGTCATGTGTTTGTGACAAATATGTGTAGTTTTAAAATGCTTATCAGTTTGATCGTTATCACCTATGAGACTAAAATAACAACTTTGCAAACAAAAGACGGCGATCTGTCATGGTTTTGCAGTTTTTTGGCTTTATGCAAAACAAGTTCAAAACTTTAAAAACTATAATTTTTTTATTCTATCTGACAAATCTATATTCCTTCTTACATAAAAACACCTTTACAGGAGATTAAAATCATGGCGTCACCCAAATTGACGTCTTCAAAAAATATGTTCGTAAAACGAACGATGGTCCAAAACGGGTTAACACAACGCATCGTTTGCAGATTACATTGCTTGCATACTTAGTTTTTTTTTAGTTTAACCCTTATAGGGTAACCCTATTTTTATTTACAGTTGTTGGTAAACGGGCGGTAAAAAATTACCCCAATTTATTTTCGTCAAATCCAGAGAAATGTTCAACCAAATTCGGTCATGTTTAATATATCTGATAGACAAGGACATTGTTAAACGTAATGAGTAACAAATCTTGAATTAAAATGATAACTTGTGATTATAAGCGGTCTGATTGGCTCATGACCAACTTCCAGCAGGAACACACGGCGCTTGTCCAAACGTAGGCCTACTGAATGTGCGTTATCTCGCCATACTGGATTCTGCAACTTCTGTCATTATGACATACTCGTTGAGCGCTGCTGCATCAACCAAGAAATAGAAAAGGCCATCTTCTGGTCCTGCAAGTGCAAGTATATCCCTTACTGGCCTGGTCGAATGATTCCACGGCGCCTTTTGTGGCGTTGTATTTACCTATTTCTTTCGATAGTTTCATGCAAAAGTGCGTATACTACACGGTGTCCCAATTGAAGTGAGCCCCTTTTTGTGTTGGCGATATAGGCCTACTTGTCAATTCTAAATGAAACTCTATAAAATTTCAGAGAATGTAAGAGGGATAAATTATCAATGTTTCCTGAAATTTTTATCCAATTCTACTAACAAAGTCCAAAGTTATGCACGTTCAAATTTGGGCAACGGAAATTTGAAGTTGCCAACATGTAAAAGATAGGAAATTAGTGTTAGCGCTGTACAGTTCTTTAGCTGATGTTCAAAATGTCCTCCATTAGCTCGAATGCATGCTCTAAGGCGCTTTCGCCATTCATTGATTGCATTGTCAACAATCCCTTGATCAAAACGATTCTATTCTTCCGCATTTCACTGTTTGAAGTGGTCACTGGTCAACGTCACGTATGCGAGTTTCATAAGGCTGCGATGAGCCAGTTTCTGTTATGAAATTTCTTTAAAAACCTTTTGCATCATAATGTTTTTTTTCTATTAAATTTTTTGTTATTAAACTCAAATCATCTTTGCTGAAAATCATTTTTATTATTGTCCCCTAACATGGAAATTACGAAAATATGACGTCATATTTATTAATTTAGAAAGTAAGGCGTGCGGTTGCAAACAATAATTTCCTATCTTTTACATGTTGGAAACTTAAAATTTCCTTTGCCCAAATTTGAACGTGCATAACTTCGGACTCTGTTCGTCGAATTGGATGAAATTTTCAGGAAACATTGACAATTTATCCCTCTTGCAGTCTCTGAAATTTAATAGAGTTTCATTTAGAACTGACAAGTACATCGCCAAAACAAAAAGGGGCTCACTTCAATTGGGACACCGTGTACAATAATATAATGCTGCTGGAAATAGAAATCACACAGCAAAGAATGACTAATTCATATGCAAAAATAGAACATCCACATAATCTCCAACAATTCAGTCCTAATAAATATTATGCTTACATCTACATAGTGCAGAAATGGTTTATCCAGTACCAGAATATAAAACCTCACTTTTCAGAGTAGTCTGCCACTAGGTGGCAGTGTAATGTGACACAGCTGAAAACGACAATGTGAAGAAAAAACATATTTAGGAAAAGTCACAAAAGAAAAAAGTCTGTTTTGTTTTATTCAAAAGAAGTGCACGAAAAAAGTAGACTGGGGGTTATTTTTTACCCCCCGGTTACCCTATAACGGTTAATTAATTAATTTTAACTAGTGAAGACGGTGATAGTTGTAGAAAACAGATCAGGTCTGGCAAAGAATTGCAACAAGACTCAAAAAGATATGTCAGACTAAGAATCATGACAATAATAATAAAAATAATGACAATGCTAATGACGATGATGATGGCGACGACGACGACGACGACAACAACAGCAAAAGCAACAACAATAACAACAATAACAACAATAACAGTGACAGCGACAGAACAGCACCAGCAGTAAAGTAACAGTGACAATAACAATAACAACATCGGCATCAAAAACAACATTTCCCTCGAGTGCCCAAGAGGGGGGTCCGACCGGACCCCAGGCCTGTTTTCCCCGGATAACTTTTTAAAGGCTATGAATCTGCATAAATGCTTTTAGGTATTCCTAGACCAACCATTTGGGCATAGAATGGTATATTTTGGGTGAGTATTGTCCTACCCTGTACCCCACAATCACAGCATACACTAAGGGTACCGCATGATATTCGGCTGGTTTTCATACACGCGTATAGGCTTCCTTCGGTAAATAACGCAAACAAAGCATAATCGATTGCAAATTCATTTGGGATTACATAGAACCAACTTCTGTTACGATATTCCAATCTCTTCTCAAGAAATTGGCATGAAAACGCTGGGGTCCTCCTTGGGCCTTCAAGTACCAAAAATTACCTTGGGCACACAAGCGTTAATGGATTATTAGAATACCTAATATGACGAGAACGGCTGCAAGGCTGGACGTCCAAACTCCGAATCCAATTGAGTTGATGATGAGGAAGGAGATTGGAATGAGACTTCCACCCATCATGGCTGGCACGAAACGCACCCCGAAGATGGGAAAAGTCGGAGGATAGACTGGAATGAAACAATATTCATTTAATTTTTTTTATTGCAATAATATAAATTTTTTTATCATTGTTTTTTTCATTACCTTAGTAACGAACAAAATATAAATCATTATTCCATTTTTTTTATCGTATTTTATCATATGATTCAATTCATATGGGGGTGCTCGGTAGTACAGTGGTTAGCGCGCTGGACTGTCGACCAAGAGGTCGGGGGTTCAATTCCCCGCCAGGCAGTGTTATTTAAGTTTCAATTTACTTTTCAGTTCCAGTTTTAGTTTTAGTTTTGTTTTAACTTTTCAGTTTAGTTTTAGTTTAAGTTTTCAAATCTTTTCAGTTTTAGTTTTAGTTTCAGTTTTCAGAACTTTTCAGTTTTAATTAAGTTTCTGTAAACCTTCAACAGAAGGAATTGAATTTTTTATTAATGACATTTTTCATTTTTATTAGCAAGAGCAATATTTTAAGCTAAATTCATGTTGTCATGTGATACATGAGCTGCAGTTTGAAGCACTCCACTTTTTAATTCGAAATAAGTAGCATTAGTCCGATTTAATTCCAGAGCACGGTATTGAATTTTATGAAGAAAGAATTGTAAATGTAACTTACCCAAATTGAAATTTAAAAACACTAAACTAGATAAAGTTATGTGCAGTACAGTAATCTGGCACAATGGGATGGATAAAAAATCTGTTGAACAGTGAACACAGATTCAACATAGGCTACGTACCTTATACAGACTGCTATGTTGAGACTTGAACTTCCTGTCACAATAATTTTGCTGCCCGTCAGCAACACCTCTACTTTTAAAGTAAGCGTTGGGAGCATGTGTATGAGAATGGCCTATCTTCTGTGATGATATAATCTGCAATTTCAATACACCAGCACAGGCCAGCAAGTGTCAAACGAGTCTGCCATTATGCTGTAATCCGAAAGTGTGTGATCTCGGATCCATTAATGGAAATGTAATAAAACTCAGCGCCCTGTTCCAAGATCAGTGAAGTTTCAATTAGGTCTATACCACCACCACCACCACCAGCCACAGGCTTGAAATAGCCAATAGACAGGTCTATTTCCATCTTCATTTGTCCTATCCATAAACATCTTATTTCAAACATATTTATATGCGGGTCATTCTTGCATAATGAGGTAACGGCCTCATGCTGCTCCATATTGGTTGGCAGACAATGTTTGTTGACATTTGAATCATGTACAATCTTACATGTGATCCGTAGGCCGCCTATGTGTCATGTATCTATACAGGCTCAAGTTCAAATATTCATACCCTTCCCCTACACGGACCATGCTTCAAATACACCTGTAACTAACTTCGCTCGCCCAGTGGTCAGCGGTGCCAAGCCATCCGTAACAATAGCTAATCAATGTCAGCCTTTTCGGGCTGTTTAACTGACGCATTGTAATCGAATTATTATTATACACATCACTATCTTGTCCACAAACAATCTTTATGGTTGACGGCATTTTACAATAGGCTGACCTCTAAAGAGAAAGCAGAAAGAGAAAGGGTTAGACTGCTTGTGTCTGCTTGACACATATTGATTGCTCTCATACATGTACGCCGCTAACTGTTGCAGACATTCCGCCATTTGGTTTGTGCGCCACACAGATAAATTAATTCAGTTTTAAACTTTCAAGTTTAGTTTTAGTTTAAGTTTTGAACTTTTCAGTTTAGTTTTAGTTTCAGTTTTCAGAACTTTTCAGTTTTAGTTTTAGTTTCAGTAAACTCAAATGGAACTTTTGAGTTAACTCAAATTCAGTTTCAGTTTTAGTTAACTTGAATAACATTGCCGCCAGGGCAGAAATTTGCAACGAGATTTCTGTTCCACAAGCACCCCCTAGCCGACTCAGCTATGATGAGTACACTGGCCTCACGTCAGTGGATGATGAGACGGCGATGGAGAGGATTGGCCACCGCCCTCATATGCCGCGGCCTTGAAAATGAAGTCGCTAACATTTCATCCCCATTGGCTAGCCCTCCGGGCTAGCTAGACGGGATATCATCATCATCATCATTTTATCATATACACGCATTAATTCATTTCAAAAATGCGCACCTTCAAGAAGCCTACTCGGAGACGCTCCCAACGCAGCCACGGCTACAAAGACAGGTCTTGAGCAACTGGCAGATAGTAGGCAATTTTTTTCGAGATAGGTTCAACAACCGACGCCTTATTGAAATATTTTTTTACTATTATTATCATCATCATCATCATCAAATATTTAACATTGTTTACCTATGGTAATGATCATGATAGAAATATTGTACAAACGTTGTTATTGAACAATAATAACAATAACAGCATCATAATCATATTCGATCAACTTTGTTCACACTATGACAACCTATCAGACTTGATGCAGCACTTCTGTGAACAAGACAGTGCTTACCAGGATCTAGATTGGAAGCTGAGAAGTTCACAATTCACACCACAATTATATGCCGTCCTCTAGACAACACCTCTTTTAAGCTTTCTTTCTCTAAATTTAAACCTGTCATCAACCGAAGGCGTAAATTAAATTCGCTCTAGTATCAGTTGAACAAACACTATGAGATTCAAATGAATGTTTAGAATTATAGCGATCAAGAAAATATATTGATCATCACAGAAAAAACGTATAATAAACTAATCATCAACAATAATAACAGTTATAGTGAACAAGTGCTTACCAGGATCTAGCATTCACACCACACATCCTGTGGGGCGCGGTAGTGTAGTGGTGGCGTCGCTGCCTTGAAGCCGGAAGGTTCTATGTTCGAATCCACCTCACCGTGTAAGGATCTTGGGCAAGTCCTTCACTCACATTATTGCTCAGCGCTTCGGCGTGAAACTCCGATGCAGTATCCGCTCTGCATTCGGGAGCGCCTCTGAGTAGGAAAAAGAGAGCTTGAAGGGGCGCTATAACAAGTGCACATACAAACAAACATCCTCGTACTATAATAATAGTCAAAAATGCCGTTCCATATTTAACACCTCTTTTAAGCTTTTATTCTCTAAATATATATCAGTCATAAACCATCAGCGCAATTCAATTCGTAATTTGCGCTATTTCCAGTTGAATGAACATAATGAGACTTAAATGAATGTTAAGAATAGCGATCAAGCAAATTTACGGACGGATGGATAAACGGATAAATAATCAGATATACAGATAGATATATGGCACCTTACCATCTCCTATCTTGTTAAACTCCGCCGTGGTATTGGCTCCACGGATCCAAGCAGACAGTGAGATGATCATCTTTCCAAGAGGTGGATCTGGGTCGAAGTGGAACGTTTGGTTTACGTAGAACGAAACGAACCGAACGTAGTAGTGCTCATCAAACCTGTATGCAGAAGAATAAATGCATTTGCAAACACCTTTTTCTTGTGTATTATCTGTCGTATATATAAAACATATATGCAGAAGAATAAAGGCATTGGCAAACACATGGGCGTAGTCAGAGAAAATTTGGGTTTTTCATATATGGAGGTAGGGGTTATTAATGAACGGATGAATGAATGAACGAATGCATGAATGGATGGATGGATGAATGAATGAATGAATGAACGAAGGAATGAAGAAATGAATGAATGAATGAAGGAAGGAATGAGTGAATGAATGCATGAATGAATGAACGAATGAATGAACGAATGAATTAATGAATGAATGGATGATAGAACGAGCGAACGAACGAACGAACGAACGAATGAATGAATGAATGAATGAATGAATGAATGAACGAACGAATGAATGAATGAATGAACGAACGAACGAATGAATGAATGAACGAATGAATATATACCCATAGATAATAATATGTGGGGTCAAATTTTCATTCGAAAGAACCAGAGTAAAGATACAAAGATACTGCCTAATGATATTGGATAGGGCCTATAATGATAAATTTTTGATAGAGTATGAAGAAAAGAGGGATTTTACAAACACCTTTTTCTTGTGTAAAATCTGGCGTATATATAAATACAAGTACAGGAGGACAACAACTTTCTTACAAACTGGGAACCAACCACGGGCATGAAGTGACATCGAATGCATATAAATTATTATTATTATTATTCTCAGACTATGACGATGCATGGCCAGTCCTCTACACAAACTGTAAGCCTACCCACCCTTACAGAATGAGGTTACGTCATGATATAATACCCCAACATGTGTAGAGCACTGTGTGTGCACATAACTACTTTTGAAACAACTGCATTGATGGAACTAGCTCCACCATATCTTCGAAAATTATATATTGTTTCACCTTGGGTGTTCAGCATCGATCCACCATTCGATCGGCGAACCAAGTTGAGCTTCTTGCTTATACTGCTATCCGACAGCGTCGTTCATTCTCTGTTGCTGGTCCTACAATCTTTTACACTGCGCTTAGTTCCCAGGTTCAATCCATAAGAACCTGAAAACTGTCTTATTTAGCCATGGCTGGGCCGGGAGCGCTTCTGAGCAGCCTACCTTTAAGACGCTCTATATGATTTTTTGAAATAAATAAATAAATTAATTTTGAATTGAATTTAGAATTTTTAAGATACTCACACAACCGCTGAAGGTTTATCCAGCATCCAGAGACGGGTGGCAAAACCGATCCCAGTCAGTGCTAGCAATGCTCCTTCCCATGTCCAATGCTTCTCTCCCATCCAGACTTTTCCAACAACACACGGTGGCTATACTAAGCGTGGACCGCCGATCCAATTATAATCGTCTAAACCGATAAAATTAAACAACTTTTAAACAAAATCACATTTGCTTATAAAGGTCTTGATCGCAGTAAATTATAACTTCAATCAAGTTCTACACAACGCATTCGGAGCAAGTTTGTAACATTCGCGATCAAATTTGACTTGACCTATTTATTAATTTACTTCACTGACCCAGATTGACCGAAGGGTCGCCAGATTTCAAAAATGATTCGTCGGGCGATCGCGTCAAAAAGTAGCCCAAAATTCGCGATTTCAGCAGTTAATTAATCTGGTGGTTCTTAACTACAGGGCGTTTTTTGACGTGCTCTGGTTGCATCGTGTAAATCTTAAAAGCGTCACAATAATTATTTACTGCGATCGAGACCTCGAGAATTTATAAGCAAATTCTCTTATAGTTTAATGGTGTCTTGTGCTCCGTTTAGACGGTTATTACAAAATGCAGTTCTAAATGGATTTGTGCAGTTGTAGAAACACTTCTGTACAGCTAAAACTAGCAAAAATTGGTCATTTGTCCTCCGATTGGAAGTTACCATGGAGGATGGGAAAGGAAACAAGTAGGCATATACGGTATTATAAGCTCGTATCGATCGCTGTTCGCTTCATACTATTTTTTTGCAAGTTGCATTGTGCGCACAGAAAAAAATCCTGGCGGCGCCGCTGCTTACTACAATATTGTATTTCATAAAGTGCAAATTGTGCAATACCATCTCGGAAAAGAGAATTAAAGAATTTGAATCTTTTTATGCAAATAAGACAACATTCTTCAGAAGTCATCTTATACAGAACGTGTTCTCAAAAGATAAGTTTCTTTTATTTTAAGTTTCTTTTATTGCAGCAACGTTAGCCAATAATAATTATGGCAGCAAGTTTACGAAGCCTTTTAAAATGGAATTAACAACACTCAAGAAAAGACTGTCACTTATTCCTAATTATAATATTCTTGAAATCCGTAAAAAGGTGTTGAAGAGATAAGACTTGCAATCTGCCTCTCCAGTTTACCTGCCGGTCGGTCTATCTGAACTTTGGCAGACTTAGCATAGGATTCAGGATAATGGACAACAGTTACGGAAACAGGATCTCCAAAGCCACACATAGGCCTAGGAACTGAGTAAACGTTCGATGTCGATAATTCAAAGAGATTTTCGGCACCGATCAACCAAGGTGCCGCGACTTAATTTCGAAGATCAACTTCAATCGTAATTGACGCATGGCGGTTCAGTAGGCGAATGAAGCAGAGAGAGACAGAAATAGACAGATGGAAAAATAGACAGAGATATATAGATATATACAGAGAGATGCAGAGAGACAGACGGACGAATAAACCACAATGACAAAACACTTAGCATGTTTAATTCAGAGTTCATATCTACGCAACATTCAAGAACTCATAGACGACTTTCTGCCGTTTCTCACTACGCTCTGCAACCGGTCTATCCAAGAAACCCATCTTCCATCTTCTCAAAAACAGTCAATCCTGCTTCCTGTTCTGAAGCGAGATGGTCTGGACCGAAATGATCCAGCCAACTACAGGCCAATTGCAAATGTTACTTTTTTATCCAAAATTTTAGAACGAATTGTTGCAAACCAATTAATTGCATATTTAGACATGAATGGGTTACTCCCCTCTCAGCAATCAGGTTTCCGTAGAAATCACTCTACTGAAACTCTTTTAGTTCGCCTATTATCTGACTTCTATGGTGCCATCGACCGTGGCCAGGTCACTCTTTTAGCTTTGTTTGATGTCAGTGCTGCATTTGATGCAGTTGATCATTCTATCCTGCTCCAGCGTCTTTCTATTTCATTTGGCCTAGCTGATGCTCCTTTGGAGAGGCTTCGTTCTTTTCTGTCTGGGCGCACTAACTGTGTGGTATTGGGTGCCTCGAGGTCATCTTGGGTCCCAGCCCCTTTTGGTGTGCCACAGGGTTCTGTGTTGGGCCCTTTACTGTACATTCTCTACACAGCTGGTATTGGTTCCTTGTTGTCTGCATGTGGCCTTCTGCACCAACTCTATGCTGATGACGTTCAGGCCTATGCTCACTGCCTTGCCACTGATGCAGTGTCCACTGTATCGTTAATGTCCAATGCCATTGATGCTCTTACATCATGGATGGCATCTAATCGTTTGTTACTAAATCCCTCTAAAACTCAGTTTATCTGGTTTGGTACTCGCAGGCAATTGGCATCCATTGACCTGCACTTAATAACAGCAACTTTCCCTGATATAGGCCTATCTTTCTCTCTCACAGTCCGCGACCTTGGAATTACTCTCGATCAAGAGCTCAATTTCTCTAAGCATATCAATTTGGTCAATCGCAGTTGCTACTACCAGCTTCGGCAACTCCGAGTTGTCTCAAGATCTCTCTCTCATAGTGCTACTCTGACACTTGTCCATGCCTTTGTCACCAGTAGAATTGATCACTGCAGTTCGGTACTCATGGGTCTGCCACTTGGACTAATTGGGCGCCTTGAACGAGTTCTTCGTTCGGCTGCTCGCCTCATTGGCCGCATTCCTAAATATGCCCCCGTCTCTGCTTATATGCGTGATGTTCTTCACTGGCTCCCTGTTTCACAGCGCATCTCCTACCGAGTTGCTGCACTTGTCTGGCGTTGCCTTACTGATTGTGCTCCATCATACCTGTCTATTCTTTGTCGACCTGTCTCTGACCTTGCAGCCCGTCGAGCTCTTCGCTCTACGACAACGGGGGAGCTTTTGGTTCCTCGAGCTCGCACTTCTACAAGACAGCGCCGAGCCTTTTCTTCTGTGGGTCCCGCTATCTGGAATGGCCTCCCACTAAACTTGCGACTTATGCCTAGACTAAATTCACCTGCTTTTTATAAGTCGCTCAAAACCTATTATTTTAGCTGTGGCTGGACTGGGAGCGCCTCTGAGTAGTTTCTTGAAGAAGCGCTATATAAATTCACGAAATGAATGAATGAATGAATGAACTAGACGGAGCACTATTGAATAAGCTAGTGCCACGGTCTCAGCGAGTCGTAGCTCCTTACAAATTGGCGGCTTATAAGACCAGATGGATGGATGCAGTGTTTAACGACAGTTCATGACAACAGATGGCAGCGCCGCATTTTTTGCATTTTACAGCGAGGCTTTTTGTAGCCGATGGCACAGTGGATCGGGACGTGACCATGGAAACACTTATTGAATTAGAATTCGGATTTATTACTTAAATTAGCGAATGGTCTTTATTGGGTCCAGGTCCAGTCCGTCAAAAGATGATGTACACTGTTGCAAATTATAACATTAAGATGGAAGATGACTTTGGACACCTTTAAAACGTAAGTTATCAATTCTATTTATACTAAATGCTCGATCGCGTGCATACTAGCTAACTGCTCATCGAAGTGTCACCGGTTTTTTAAAGCCAAACGTTATCAAACAATGGATGCTGAGCTTCGCATTTATCGAACATTGAACAACCGGTCAAACGATGTGCGGTCGAGTGTCTTTTCGACTGGTAAAACACATCATAAGGTACTGATAAATATACCTATATGTATATTTGTATGTTATTGTCGGAGCGCTAAGTAAAAACATTCACATTGTTTCATTTGGAGAAAAAAAATTGCAAGAACATGCCACAAAGCAAGGAGAGTATTTACACAGTGCATTTGGCGAGACATTAATTTCTTTCTGTCTTTTTTGGACACCTTCAAAAAGCGTTCTACAGAAAATATTTATGTCCAGCTCAACTGCGTTATTCGCTAATACGGCAAAACTATTGGCTAATAGCTTTACGATTTACACAAAAAGGAAGAAAATCATAATTCGAAAACTTTAAAATCTTGTGTAGAAGACGGAAATTCTAAAGGTGAAAACGAAGCAACAAATATCAGAAAACAATCTCTGGAAAAAAGGAACATGGGTCAAAACAACGATTTCAGTTGACGCAGTAGAGCAGAACGGTAATTAAGATTCCCGGGATAATAAATTATCTTTATCGATCTATATTATACAAATGGACAGCTCTTTATAAAATTATTAACCCTTATAGGGTAACCGGGGGGTAAAAAATAACCCCCAGCCTACTTTTTTTCGTATACTTTTTTTGAATAAAAGAAAATAGACTTGTGCTTTTGTGACTTTTCCTAAATATGTTTTTTCTTCACAATGTTGTTTTCAGTTGTGCCAAATTGCGCTGCCACCTAGCGGCAGACTAGTGTGAAAAGTAAGGTTTCATATTCCAGTACTGGATAAATCATTTCTACACTATGTAGATGTAAGCATAGTAGTTGATAGAACTGAATTGTTGGAGATAATTATGTGGTTCTTGTATTTTTGCATATGAATTAGCCATTCTTTGCTGTATGATTTCTATATTTCAGGTTGCATTATATTAGTGTAGTTTACGTACTTTTGCATAAAGCTATCAACAGAACTAGGTGATTACAACGCCACAAAAGGCGCGGTGGACTCATTCGACCAGGAAACAAAGGGATACACTTGCAGTTACAGGACCAGAAGATGGCCTATTCTATTCTTGGTTGATGTAGCAGCGCTCAACGCATATATCATAATTATAGAAGTTGCAGAATCCAACATGGCGAGATCACGCACATTCAGTGGGCCTACGTTTGGACAAGCGCCGTGTGTTCCTGCTAGATTTGGTCATGAGCTAATCAGACCTCTTATAATCACGAGTTATCATTTTAATTCAAGATTTTGTTACTCATTACGTTCAACAATGTCCTTGTCTATCATATAAATTAAACAGGACCAAAATTGGCTAAACATTTCCCTAGATTTGACGAAAAGAAATTGGGTTTTTTTTTACCCTTCGGTTACCAACAACTGTAACCGAAAAGGGGTTACCCTATAAGGGTTAAAGTCGAACTCTTGCAACAATGCCATGTATTTTTTAGGGAAATCCACTCCCTGTATTTAGACACCGTTTAAACAATTTAATCTGTTATATATAAGTTCAAGATGGAACGGAAGACTACAATAATTCTAATACCTCGATCGTCTTATCACTGTAAAAAAGCGATGGAGCAAAATAAGATAAACTTTCCTTTCTCAATTCGTCCATCTGAGTCTGTATCGATATGCTTGCATTTCTTCGCCTTATCAAAATCATTTCATCTGGTCACTACACTGGCTTCCTTTCAATTGCCTTCTTTCTCTTCCGCTGTTCGCTTTCGTACCTTCCTATTGTCTGAAGACTGAATGTGTAGTGAGATGAGAATTATTATTGTCTATCGCAGCAACATTGCAATACCATCCCATAAAGTTCACTCAATCTTCCATTCGGAAGACGTCTTTTTTTAATGAGTCTGGTAGGACGTTAAGCAAATGTTATGATATCGTCAGATAAATCCATGTTCTGCTCATAGAAATTCAAGTCGGAACAGGGTGATTTTGATAAAGGTCAGAAAGGTCGTGGGGCGCGGTGGTGTAGTGTTGGCGCCGTTGCCTTGGAGCCGGAAGGTCCGAGGTTCGAATCCACCTCGCCGCGTAAGGACCTTGGGCAAGTCCTTCACTCACAATTGCTCAGCGCTTCGGCGTGAAACTCCGATGCAGTGTCCGCTCTGCTTTCGGGAGCGCCTCTGAGTAGAGAAATCTTGAAGTGGCGCTATAGCAAGTACACATACAAACAAACAAAGTGTACTCAATTTAGAAATATATTTGTTTCTGCAATACGGTATAATTATAACTATAATTATTATGACATGCATTATTATAATACAGGTCTTAGACAATTATTTTTACACCTTTAAAACGATTATTAACTGCGCTATATATAAAACAGGCGTCTTAGCGATGACCAATGTAACCGGTCTTTACATTAACATAATCTTCAACGACAATGATCGCTTCTACACATATTTAAAACGCTTCCAAATTATTTTATTCTTGTTTGTAGTTCTCGTAGAAGTTGCAAGAGGGCTGTCGACGTCGTCGTCGTCGTGACCGTACCCCTCCATTAATCAAGTGATTAAGTAAGTGAGAAAGTAAGTAAGTAAGCTAGAATGGATCCATTGCAATTAATTAATTAATTAATCAATCAATTAATCCATCCATTTACTCATTCCGCCACCACCATCATCATCATCATCGTCGTCATCATCATCATCATCATCATCATCATCATCATCATCATCATCATCATCATCATCATCATCATCATCAACAACAACAAAAACATCATCATCATCTTCATTCTTGCCACCATTACTTATTATTGTGTATAAGTTTTTTAAGTGAGACATTGTTATCCATGTTCTTATTACCGTTATTTTAATTTCTACAGATACTAAGGGTACTTCTGCCATTACTGCTATAGTACATTTATAATCTTTTCAAAAGCACTGTTATAACAAGCGTCTTCATTTTCACTACGAATAATAAATTGCGCCAGTCTCTAATGATTTCACAAGTTTATGAATTGCTTGGTTATAATTATGTTATCAATGGCCACTTCGTCACATGCTTGTATAATATCAGAAACCCAGTTTCTTAACGGTGTGTAAGTCGAATGCTCTTTCATACTGCATAAATTATAAATTCTGAATTCAACCGTTCCAGGTAGAAATAATTTCTCTAACCATATTTATATAACATTAGTTCGCATCTTTAAACTGGTGTCTAAGCAGGTCGCTTTTTTGGTTGCTTTGTTTCGGTTTAACACTCGAGTGCCCAAGGTATTTTTTGGTACACGAAGGCCCAAGGGGGGGGTCCGCGCGGACCCCAGCGTTTTATGTTAATATCTTGAGAAGGGATTGGAATATCGTCACAGAATTTAGTTCTTTGTGATCCCAAATGAATTTCCAATCGATTGGTGTATCTTATATGACAATAACACCACCTGGTGTTAAATAATAGTGTAAAATCTCGTGATACACATTTTACGCTTGCTTGCGTTATTTACCAAAGGAAGCCCAGCGTTTTCATGCCAATATCTTGAGAAGGGATTGGAATATCGTTATAGAATTTATTTCAATGTAATCCCAAATGAATTTGCAATCGATTAATGTATCTCATAGCACAATAACACCACCTGGTGTAAACTAATAGTGTAAAAATCTCGTAATACATATGTTATGCTTGCATGCTTGCGTTATTCATCGAAGGAAAGCCTATACGTCCGGCGCGGACCCCAGCGTGTTCATGTTAATATCTTGAGAAGGGATTGGAATATCGTTATATAATTTAGTTGTAAGTAATCCCAACTAAATTTGCAATCGATTGCTATATATTATGTCACAATAACACCACCTGGTATAAAATAATAGTTATTGACCAGTAACCATGCGCTTGTATGAATATCAGCCGCATTTCATGGGGTACCCTTAGTATATGCTGTGGTTGTGGGGTGCAGGGTTGGACAATACTCACGCAAATTATACCATTCTATGCCCAAATGGTTGCTCTAGGAATACCTAAAAGCATTTATGCAGATCCCTAGCCTTTAAAAAGTTATCCGGGAAAAACAGGCCTGGGGTCCGGTCGGACCCCCCCCTTGGGCACTCGAGGGTTAAATACAGTTAAACTTTTTGGACTTGAGCGCTTCTGAATAGCTACACGAGGTGCGTTAAATAAAAGGACTATAAAAAAATAATTTTCGAGGCCGCTGAAAAACAAAAATAAAAGCTTTCATTTCTGTTTAATAATCACGAAGACTATTAAATGAGGTGTGCATAATGTCTGATTATTGACAGACTAGCATAATTGTTTGTTCCTTTTGTTTGTTTGTTTGTTTGTTCACTTGTTATAGCACCCTTTCAAGCTCTCTACTCAAAGGCGCTCTCGAATGCAAAGCGGACACTGCATCGGAGCTCCATGCCGAAGCGCTGAGCAATTGTGAGTGAAGGACTTGCCCAAGGGCCTTACCCGGCGAGGTGGATTCGAACCTCGAACCTTCCGACTCCAAGGCAACGACGCCACCACTATACCACAGCACCCACTATATTAATTACTTGTATGTTTACGATGTGACGTGAAGAATGATGTATTGTTGCAGTACGTATTTACGCATACATGTACATGTAGACAGCATCTTTTGACATCATGCGCTGTATACATGTAGCATAAACCTGTTTTTATTTGAAGATTTTTATACAATGTTTGGTTTGATCTGAAAATACCTATAATAATGCCACGAAACAACAAGGCAGAGCTGCAACAACACAATCTTTCTTCTATGATACTTCTGTGGATGGGTTTTAGTGTAATGATAAAGACTAAAACATGAGTAAAGTAACATTTCTTCGGGGTATTGGGGTCTATTATACGCACGCAAACGGTGCACATATCCGAAGTTTGATAAAATCACTGAAACGCTGTTTATTTTTTGGGATTGATTGTTCATGCCTATACAACATGAAAAAACTGATTGTTTTAATAAAATACATGAAGTACAGTGTGATGACAGAATGTTGCAGATCAGCAATCACTTGTAGGAATGCGAAAATATTCAGCCTACACTAAAACACCTTTAAAAGGGTTTTCTAAAGTATTATATATAAACATGAAATACTTGCACACCATAGTCCGAGGAGGTGGTGTTAAACAAGACAGAAATCATGAAAATAAAACTATAAAAAGAACGATAAATATTCTAATTCCGTCGCATCTCGAATTTGGGCAGTGTTAGTCTCAAGGCTGGATGATAAAGAAGGAGGGAGACGCTAATAAGCTTCGTTATCACACAGCCTCGTTCAAATATGCAACCGGATCGATCAGACTTGTGAAAACTACTTACACACCTGTTTTAAGTGAGACAGCTGTCTTATAAGTAAGTTGATAATGTAATAAGAAGTTATTATTCGCTCTGTTATCACACAATCTCTTTCGACTGAAACAATCAGCTTCATCGTTTACAGTGAAGAACAAATAGATCTATGGCAGAGATAGAGACTCCATTACACTCATCGCTAATTACGACACCAATTCGTGCAATAATGTGTTTTGCCGTAGAATGAACGCTTTAAAATGGCCAGTACTTTTTATGCTACACAAAAGCATTGCCGTATATAACATGGGCCTTGAATTTCATGCAGGGACCTAAAAACCAACTTAGCGGAATATTTAATTTCGCGGTGGGGTTTCTAATTGGCATGGCCGCAAAGTAAGCATTATTAGTTCTTGTCAATTTGAAAAGTATACCTTTATTTATTGGTTGATTCTAGAACCATGTTTAATTTCAAAATAACACAAGATAATTATCGTATTTCGTAAACATGCCCAAAAAATATATATAGCAAAACTTACTAAAGTTTTACGGGTGTTTTAGGTCAACGGCTATTTCAAGTCCACACGCATAGTTATGATTTAGCAATGGTAAGTGAGAGTTTGACAATACCAGTGCGCCAATGAAATTCACTGATTGCAGGGAATTCACTTATTCACGAGTGTTTGATTTTTCGGGAAAAACCTAGCGGGTGGACACCAACCCTCCTTGGAAGTCAGATGGTTAAACCAGTAAAGTAATCAAGCGTTAAGATATGTCGTTCTGTTACGATTAGCAAAAGTATCAAGCTATTTCTATACACAATGTGTTTTGTGTATTATATGATGCACATGAAAAACAGCAGTACTTTGCTTTAAGGCATCGATGTCACGAAGAGAACTATATAGCCCGATGACAGCTTCTGGGTGTATTTAATTTCGTATCGGTTGTTCGCAATATAGACATTATGACTTTTAAAATTTGAAAACTATCCATTCGAGGTTTGAACATGTAGTCCTACTCATTACTCATTAGGAAATTGACGTGCTATAAAGATTGAAGAATGGGAGGAAATTGGTAGAACGCATGCACTATAACAATATATTATGGCCAAATATATAAATGTTTAAAAGGTGTTTTAGGTATATTCTGAAGTTATCATTTTGCAATAATTTTAAGTGGGTGATTGAAATTTTTTGTATGTATGTATGTATGTATGTATGTATGTATGTATGTATGTATGTATGTATGTATGTATGTATGTATGTATGTATGTATGTATGTATGTATGTATGTATGTATGTATGTATGTATGTATGTATGTATGTATGTATGTATGTATGTATGTATGTATGTATGTATGTATGTATGTATGTATGTATGTATGTATGTATGTATGTATGTATGTATGTATGTATGCATGCATGTATGTATGTATGTATGTATGTATGTATGTATGTATGTATGTATGTATGTATGTATGTATGTATGTATGTATGTATGTATGTATGTATGTATGTATGTATGTATGTATGTATGTATGTATGTATGTATGTATGTATGTATGTATGCATGCATGCATGCATGCATGCATGCATGTATGTATGTATGTATGTATGTATGTATGTATGTATGTATGTATGTATGTATGTATGTATGTATGTATGTATGTATGTATGTATGTATGTATGTATGTATGTATGCATGCATGCATGCATGCATGTATGCATGCATGCATGCATGCATGTACGTACGTATGTATGTATGTATGTATGTATGTATGTATGTATGTGTGTGTGTGTGTGTGTGTGTGTGTGTGTGTGCGTTCGTGCGTGCGTGCGTGCGTGCGTGTGTGTGTGTAATGTCACTTCGTCCGCCCAAAATATCGCGTCCTTCCTCGTTTGTCCTCCACAAGTCTCCGACCATGGTTAAGTAAGTTAAATTTATTGTATTCTTGATACTTGCAATGTTCGTGAGGTAGCTTTTGTTTTTCGCCGCCGAGTGCCCCCCCCCCCCCCACCCCTCTTCTTGCGCGGGGCCTAGGCAAGTGTCTCGCGCGCCTAGGCCTTAAAACTGCTCTGGCGCTACAACCAGCGACCATTCGTATTTGGGCTTAACGCGAAGGTAAGAGAGACGAGAAGAGAAGGGACGAGTTAAGTCTGCAAGGGTGGGGGACGTTTTTCAAGAGGAGTGCTCAGAGGGCGAGAAGAAAATACAAGCGTCGAGTCGAACATTCGTTAATGCTCGGAAGAAGTGAGTAAACGAAATACTTAAATAATGTGTAGTTGGTGGCATTTAGTGAATGGAAGTACAGTGTAAATTTAATATTTAATTAACACTAAGCACCTTTCTGATAATGACAATGATAATGACAACGATAATGATAGTGATAATACTAGTGATAGCGATAGTGATAGGGGTCGTTCATAAAGTACGTCACGCTCCAGGGGGCGATGGGTGTAAGAAAGTGCGACAGTTTGTGACAGAGGGAAGGGGTCAGGCCACGTGTGACGTCACACATTTATTTTTTTAAATTTTATTTCTAATTCTTTTTTAAATTTGTTGGTAGAATTTCAGAGCTTTCAAAATAATTATCAAAAATTTTGTGACACATTTGAATTAGTTTTATGTCAAAATAGCATGAAATGCGTATCCTTGAATGTGTTGTTCACGATTCCTCTCGCTAGAAGCTCTAGTAATGCTGTTGGGAAGCCTTGTTTTAGGCCTTATGTGTAGCCTTGCGGTGTTCAATTTTTTATTCGAAAGTGTGACGTAGCCTACTTTAGGGGTGGTGGTCCGAGATTTGTGACAGTTTGTGACAGGAAGGGAGGGGGTCGCAAATGGTCAAAAATTGCGTGACGTACTTTATAGCAGAAATGAGAATGATAAAAGAGTTTAGTGATAGTGATACTGACAGTCAGCAGCAGCAGCAACAACAATAACAATAATAATACTATGTATGGCGGACAATTTCTACCCAATGCCTAAAATTTTTCCCGGACCCAAGACCAAGAATTTTTGCCCCCCTCCCCGGCCAAAGTTTCTGTATCCGCCCTTGCCAACCTTTCCATTGAACACGGACGTTTGTAATCTGCATGTGCTTCTCTATCTCTGTCTGTTTTTGTAACTGTCTAACTATTACTACTCCTATTACTTCTCTGGAATTGCTACTCGTTTGCACAATGTCATGTATTTATAACTAACTTTCTTAGCTTTATTAGCATTTCAAACTGTGTAATTGCTGTATTTTTTCCTTTTATGGGAGCAATAAACTTGACTTGACTTGACTAACACACTCTTGGCTCTCTGCTTTCTTTATCGCCTGTTTCGTATAAGTCCAACACTGAGTGAATTATAATATTATGACTGAGTATACAAAGATTCGCGTTCTAATTATGCGTTCGCATTTTGCCTTGCAGGTCTATAATAGGTCAATTGAGGTGATCTACAGAATGAAAAGGAGGGACGAACTCGTTAAGTGTGTTTTTAATATTGTTTATTAGCCTATCTGAATTCAGTCATTCGTCTTGGCGATAAAATTTTCAATTCAACCGCTATTATAGATTATCCACCTTACATACTAGGTCGATGGGCTTACACTTTTCTGAGTCTCCAAACGGTCGTTTTTTCTAGGCGTCTGTGGTTTGGCTCACACATTGCAACTTTCAAACAATCCCCGGTGCCGATATTGCTTTATATAATACTATAAGCATAAGGCATTATCTACATGTATATCTATAAGAAATGATGTCGGTATGTATATATTTTTGTCCAGAAAGCACGCTCACAGTTTTGCACCTAGACAGATTTTTACACAGGCCACCTCCCTTCACCCAACACACACATCGGTCTGCAGGGGATAGGTGGGGCAAGACTTTAAGTTTGAGGAAACAAGCAGACGTCGTAGGTTAGTTTCCAAGATCGGTTGAAATCCATTTAGAACGGAATTAGTCGACGCGATGTATCAAAAGATAAATAGCTTGCTATAAATTTGTGCATTTCAAGATAATCAATATGATAATTATTGGCAGAGCTTTACGCAAAGGAGTATCTCAAATGTACATGTACATGTAGGTTAAACTTTATCAAAACAACGCTTATTATTTTTGTAGGCTATCAGTTAACACTTTTAATGTATTTATGGCGGTCATGGTTTAAAAAAGATGTCCATTGATTTTTAAGGTGTAGACTTTAGATGATGTTAGTAAATTAACAATCTTCTTCGTAAATTATTCTTATTCAATGAGACAGGTAGCAAAATGGACAGACACATGAAGAGAGAGAAAGCCATAATTCTAGTCTGCAGTAAGATTAAGATAATGTATTCTCGTTGTAAAGCAGATTTTTCATTAACGTTACTGTTGTAATACCAGATGTAACGTATTTTGTGTAGGTTGACAGCGGGACCATCTGCTCATCCGCAGCCAAGTGGGGCCAAACCGAGCGGTGGACAGCCAAGCAAGAGACTACAGCAGACACAGGCGGATGTTGACGAGGTACATTTTTTGAATTTAAAGTAACTTCTTAGCCAGAAAGCACTTATTAACTTAATACCAATAATACACAATGAAACTGATAAATATTATTGAAAATTAGTTACAAACCTTTCAGGAAAATGCTCAAGTTGATTCAATTTTAACAATGTTATGGTTTTGGTAAATCACTAGTCAAATAACGCATAAAAAAACAACTAAATTTAAAATAAATTTTAACCTTGTGGCCTCCAAGAAAAAGTCAAAAATGGTTGGAAATCAATGACCTAGAATAGATATCATTATTTAATCAGCCTTGACCTAGTTTCTGTGATGCTTTACTCTTTCGAAAGGTCGTCGACATAATGAGAGTGAACATCGATAAGGTAATCGAGCGTGACCAGAAACTCACCGTCCTTGACTCGCGAGCAGGTAAACTGGAGAATTACAGTGTATGCCTATCAATCAATCAATCAATCAATCAATCAATCAATCAATCAATCAATCAATTAATCAATCAATCAATCAATCAATCAATCAATCAATCAATCAATCTATTGCACAAAACAATCACAACAATCACCTCAATCAATCACAAAAATTTATATGGTGGTGGTGGTGGTTGTACGGTTGTGGTTTGAGAATGAAATGATGAGAGAGAGGGCTGGCCACTTGCCTGCGTAATTATACTCGTATGCGGAGGCAAGTAAATGAAGTCGGTGGCAATTTCTCCGAGGGTTGGTTCTGAAGGGTCTGTTTTCTTCGGTTTGGGTCCGCTATTCCGAGGGTCCAGTATTCCGAGGGTCCACTATTCCGAAGGTCCACTATTCCGAAGGTCCGCTATTCCGAAGGTCCACTATTCCGAAGATTCTACTGCTATACATCTACGCCTATTATGATAAATCAGTCAGGTTTGGGTCCATTATTCCGAAGGTCCACTATTCCGAAACCTAAACCTAACCCTAACTCACCGTAAACCTATAACCACCAAGGTTACAGAGCAAAATACAGCGGATATTCGGAATAGTGGACCCTCGGAATAGTGGGCCGTTACAGTAATCTCCGAACTTATGAAGCTCGGGGATTTTTAGTCAACGGAGTAATTTGAGAATGGGAGTGATAATTATGATTGTGCTTGGGTTTCCCGTCCTGATGACACCACGGGCTAGTAAGCTGTGGGTTAGTTACAGGCGTTTGAGGTTTTTGGAATCGAGGTTGAGGAAAAGAGAATTGCAGTAGTCGTGCTTTGAGCAGGAATTATTATTCATCAATCTTATAATATTACAAGCTGTGCCCGGCCACGCGTTGCTGTGGCTGAAAAGACCGTTCAACCCTCCCTCTCTACCTCCCTTACTATGCTTCTCTCACTCCCCTCTTCCTCCCTCCGTCCCCTCCCCTCCGTCTCTTCCCCTCCCCTCTCGTCCCCCTCCCTCCCGTCCCCTACCCTCCCCTACCACCTCCCATCTCCCTCCCTTCCTCCTCCCCTGCCCTCTCCACTCGGCCGCATTCGCGAAGGCAAGGGTGTGTGAAAATTGAAATCGAAATCGCTCGAATCGAATGTAAAATTGTGCGAAAATATTGCATGCGCTTTAAAAAAAAGCATTTACAAAAGCGACCGTATTCGAAATTTGTAAAATTTTGAAAGAAATCGGTCAAAAACGGTGAATACCTTTCCGAGATCCTTGATTTTGTACAACCGACAGCTAC
This sequence comes from Lumbricus rubellus, assembly GCA_945859605.1. Lineage (NCBI taxonomy): Eukaryota > Metazoa > Annelida > Clitellata > Crassiclitellata > Lumbricidae > Lumbricus > Lumbricus rubellus. The sequence continues at coordinate 27,766,691 of OX243821.1, forward strand.
ATAGATATATGCGCTATAAAAAGACGTGCGGATATGCGCCATAAAAACGCGGCCGCGTTAAAATGCACGTTGTGCAAATTTGAAATCGAAATTGCTCGAATCGAATGCAAAGTTGTTTTTAATTGTCGAAAAGTTTGCGCTTTTTCCAATAAACATTTTACAAACCCGATCGTATTTGAACTGAACATTTTGGTAAAATTTTGAAAGGAATCGGTCAAAAGCTTTCCGAGATCTTTGATTAAATACAAACTTTTTACATTTTTATTTATATACTAGCTGAACCCGGCTGTGGCTGAAAAGAGCGTCCAACAATCCCTCCCTACCTCCATTCCACCTTCCTACCCCGCACCATCCCGCTTACCCTCTCCTCCCCTCTCCCCTCCCTTTCCCTATCCTCTCCCTTCCCCTTCCCTCTCCCATCCCCTCCCCTTTACCTCTCCGCTTCCCCTCCCTTCCCTTTCCACCTCTCCCCTTCCCATCTCCTCCCCTCCCCCTCCCCTCCCCTCCCTACCCCCTCTTCCCCTTACCTCCTCCCACCCCCTCTACCTCCTCCCGTCCCTATCCCCTCCCTTCCCTTCCACCTCCCACTCCACCCTACCCTTCTCCCCCCTCCCAGTCCCATCTCCCTTCCTCCATCCATCCATCCGTTCATTCCTCTGCCTCCCTGCATCCCTCCTTCCTCCATCCCTCCTCTCCGCTCCCTCCCCTCCCTCTTCGTCCCGCTCCCTCCCCTCCTTTTTTTCCTCACACCGAGGGTGAAGGAAGAAGGGAGGGAGGAGAGAAAGAGAGGGAAGGGAGGGCGGGAGGGGTGTATGGATATATAACAATCTTCGGAATAGTGGACCTTCGGAATAGTGGACCTTCGGAATAGTGGACCCTCGGCATAGTGGGCCGTTACCGTTTTCTTCGCCTTCTTCATCTTCTTTTTATTCCGTATCTTCATCCTCTTAGTAGCCAGGCTCTTCTGACTACAGCCCGAACACTGCATCGAAGTTTCACCCCGAAGCGCACAAACAATTAAGAGAGAAGAAGTTGCTCAAGGAACCTACGCGGCGACTTGGTGTGGATTCGAACCCGGAACCCACCACTGCGCCCCTCTTAATCTGAAATCTCTTCATTATCATCCTCATCACCTTCAGTATCTTCATCATCTTTATCATCTTTCACTTCATCTTATTCATCTTATACATCATCTTTAATCTTTTACCCGTTTGGCCCGAGAATAAATATCCGCTGAAAACGGGCTTAAAATTTAAAAATTAACTGGTAAAGGGTTAACATCTTCATATTTATCATTTTTTCTTTCATTTTTATTTTGGATTTCGTTGGCCTTTCGTTTGGTTATATTTGGTTTGTTTTATTTGTTTCTGTTCTGTTGAATGTTGTAAGAAGCTCTCCAGGATAGCAGATACCAGTTTGAGAGCACTGCAACACGCCTCAAGCGCAAATTCTGGTGGCAGAACTGTAAGGTAAATGACCGAGGTTGTTTGTGAGTTATGTGTAAGTTGTGGAACTTTAACCCTCGGAGGCTAACCTGGGGTGTTTTTTTCACCCCACTGTCAGTATTTGCCCTGAAATTTTTTACTGCTTTGAAATTATGTCATGCGCTTTTGTGTATCTGTTCATAGATGATTTTTGCTTAATTCAACATTTTTTTTTTAATTGAATGCATGGTCACGTGACTGACGTCATATAATGGCCATTGTTATTGCTAATGTATTGTGTTGAAGAAGTCTCGACGGTTATCTGCCGCCAATGCCGCTAAATTAATATCAGAATCGATATCAATGGATTGAAAATGATGGTATTGATGAGAATAATGTTGAGTTTGTTGATTGTAATAATGTGTCAGAACTAGATAATGTTGAATTTGATGATATTATACATGTAGACCTAGCCTACGCGTTGCAACTTTGTATGTGAAAAGCATGCAACAAAGCGTTACTCGTGTAGGCCTACTATTAGATGACCGTAGACTCGATGATTGTGCTGATATTTTAACTTAGTTAGGTTTCATAGTTTGTCAATTTCATGCTGAACTTGAATTTAGTGCCGTTGTTGATCAAACATGGACCAATTTTATATTCTAGGCCTCAAATGATGTGGGGTGAAAAATATACCCCAGGTTATCCAATATGTGGATTTTTTTATAGGTTAGCCTCCGAGGGTTAAAATATAAAACTGTGTCATAATAATATTGTAGGTAATGTTGCAAAGTGATGGACCATATTAAAAAGTAGGCTATGCTAGTGGTGGATAAAGAATTAAGGATGTTTTGGGAGTGTTGGATTCATGCTGTAGGCTATCTGTATGTAAGACCGTTGTTTGATTTAACCCGTTGGAGGTGAGGTGACGCATTGTAACGTTAGAGGTGAGGTGGGGTCTGACAAACCCCAACACATATTTTTTTTTTCAAGTCGTGATATTAAATGGAAAACATTAATTTGAATTAAACTATTCTTCTATGATCAATTATCAACTAAACAGGCGATTATCACGAACACATATCTGTTTTCAATCCTTATTAGATGGGCAGAAGGTGAACCCATCCATTGTGTACTTTGCCCGTGTAAGTTCGGTTTGTATACGAAAAATCGCAATTTCCTTCAAATATACATTAAAATTTTAAAAAACTGTTCGTTCAAAATTCCTGAAATTTTGGTAAAGTGTCCGTATTTCATATTCAGAAAGGTAGAAAAAAATAATCCAAGCAGGTTTGACGTTTTCCACAAAAAAATTAAAGTAGAATACCTCTGGGGTGTGTCACACCCCACCTCACCTCCAACGGGTTAAAAGTTTGAAAGTTGTTGGTTCTTAACCCTCAGGCTACCAAGCTTTTTTTGTAACACTGACTACCAAGGGGGGGGTGGTTACCACCCCCCCCCTGGATTTTGGGTTTGGTTTGAGATATCATAACTTGTAATACACCTATGGATTCAGCATTCATTTCTGCACAAAATGGTATATTTAGGTTTAAAATATATGAAAGCACCCCGAAGTTATGAATTTTTTACCGTAGGCACCCGTCGATTCCACAAAATGTATACTTTCGCATAAGCAAAATATTAGATCTGTGTGTTTTAACATAATTTATTTAATTAAAAATAGTTTACATATAATAAAGTCCAATATTCAACTGTAAAAACTAGTAATAAGTTAGTTTTAGTTACAATAAAAAGAGAAAAAACATGTAAAACATGCTGAAAAACGTTTACGCAGACTTATCGGTGTGCGTTGTAAAAAAAACCAACATTTTCACACATTTAAATTTATTTTGAGCACTTCCGGTCATCAAATGTCAAATTAATTGGTATCAAAAAATAGCCCTAAATGCCCTCTATAGAATGACATAATTTATTTCTCTTAAAAAATAAATTATGAATAATTTTTAATAGGAAAAACATGAAAGTTTTATGAAAATAAAACACCTTTATTTATATTTTAATTTATTTTGAGCACTTCCGGTTGTCCAAAGACAACTCCGTGACCACCAGAATGTAGCCCCACATTCCCTCTACAGAATGGTGTAATTGGTGTCTCTTCATGTCAAAGGACGGATAAGATACAGCCGATAATCTAAGGGGGGGGTGGTATCCACCCCCCCCCCCCCTGGTGCCTCGGGTATATCGGGTATAACTTTTGAATGGTATGGTATATCATCACACATTTTAGCTCAAAATGTGTGCAAATGAATCCTCTACAGCCACCTAAAACGTCAAAATTTTATTCCTAACGAAAAAAGTTTGATTTGGGAAAAACCTAGGGGGGGGGGGTGGATACCACCCCCCCCTGGTAGCCCGAGGGTTAATATTAAGCTGGTGATAGAATTGTAGGGTAATGAACATGTGTGTTTGGGGTTGGTGGGTCAGTTCTGTAGAAGCTAGTCTGACGGTAGAATAGGCCTAATTGTACGGAAATGGAGTTATATAAATTAAACTGGTGCTAGAGTTATAAGGTTTTAGTCGGTGGTTAGTGAATTCAGAATGTATAGAAATTAAGCTAAAATTAGACTGGACAAAGAAGACATTTTGAGGGGGGTTGTGAGTATAAAACGTTTATGTGAACATCTCTCATTTATTGCATAATTGTCGTCAAAGTTGTCTTCATCGTTATCATCCTCATCGTCATCGTCATCACCTTCACCACCACCACCACCACCACCACCATCATCATCATCATCATCATCTTCATCATCATCATCATCATCATCATCATCATCATCATCATCATCATCATCATCATCATCATCATCATCATCATCATCATCATCATCATCATCATCATCATCATCGTAATCATAATCATCATTATCATAATCATCATTAGTATTATTTCCATTAAAATTCACGAAGCTTAATTATGATCATCAAAGGTTTTCCAACTTTGACGATATCTTGTTTCTGTGTCTTCTTCCAGATGTGGCTGATCCTGTTTGTTTTATTCATCATCATCATCACCATCATCATCATTGGTAAGTCATAATCATCATCATCAGTGGCAATTTTTAATCATCATCATCGTCATCTTCATCATCATCATCGTCGTCGTCGTCGTTGTCGCTATCTTCGTCGTTGTCGTAGTCGTCATCATCGTCATCTTCATCATCATCATCATCATCGTCGTCGTCGTCATCACCATCATCATCGTTGACGTCGCCGTCGTTTCAATCCACTCCACAATAAGCTGCCACGTAGGGACCTTGGTCAAGTCCTTCACTCGCAATTGCTCTGCGCTTCGGCGTGAAACTCCGATGCACAGTCGGAAGCGCCTCTGAGTAGGTCTAGTGGGGTGATATAGAAATGGATATTGTAAATAAATAAATCTTTTTCGTTGGTTTTTCAGTGTCAGTTGTGACCACGTTACCAAAAAGCTACAGCTCTGGTGGTTCAGACAATACGACCTTAGAACTCCTGGATTCAGACAATACGACCGTGGAACTCTTCGATTCAGACAATGCGACCGTGGAACTCTTGGGTTCAGACACTACGACTGTGTAGCTCTCCGGAGGATAGCAACCAAGGGAAGATTCTTTTGCTTCCCGAATAAAGTGGTACTCTTGGGCGATGACGCGTTTTTCTGTCTCAGACTTTGGTCGATATTTCAAAAACGTTTTACTGTATATGCGGATGCTAACGCTTTCTTGATGTTTGGCAATCTTGCTGAAATTCGGCAAGATTAGTAGGCCCTACGTACATTTTGCGTAAGTGTTGTGTAAATAAAAAAGTGTGAAACTCACTTTTTTGCTACTTTTTCTTGATTGATTTATACAAAAATTATTCTGAAGAATTGTGCGCAGAAATTTAGTACACTCTGGTTTTTCCACTGTGTGTATACGTTTCAATAGGTATACGCTGGTTCCACGCTCTTCAGTTATGGCGCTGCCATGCTTGTTACATTCAACCCGTGTTACTTTTGACCCCAATGCCAATAATTATGACGAAGCGTCAATTATCAATTATAATATTGTGAGTAGAAGTAGGCCCTATTTAGTCAAAGTTTCCAAAACTTTATTTATTCAATAATATATCGGTTGCGTTCGAAGCTTATTTATAAATTTTGATGAATTAATTAAACGGGTGTACATGGCAAAGAAAAACAACGATAGCGTTAACTATGTTTGCTGCTGTTTAACGACTCTGTTTCATAAAAACGATGATCAGTGTCACCCTCCTCCTTTCTCAAGGCTTTGGACTGGCACTGGAGAGCTACGTGCAGTTGCAGTTACACGACTGTAGACGTAGACGCTAAAGGTTGGCGATGATCACGTGGTCAAACAGCTGTTACTTTTAATCAGACCTAAGGTTATCGATAACGAAAAATCGCGCTCTTACAGTACACTCCGGATTGAGATCTGGACTGCTGGGTGGCCACAGCTGTGGGATATGGAGCTTCCGGTACAGCCATTGTACTGCTACGTATACGGTCGCAGATTTAGCTCAACGTCACTTCTCTGTGGCTCTTGCATGATGGAAATTTTCAATTTTTGGCGCTGAATCTCAAACGCTCATAAACTTGTCGAACTCAATTCTAATCGGCGATAGGATTTGTCGGTAATAATGGCTACTGTTGCTTGCTTTTTTAAATTTCAAGCAATAACCTAATAATGACACGTTTTTTTTTTTTTTCAGAGGGACCCAGTATATTATCAGAGAGACAGTTTATAGTCATTTACGATCTATTACTAATAAATACTGCGTTACAGATTTATATAGAATCTGTAAACTAAAATTCAAAGGTGTCTCTGGCTCAGCATATAAAAGTGACACAACCATGTTATGGTAGCACGACACTTAATCTCGCGACATTTGATACCGCGACATTTAATACCGGACACTTAGTCCCGGCGACATTTAATCCCGCGACAGTTAATCACGGCGACACTTAATCCCGTGTAACGATATCCTTGGTCCCACCCATACGCTCTTACCTTGATACGTATGTATGCATAGGCGTACGAGGCGGAGGTGCAGGGGGGGGCAATTGCCCCCCAAATTCGGGCAAGTTTGGTGGTTTTTTCGGGCAAAACAGACCCAAATGACTAAAAAAAAGGTCGTGGAGTTTCGGGCAAGTCTGGTTTTTCGTGCAAAAATAGTCGCTTTTTGGCCGGAAATTTTTTTCGGGCAGAATTTCAATCTTTGCCCCCCCCCCCCACTTCTGAAACCTCCCATACGCCTATGTATGTATGTATATATATATATTATATATTATATATATATATTCGTTTAATTCATAAAAAAAGTGCAGACTGACCCACCGCAGCCTGGTACATAGTGATGTTAAGAAAAACAAACTGAAAATTAAAGCGTCATATTTTAATAGTTCATTGTTAATAGGACTTAATGATTTAATGATTATTGGAAATCTGCCTCGTCGAACCAAGCCGTAGAACTGATGACACGTTGAAGATACATTCGGAAGGTGAGCAATAATTATATAACATTTAATTGAAATCAGTTATAAAGGTGTCCTTTTTTCCATTTCTGAAATTATCGTCCTCAACAGTAGCCTACATATAATTCTTATGTATTAACAGTTGCTACAAAATTAATTGGTTAATTGGTTACTTGATCAATTGATTGATCGATCGATCGATTGATTGATTGATTGATTGATTGATTGATTGATTGATTGATTGATTGATTGATTGATTGATTGATTGAGCGTCATGTTGTCTCTAAGACCAATACACCAACTTCTCACTCGATCTAAGTCTAGTCAGAATGGTTGTCCTGTTTTGATCCAACTGTTAATAATTATCATCTTTGCTTTTTGAACACTTGTCGTTTTGTGCGCCTATATTTACGCCCTTTCAGTACAATCTTTTTTGGCAAGTTCAATATAATATTAAATGATAAAATTGCAACGTTGTAAAAGGTGTTAATTCAGCGGTGGCCTCAGTGGCGTAACAACCATATAACGAAGGTGGACAAAAGCCACGGGCCCCCGAGGTTCAAAGGGCCCCCAAACGTTTTAACTTAAAAAATCTCAGGTAGATAAAATATACTTTTCCATTTATATTAATTTTTCAGACTTGCAGTCTGAACTAAAGCCTGTATAATTATGATGGATGTTTCAAGATAATATATAATTATGAATAGGATACGCTTTGCCCTCAGATGCATACATGTAGGGATTGATGTGTTCCTGCTTTGGGTCAAATGCTGGCACATCCTGCTACCCATGAAGTTTTATACACAGACACCGCACATAGGCTTACAATCCCTGTCATGTATCTGAGGCAGCATGAGGCAGGCGGTTGGAAGATTGACAGATCATAAGCGAATCTATAGACGAAGGTATCTAACAGGAGACAGACAGTCAAGTGACCAAACTCAAGCAGACAACCAGGCTGAACTAGCGTTCAGCATAATGGGTTATCCGCTAGGGAGGGCTATGCGCGGACCGGGGTCCGCGGCCTATGCCAGAGACTTCAGAATAATTTAGGTCACTGCACCCTGCATCTGATCCTCCTTCCCATCATCACAAGTCTTAGAACTGGAAAGATATATCTCTCATCAGATTAGTCTTCCAAACACATTAAGGTTTTCATGCGTGACAGGGTTTCGCCGTTGGCTCTATAGGCTATGTCAAATTTCTAGCAGCCGCAATCTGAACCCACGAACCTCCATCCCATGAGCCAAATCAAGCTGCATACAGCTGCAGGTTACACAGTGTTATACATATGTAGCCTGTAGGCTACTATGAATAATTATTGTATTTCAGACTGCTAAGAATTACAATTTTCATAATCTTTGCAAGTGTCTTTCAGTCTTTTGCAACGATGCTGTGTTTTATTTAGCATCAACATCCAAGGATAATTAATTAAGGCATTCAGAAAATTGATTACCGGTAGTTCGTTTATGGCCGTTAGTTTAGGCCTATCTAAGAGGGCTTAATTAAATAGGCTCAGATAGCAGCAACGATACAGACAAGCTTATGCAAACGAGAATTGGATGGGCTTCACAAGCATTTGGAATGCAACAAACACTATGCCTACTCTTACTTCTCAACTGGAAACTTAAAAGTTAGGAGAGAGTGGTTGTGCTTCCCATCATATCGAAGATACCATAATATTGCCATGTAGCCTACGGCCAAATTTCCAAATGCTTTTTAATAGGCCTATGCATTTCAGGCCTTTGGCCTAGCCTATTGTTTTCTCTTCAACTATTAATGTGCCTTAAACTACGGATTATATATATATATATATATATATATAATATTGACTGTAGCGTGTAATATTCTATTTTAATCTAACTGCAGTTTATAGCCATTTCCCAATTTTCACTTTTTGGTGTCGTAATAGGTAGGGGGCTACTAGGGGCCCCGGGCCCCCGAGCTCCATTGTCCACGGGCCCCCGGCTACGTTGTTACGCCACTGGGTGGCCTGCGAGCCCTGCACAACGCGGAAGAGGATGCGAGACATTGGCTGAAGTCAGAAGCGACTAGAGCACTCGCGAAATAAATAATTTAGACAGCCATTTTATGGTTACTGTAATCGAACGTAATATTCAAATAATAGCTTCCCATTCTGCAACAACACAGGGGGATCTTCTAACCGTAGAGAATGTTTAGATTAATAAACTGATGACCAAGTTACCACAGATACCAGATGCCATTGTCGCTAAGGCACAGTGGATAAAGTTAGGTAACTATGGAAACACAGAATGAGTTAAAATTCGGATTGATAATTCGAATTTATGAGCTACCGAAGTAACAGCTGTGACTTAGAAGGTTATTGTGCCGCGTGAATGTGAGTTCCTGGTCTAGGATGACTCCCAGATTCCGGACTGAAGTGGAAAAGGTGAAATGGACTGCTTGCTAAGAACAGAAATGCGATTGGTTAAGAGACTCCTTAAACACCATTTAAACATTGTTAAACGATGCTATTTAAAAACGGGACGCAGATGTTTCATCAACTGGTTGTGATTTCGGTCTTACTTTGTAAGGCGTACATGTATAATTGTACAATGGGAGACGGTTATTATGCTTTGAAGCTAAATCAAAACCAGCGCTTGCAGAAATTAAAACGACACACCACTGTGTACAACTCTTTATTTAGACACCTTCAAAAGCCATGCAGTTTTATCTGCTAAGTAATGATAATAAGAGAATTTAAAGATACCACAATGCATCTGAGTGCTGTTAATGGTTAACCGGAGGCCATGGAGTATTTCTGGTAAAGCTAGACACCTTTTTACACAGAAACAACGTTCTTATAAAGGTCAGACTAAGCCTTCATTTTTTACATATGAACGTGTGTGAAATAGGCAATACAAGGATGTATTATACCAAATTAATCTTTGTCGACGGCAACGTCCTCTGCTGTCATGAGCTTGTGGTCTTCTTCTTCGCGTATGCTACTGCTCCAGGTCTTGTCGGAGCGTGGACCGGGATTCGGAAGAATTCGGTCAGCTGGTGGCATCCTTGGTTTCCCCGAAGGTACTCACAAGGAGGGCGCGCCCGGATTGACCCAGGCTTCGTGAACGCGGATGCAAGCTTGTGGTAACGTATGTCTATACCCTGGGTGCAGACTTAGGGGTCGGGGCAGCGGGGGACGGTCCCATCCAGTTTGTGGTGGGGGCGGAGGTGCTTATATCCCTCCCACATATTTCAGAAATATTTAATAAATATCATCATAAATTTGTGCAGTTTTATCCACTTTTTAACCATAAATTTTGTTACGATGACAGCTTAAAATGCTTCGCTAACGGTATGAAAATTTAAAAATGACACAATAAGAAGAGAATTTTTTTTTTCAAATTTTAAACCATGTATTTATAAGAAATTATTGTGAGTTGACAGCTTAAGAAAGCTGCATATTTTTAAACAATAGGAGGGGACCCTTTTGAAGAGTAACCATCCATATCGTCGCGGATCATTTCGTCGCAGTCATATAATAGGCCTAGTTGTTAATTTTTAATTAATTAGTCGCGAATCAATTTGTCGCCCTCAATTATATCGTCGCAGCCAACTAATACTTACACACCTGTTTTAAGGATGTTTATTTTCTTATAAGTACAAAAAACAGCGATACCTTGTAATCATATTTGAGCCTGGTTACGATATAATTCGCTCATTATAAGGCTTCATTATTACGATCATTGAGTCTTTATTTCATATTGGTAATTCAAATTTATTTGCCACTATGCTGAATACACAGGTTCTTATCACCTCTAGTTTTGTCGTCGTTTGAATTTAATTAGAATTTTGAGTAGAATTTGGTTTTCATATGCGAGTTTGTAAGTCGTTAAAAGGTGTCACTCGACAACTGCCATTTAACTTTAACACACATTGCATCCTATAATAATACATTATCTCTACTTCATTATGTCTTCTTTTTATGCTTGCTTGGTTCGAAATCGAAATTAGATTAGTTGCTTAATGATGATGTTGGTTGAATTGTTCAACTCCATAGACACTTATAAAACCTTACGGCTAAGTTTTATTTTCACACCACAATTCTACGTGAACTAATTTCCTACAATTCTAATTTCGTATCCGTACGGTCAATGGTGTCAAAAGATTTTGCTCTGTTACATCTAATAGCTCGCATCTCAATTTGATCTATAACCTGAAACCACAAGACGTAGCACTCTAAAATTTACTGTTATGTTATTCCTTTTAATAATGACGTCTAAACGTGAGTAATAGTGGAAACTGTCAAATAATCATTGAAAGGATCACCTTCAAAACAGTTATAATCTGTGTTATATACCGGGTGGCCCATAAAAAACGTTCCCAAACTTTGTTAACCTGGCAAAGATCTAATTTTGTATAGGCCACCCGGTATATTGCAAATTGGTCGTTGCTGTTGCGAAAATTATCTTCTGTAACAACAAATCGCAGTTTGATTAATTCGATTTCTTATCCAATAGCTACCGTAACGCCCGATAGCTTTCACATTATTGTGCGTGACATAAAACACCTCTGAAACGTAAATAAACTGATTTATATATACAACAAGAGTCTGATTGACAAAACAATATAGAAATTTCACCGTAATAATAACTATTAACGAACGTCATCGCTAACGAATAAAATCTAACATTTATGTCGATTTTGAAATTGTCGGTGCATTGTACAATGGACACGGATTTTTAAAAAAACTTATTGTGTAAAGAGCTGTTGATAAAAACCACTGAAGCAGTCCTGGCACCGCCCTGCAGGAGAAGACGCAGAAGAACGTAATATCTGGAAATTGTTTGCTCATCGTACTGTAGTAATAAAGTTGATGCCGTTGTTGATAAGCGCCAGAATTATATCGAGCAGGTCACCGAGAGTCATGTATGCACATCGATAATGGGAAAGATGGAGAAGGATGAGATGGAAATGAAAAGAATGACGATTGGAAGACATGGAGATAAATATGGCTTCATAATTAATTAATTGCTGTTTTAGAAATGTGCATTTACAATGTATACCATACACTAACAACGCTCGTTGATTTAATTAGCATGCAGTCTACTTAAACACCTTTAAAACTGATTTATTGAGGTCTATATATAAACTAAGAGCGCGTGTGATAAACATATGGAATGCGTTTACATATCATACACGGTGAACGGAAAAACAGAAACTATACTATAAACAAAAGAAATCTACACGAAAAGTGTAGCAATATTATTGAGAAAAAACTATTTTATTTGAAATAAAACGATAAGAATCGTTAAATAAATTAACTTTTAACAGCTCTTCGAAAATCTGCTCAGATTCATTCATTCATTTCGAGAATTTATATAGCGCCTCTTAAAGAAACCTACTCATAGGCGCTCCCAGTCCAACCACAGCTAAAAATGATAAAGAGTTGAGCGACTTGTAAAAAAAACAGGTGAATTTAGACTAATCATAAGTAGCAAGGTTAGAGGGAGGCCATTCCAGACAGCGGGACCAACAGTAAAGCCATTCATCTAAAATTATGTAAATCTAGTTTCATTATATGTACATGTAGGTCAGTTGAGTTTAAACTCTACGAGGTGAGTGTCCCAGTGTTTGAGCTCAGCAGTGGCGGATCCAGAAGTTTTAAATGGGGGGGGCCAAATGAGGACCGGAGGACGAGCGGCCGAAGGCCGATCGGCGAGGCGCGTAGCGCCGAGAGGGTGGGGAAAAGGGGGAGGGGCTTGGGGAGGGGGTTGTACCCCCTCCCCAACCAGAATTTTTTTAATTCCCGCACTAAAATGGCAGCATTTTAAGCTGTCATCCTAATGAAATTGCTATGCTACTAAAATGCTGACAAACCAAGCAAGAACTACCAAATCATAAGAATTGGGAAGCCATTTAGTAGTGATGTTGTTTCACTAATAAAGAGACCTGGCCCGCAACTAATGATCTGTGAAGTATTATCATCGATTTTCGGGTGTCTAAGAACATCATTTTGATTTTAGTATAAGCAGCGACTTTCGGGTGTTTAAGAACATCATTTTTGATTTCAATATTATCAGCGATATTCGGGTGTAATGGGAAACATTTTGATTCCAGTATTATCAACGATTTTCGGGTATTCAAGGACATAATTTTGATTCCAGTATTATCAACAAATTTCAGGTGTCTAAAAATCATTTTGATTTTAGTATTATCAATGATTTTCGGGTGTCTAGGGACATCGTATTGATTCCAATATTATCAGCGATATTCGGGTGTCTAAGGACATCATTTTGATTTTAGTATTATCAATGATTTTTGGGTGTCTAGGGACATCGTATTGATTCCAATATTATCAGCGATATTCGGGTGTCTAAGGACATCATTTCGAATCTAGTAGTATCAATGAGTTTCGGGTGTCTAAGGACATCGTATTGATTCCAATAACATCTGCGATTTTCTGGTGTCTAGGAACATCATTTTGATTTTAGTATAATCAGCGATTTTTGGGTGTTTCAGAACATCATTTTGATTTTAGTATTATCAGCGTTATTCGGGTGTCTAAGGACATCATTTTGATTCCAGTATTATCACCGATTTTCGGGTGTCTAAAAACATAATTTTAATTTTAGTGTTATCAATGATTTTCGGGTGTCTAAAGACATTGTATTAATTCCAATATTATCAGCGATATTCGGGTGTCTAAGGACATCATTTCGAATCTAGTAGTATCAATGAGTTTCGGGTGTCTAAGGACATCGTATTGATTCCAATAACATCTGCGATTTTCTGGTGTCTAGGAACATCATTTTGATTTTAGTATAATCAGCGATTTTTGGGTGTTTCAGAACATCATTTTGATTTTAGTATTATCAGCGTTATTCGGGTGTCTAAGGACATCATTTTGATTCCAGTATTATCACCGATTTTCGGGTGTCTAAAAACATAATTTTAATTTTAGTGTTATCAATGATTTTCGGGTGTCTAAAGACATTGTATTAATTCCAATATTATCAGCGATATTCGGGTGTCTAAGGACATAATTTTGATTCTAGTATTATCAACGAGTTTCGGGTATTTAACGACATAATTTTGATTCCAGTATTATCAACGATTTTCGGGTATTCAAGGACATAATTTTGATTCCAGTTTTATCAACGATTTTCGGGTGTCTAAAACATTTTTTTGATTTTAGTAATATCAACAATTTTTTCGTGTCTAAGACATCTATTTGATTCCATTACTATATCAACGATTTTCGGGTGTCATTTCGGGACGTCATTTTTATTTTAGTTCTATAAACGGTTTTCTGGGGTGTAAAGACATCATTTTGATTCCAGAATAATCAACAATTTTTTTGGGTGTCTAAGGACATCATTTTGAATCCAGTGTTATCAACGACCTGCTGTCTTGTAGTTGATTAGACTAGTTTAGAGATCCGCGGGACAATGGAATTCAAGCAGGTTAAAGACTTTTATGACAGCATAGACAAAAATTGGTATACCTACAATAGTCGTCATTGTTTATCTATTTGGTTATTGTTTAGCGAAACTCTGCACATTCCCATCTCGGCGCTTCGCGTTTTCGCGCTTTCGCGCTTATGCATCTTACTATGGATATATCATATATGCATGTAAAGCATGCATTGCATGCCATGCATGATAGTCGGATACTGCTGAAAGATTGTTTCTTTTCTTTGCGTCATATTAAGACTATGTAATTGTGTGAGATGTAATTGACTAATAGACTATAGTCTATTTTCATTTTTATAATATTAATTCTCCTTGCCATGACTGACCCTTGCCAAAAATTCTTCGGGCGCCATGGATGGGGGGGGCCACGTCCCATGGAGATTTGAAATGGGGGGCCATGGCCGGATTGGCCCCCCCCTGGATCCGCCCCTGGAGCTCAGCTAGTTCTCGATTTCACTGACCCAGTTCGAGATTGCTCTGCTGTAGCTCCATAATCGTCTGTTTAGAGTGCAAGGGTTCTAACTCCACTTTTTCAAAATGTTCAGGAGAGCAAATCTAAACTTTCGATGATTGCCAAAAATCCAATTATTGTTGTATCATAGTGATTAATGAAAATTTAGATAGCAGATTATATCCTTAGTTGGAATATTATAATCTTTAAAGAAACTTTTGTGCCGCCGCGCCTAAAATAATAAAGTTTGTGACGAAAAGGAGGCAAAATTACAGCAGTAGAACCTTTGCGCATTTCGAAATAATTTCGTATCTGATGATAGATAATAATTTATATCATTGTGATTTGTGGGTTTTTGGATAACAGATCATTTCTTTAGTTGGAATGATGAAACCTTTAAAATATTTTATGTCTCCGAACCTATAAAATAAATGTTTATGAAAAAAATACGCAAAATCACAGCATACGGCAGAAGCTAGCCTAGGCCTAAAACCTGCGCAGATCTAAAATATTTTTAGATCTGAAAATACATCGTTTTATAACAACGCAAATATGCTTCAAAATTATCTTTTAAATTATTATCAACTATTACATGAAAATAATGTGGTTTCAGCCTTTTTTTTAGTAAAATAATAATAACTAGCGAAAAAATGCGCTATAACAAACCACTCATTAAATACACGTGTTATCGCTTACAGAAATTATAATGAAATATTCCTTTTAGTTATGACAATTCTCTTATTGAAACATTATAATATACTAAGAATAATTTTTCAGACTAAAGCAACTGTTGCAGATTGTTGTAAAAGCACAATTTTCTTTTTAAATACTTTTAAATCACATTGTAGACATCTATGCAAGCACACCACCGTTTAGCAATCATCGCGTGCATATAAATTATAATTAACTGCTGTAACGCAAGGCAAGGCAAGGCGTTGGTAGATAGAACCATTGCACATTTCTAAGATAAGTCATAGGAGATAGCTCCAATATTCAAATAGCTTCTTTTCCACTATTTTTTACTTAGAACGACATAATATTTGTACAGTTCAAGCATAATATTGGTAGCAATAAAATAAAACAATAAAACGGTTTTTGAAAAATTTGGAGTTAGAACCTTTGCACTCTAAACAGACGATATTTCCTTGACTATAGAAGAACGAACATTCAATAAAAAAAAACATTCAATAACCCTGAGCCGAGCATTGATAGCACTGACGATGTTGATGAGCGCCAGAATTATATCCACAAGGTCACCGAGAGTCAATCAAGTACACCTCGATGATGACGAAATTATAGGTCGTCTCTCAGAAGATTAATGATTCATAGGGGGAGGGGGAATTAAGAAAAGACGAGTAACAACGCCCTGCTCTACGGTTTTATATAGCGTCTGCTCAAGTAAATTAAAAGGTGTCTACGACTGCGACAATGAAAACACAGCTTTATTATTATTTATTTTATTGCCAAAGAAACAAAACAAAAATAAACATAAGTACAAACAGTGGGTAGTAAACGGTCTCTAGGCAACAGGAAGCCCGGAAAAAGCTAAGAGCTTATATCAACCTGGCCCCTAATGAACAATTACATTTTAGTCAACGTTTCATATCACACAATTGTAATCAACCATGTACTGGTGAGACCATAGGAATGTTAGTACTGATAGCAAGGACGGATGGACGGGTGAGCGGACGGACAGACGGACAGTAATAGTAGTAGCAGTACCCGGTTGTATAATAGAGTAAATATAATTATAGTACTAGTAATAGTAGTCATAGTATATAAATATTAAAAATAATGAGTTTTTAAAGCCAAAAACGATTGAATGTTGGTAGGCCTACAATAGAAACTTATGTTTGCCAACGAAATGTTAATCCAAGACTGTTGAAAGAGCACTTTCTGATACAAGAGACCTTTATATATTGATGATGTGCAGTACGTTTAAAAGGTTTTTAATGGCCAACGCAGTTTTTTCACGGTTTTGCTTGATAAAGTCTAGCCGATAATAGATTGTAATCATGACAAACTTCACAATATTTACAGATTCACTCTTTCGTTTACAGTGACATCAAGACAACGCAAAGCATCTCGCGCTTTAAACCAAATCACGACAATGCTAGTCAACAATAGCTTGCCATTATTTATTAGATCAACCCATTGTCTTTGACAACAGTTGCAAAACAATCACTTCTATCGACGCCATTTCTTTTTCTCGATACCAGCCAGCGAGCGTCCACGAAAGCGCGATCGTCTGTTACAGTACACCAGCATGGGCGTAGTTTGGTTTCCGTTCTTGGAGGGGCTAATGCCTTCTTAGGGGGGCTAAGCCCGGAAAAAGATATCATTTTCATGGTAAAAAAGCTAAATCTGGGCCTTCTTGGGGGGCTTAGCCCCCCCCCCCCCCCCTAGCCCCTGATAAACTCCGCCCATGTACACCAGAGATAACACAGTTGTGCATGTTTTGGACGTGGCAGAAAACGAATTAGGAATTAAGAATTATCGGCAAATGTCGCAAAACAACGTGGTGGACTTCGGACTAAGTTCGGAATTCAGTCTTGCTTCAGTTTATCGAAACTTCTGATCAGACAGATTATCAGCGATGCCGAACACGAAGACAATGGTTGCTAGGCAACCGTGGACGTCATGGATGGCGCGCAGCTCCCTGACGATAGATGAATTGTTCTGTGACGTCAGTTGTCTTGGTAGCGGGCATGGTGCTCGTTCCCATGGTGACGACGGCGCAGTCGGTTGTCATGGTTACGACGGAGTTCGTCGCCTCGGTGATAAAGCAGACGCAGTCGGTGGTCATGGTTACGGTTTGGATTTGCGTGGCGTTCGTCGACGTTGGAGATGACATCATCGCTGTTAATTTCGAATGTTTTAACATTCTTACAATGTGATCAAAAATTAGCGACATCTACCGTTTCACTCTGAGGCATGTCCTCGACTGCGCTATTTCATTCCGTGCGATATATTCTGAAGAAGAAGGTCGGTCATTTGATAATGGCGATCTAAAAGGTTGAAATCAGAATGCACCGACGATCCATTTCAGTCTACTTTTTCTACTGTGGCACGTTGTACTTTCTCGGTTTTAGGACTTTGCGAAGTCAACGTGGAACTTTGACGAACTGTGCTGAGTAGTCCCTGAGTGGCGAAAGATGTTTGAGTATCATATATATAGTAATTTATAATCAGTTTTTAAAGGTGTCTAATTTCGACTATTTAAGATAATGCTCCCAATGAATTTATGGCAAGCATTTAACCATAATTATATAGTGATCAAAAGTGAAGATACTTGCACTCAACGTGTTTGTGTATTAGAAGTTGCTCATGAAAGATATGAGTATTTTCCCAGCATTTCCAAAGGCATTGTCGTCGATAGGCTTTGAAGTTCACGAGGGACAACTTCTGCGTGTATTTCATTTCGTGGCGGTGATATGCATTATGGATTATGGACATTATTAGTTTTAATATTCGAAAATTACCCATTTTGGGGTTGAACCGGACCGGTTCAACCGGTGACACTGCTCACACGATAGCAATGATAAACCAACTCACAGATGGGTGTGAATTATTGGTTATATAGTAAAATTGATAATCGTTTAAAAGGTGTTTCAGTTTATCGCTATTTAAAGTCGTCAATTAGCAAATGAAGTGGGAGAAAATTCTAATGCACCACAAGGTAATTTGAGCGCAGGGCATCCAGTTATTCACGAATGCTACGTCAAGACAGTTGGCTGTTCAGTTAATGGAGATAATATCTCCGTGTGCTGATATTATCAGTACACTGTTACCAAGGAGGTATGAGAAGTTAGTGAGGTTTATTATTTATACACGCGCGACGGTGCACGCATATGAGGTTTGCTAAAGTCGCAGAAAGCTGTTTATTCATTTGGATTGATTGGCTATGCTTCTACAACATGAAATAGCTGATTGTTTTAATAAAATTCATGGGGTGCAGTGTGATGATATATGTGGCAGATCTGCAATCACTTGTGGAAATGTGACAATATTCAGTTTACACTAAACACCTTTAAATAGTTTTTTAAAGATGTTATATATTCACATGAAACGCAGGCACACCATAGTTTAAAGGGACTGTGGTAAAATGAGTAAGACCTTATGTAAATAAAACGATAAATAGAACGATAAAATGAAAAAATGTTGTTCACTAGTGCTGAAAAATATGCCGAACATTTTTTTCGAGGGTATACCGGCCTCTGTTATCAAAAGCCCTCGTCAAACCTGGATCCATCCTGTACATCAACTCCGAATATTATCTCGAACTTTGGCAGTGTCAGTCCCAAGGCTGGATAAAGAAGGAGGGAGACGCTAATATGCTTTGCTATCACACAGCCTCGTTCAACTGAAACAATCAACTTCATCGTTTACATTGGAGAACATAGATGCATGGCAAAGAAAGACATGCTATAACAATTACTCATCGCTAATTACATGTATGCATTTAGTTGGCTCTTGTTAACCCTCATCCTACCAACACATTTTACATACGTTGTTTACCAACTGGGGTCCGAACGGACCCCAAACATATATACATACATACTTGTATATATATACGCACAGACATACATATATATAATTGCATATATGTATGTATGTATGTAGCCTATGCATGTATGTATGCATGTTCGTATAAATGCATGTATGTATAAATGTATGTAGGTATGTATGTATGTATGCATGCAGTGGTGCATGTACAATATATGTACATGTATAATATGCATGTATATGTAATATTATGTATGTGTTTGTGAATGTATGTATGTATGCAGGGGCGGATCCAGGGGGGGGCCAATCCGGCCATGGCCCCCCCCATTTCAAATCTCCATGGGACGTGGCCCCCCCCATCCATGGCGCCCGAAGATTTTTTTGCAAGGGTCAGTCATGGCAAGGAGAATTAATATTATATAAATGAAAATAGACTATAGTCTATTAGTCAATTAAATCTCACACAAATACATAGTCTTAATATGACGCAAAGAAAAGAAACAATCTTTCAGCAGTAACCGACTATCATGCATGGCATGCAATGTATGCTGTACATGCATATATGATATATCCATAGTAAGATGCATAAGCGCGAAAGCGCGAAAACGCGAAGCGCCGAGATGGGAATGTGCAGAGTTTCGCTAAACAATAACCAAATAGACAAACAATGACGACTATTATAGGTATACCAATTTTTGTCTATGCTGTCATAAAAGTCTTTAACCTGCTTGAATTCCAATGTCCCGCAGATCTCTAAAATAGTCTAATAATCAACTACAAGACAGCAGGTCGTTGACAACACTGGATTCAAAATGATGTCCTTAGACACCCGAAAAAATTGTTGATTATACTGGAATCAAAATGATGTCTTTACACCCCAGAAAATCGTTTATAGAACTAAAATAAAAATGACGTCCCGAACTGACACCCGAAAATCGTTGATATAGTAATGGAATCAAATAGATGTCTTAGACACCAGAAAATCGTTGATATTACTAAAATTAAAAAAATGTTTTAGACACCCGAAAACCGTTGATAAAACTGGAATCAAAATTATGTCGTTAAATAACCGAAACTCGTTGATAATACTAGAATCAAAATTATGTCCTTAGACACCCGAATATCGCTGATAATATTGGAATCAATGCAATGTCCTTAGACACCCGAAAATCATTGATAATACTAAAATTAAAATGTTTTAGACACCCGAAAATCGTTGATAATACTGGAATCAAAATGATGTCCTTAGACACCCGAATATCGCTGATAATACTGAAATCAAAATGATGTTCTGAAACACCCGAAAATCGCTGATTATACTAAAATCAAAATGATGTTCTTAGACACCAGAAATCGCATATGTTATTGGAATCAATACGATGTCCTTAGACACTCGAATATCGCTGATAATATTGGAATCAATACGATGTCCTTAGACACCCGAAAATCATTGATATTACTAGAATCAAAATGATGTTCTTAGACACCCGAATATCGCTGATAATATTGGAATCAATACGATGTCCCTAGACACCCGAAAATCATTGATAATACTAAAATAAAAATGATGTTTTTAGACAACCGAAAATCGTTGATAATACTAGAATCAAAATGATGTCCTTAGAAACCCGAATATTGCTGATAATACTAAAATCAAAATGATGTTCTTAAACACCCGAAAATCGCTGATTACACTAAAATCAAAATTATGTTCTTAGACATTCGAATATCGCTGATATTATTGGAATCAATACGATGTTCTTAGACACCCGAAAATCATTGATGATACTAAAATCAAAATGATGTTTTAGACACCCGAATATCGCTGATAATACTGAAATCAAAAATGATGTTCTTAAACACCCGAAAGTCGCTGCTTATACTAAAATCAAAATGATGTTCTTAGACACCCGAAAATCGATGATAATACTTCACAGATCATTAGTTGCGGGCCAGGTCTCTTTATTAGTGAAACAACATCACATAGGCTACTAAATGGCTTCCCAATTCTGATGATTTGGTAGTTCTTGCTTGGTTTGTCAGCATTTGAGTAGCATAGCAATTTCATTAAGATGACAGCCTAAAATGCTGCCATTTTAGTGCGGGAATTTAAAAAAATTCTGGTTGGGGAGGGGGTACAACCCCCTCCCCAAGCCCCTCCCCCTTTCCCCACCCTCTCGGCGCTACGCACCTCGGCGATCGGCCTTCGGCCGCTCGTCCTCCGGTCCTCATTTGGCCCCCCCCATTTCAACCTTCTGGATCCGCCACTGTATGTATGTATGTAGGTATGTATGTATGCATCATACATGCATACATACATGTACATACATGCATACATACATACATCATACATACATGATACATACATACATGCATACATTATGTATGTATGCATGTATGTATGCAAGTATGTATGTATGTACGCATGTACCGTATGTATGTATACATACTACTTGCATACATACATACATTGTGTATGTATGTATGTATGTATGAATTATATGTATACATACATACATACAATACATACATACATGCATTACATACATACACACCTTATGTATGTATTTATGTAGTATGTATTGTATGCACGTGTGTATTGTATGTATGTATGTATGTATGTATGTATGTATGTATGTATGTATGTATGTATGTATGTATGTATGTATGTATGTATGTATGTATGTATGTATGTATGTATGTATGTATGTATGAATGTATGTATGCAAGCAGTATGTTTGCACGAATGCCTATATTTTTGCACGTAAGAATGTGTGATTACACATATGTATAGGTACGTACCTATGTAAGCACGTTCGCACATACATGCATGCGTACATACATACATGTACACTTACATGCATACATACATACACACATACATACAAACATACATACACTCATATGCAGCTACATGCATCAATATACACATTACATACACACACGATGAACAGACAATTGTCAAACATGCGGGTATTCGTGCATGTATGTTTGTATGTTTGTATGTATGTATGTATGTTTGTATGTTTGTATGCTTGCATGAGTGTGCATATTTGCATGTATTCATGTCATGTCTGAATATATGTTAGTATTCAGTATGCATATATGCATGCATGTCGTTTTGCTTTTATGTATATACGTTCGTGATATTTGAATTTATGCATGTATGTTTGTATGTATGTTTGTATGTATGTTTGTATATATGTATGCATTTATTTTTGGGTTATGTGCATACATAACATTACCTTGACGAATTGTCCTTTGAAAAACAGTCCTAGAACCCAAATCTTGTAGTGCAAAGTTGCAGAAATCCAGCTCTACATTCTCTAAAAGGCTGATACTTCAGCTTTTTTACGTTGGGGTCCGTTCGGACCCCAACAGAAATAAATTCATTAAAAATTCAAAATTATTTTTTCCAAAAAAGTAGCTACAGCATATCATGTAGGACAGACCTATTGACAAATTCATAAAATGCCGACTCTTAATCAGTTATCGCAAAAAAGTTGCACAGCAGTTTATGTGCTTGGGGTCCGAACGGACCCCACTTGGTAGGATGAGGGTTAAGCCGAGTAAATTAGTATAGCGCATGCGTTGTTTATATATATAGATTAATGTATAACTGTTTAAAAGGTGTTTTTGCAACGTTATTTAGAGCTATTTAAAAATTGTAGGTGTGAGCCTGAAATGTTTCATGCGCCATAAGTTAATTAAGTGGAGGGCATCCACTTATTCACGAGCGCTATGTCCAGTCAGTTGGTTGCTCAGTTACAGAAGGCAACGTAGTAAATTATGCACAACGGTGATTCGAAATTTGATATAGTCCAAGAAAGATGTTTATTCATTGGATTAATAGTTCATGTCACTACAACATGAAATAACTGATTGTTTAAATAATATGTATGCATGTGTTACAGTGTGAAAGCAGATGTGGCTATTCAGCAATCTCGTGTAGGAAGGAGAATATAATCAGTCAACACTAAACACCTTTAAAATAGGTACAAAAAATGGTATATAAAAATAATATGAAACTCGCACACACCATAGTTTGACGGGGTGGACGAAAAAACAAAAGACATGCAACTAAGACTAAACATATATGACGAAAAATATTTTAATTCCATCACATCTTGAACTTTGGCAGTGTCAGTCTCAAGGCTGGATAAATAAGGAGGGAGACGCTAATAAGCTCTGTTATCAAACAGCCTCGTTCAAATATGCAACCGGATCGATCAGACTTGTGAAAACTACTTACACACCTGTTTTAAGTGAGACAGCTGTCTTATAAGTAAGTTGATAATGTAAATTATAAGTAAGTTGATAATGTAATAAGAAGTTATCGAAGATCCTGCGTGGTCGAGTGGGTTGTAGCCCGCTCGCCGCGCCGGCGGCCCGGGTTCAATTCCCGGGCGGGGATCTTTACAGCGGGTGGCTCGGTCGCAATATAAACGTGGAGTGTGAGGTTGTTCTCTGCCTCCGACACTAATCATCTTCGATATGAAACAGTGTCGTTAAGCCCTGAACATTTCATTTCAATAAGAAGTTATTATTCGCTCTGTTATCACACAATCTCTTTCGACTGAAACAATCAGCTTCATCGTTTACAGTGAAGAACAAATAGATCTATGGCAGAGATAGAGACTCCATTACACTCATCGCTAATTACGACACCAATTCGTGCAATAATGTGTTTTGCCGTAGAATGAACGCTTTAAAATGGCCAGTACTTTTTATGCTACACAAAAGCATTGCCGTATATAACATGGGCCTTGAATTTCATGCAGGGACCTAAAAACCAACTTAGCGGAATATTTAATTTCGCGATGTGGTTTCCAATTGACAAGGCCGCAAAATATGCATTATTAGTTCTTGTCAATTTGAAAGTATACCTTTGTTTGCGTGTGGGGTTGAATCTGTGCCCTCTATTATTGGTAAAAAAAAGAAATCGACGAATTATCATAACCATGGATGGATCCAATTTGACCAGGGTTTATGACAACAAAGGCCGTTACCCTGGACAGAAATTTGCTCGGCATATTACAGCCCTTATGAGCATGGTACTAGACCAAGTTATTCATAACCATGGTTGAAGATTATACTTTTATATAGCGGAATTTATACAGTTTTATAGGTGTTTTAGGTCAACGGCTATTTCAAGTCAACACGCGTAGTTAATAGTTATTATTTAGCAAATGTAAGTGGGAGTTTGATAATACCAATGCAAATATAAAATTCACTGATAGCAGGGCATCCACTTATTCACTAGCGTTGCGTCTAGTCAGTGGGTTGTCAGATAAAGGAGATATATAAAACGGCACGATAAGGCATTGTGGTCCATAATACTTATGCAAGCACACGGTATAATGAGGCTCGAACCCGGGTCGCGTGGACGACACTCAGTTTAACGACCAGCGCTCTCTCAACTGAGCTACGGCGGCGGTGACACCCTCTTCCTTCTTCCAGGCTTGGGACTGGCACTGGCACGCACCAAGCAGCTGTTGTACAAAGCCTTACTCCCAGTGGCGGAGGTAACGTTGCCCTTGCGTAATATTGGTCGCCAACCCTCGTCTCCGTAAAATTCAGAGTTGGCTATAAAGCTCCCTCGCCACGAAAAGGCGAACAGCGAATCGGACATTCACAGCATTAAGTGGACCTGTGAGTCAGTCACTCGACCGGTAGATGGAACTGTCATTAGAATTTTAATTAGAATTTTAATTTATATACAATTTTGTAGTCTATTTAAAAGGTGTCTTATGGCAACTGCCTTAACAATTGTCGCACACTATATCTTGTTAGTAGGCCTATGTTTGCTTGGTGCTTGGTACGAAGTAGGAGTTAGATTAGTTTTACGATGAAAATAAATAATTGCAGTCATACATGTACGACGTCGGTAATTTTCTTCTTCTTCATAATTATGATTAACAAAATCTCGAATGTGAATGATTACAATCGCCTTTCGTGACATTAGAAACTTTTATTCATGACGTTGTCAATGTATTGTTATCACCGTAAACTTGAAGACGATTGGAGAATTTAAAAAAATCAAAACTAACACTGATCCGATGTAGGAACCCATTGCACAGCTATTGATTTCTTTTCTTTTTAGAAGCTGCGACAATAGTCAGCCTAAAATGATTGGATTCACGAGCATTGATTGATTGAATGATTGTTTAATTAATTGTGTGATTGACTGTTTGATTGATTGATTGATTTTTTATTAGTTGATTTATTGATATGTTGAATGATTGATTGATTGATTGATTGACTGATTGATTGGTTGTTTAACTGATTGATTAATTGATTGTTTGAGTGAATAATTGATTGATCGATTGTCGATCTGCGTCTAGTCAGACTTTTTTTCTTATCTTTGCTTTTAGATAACTTGACGTTGAATATAGCAATATTGATTTTCTTTGACCGCAACAATCGGATATTGGTGATCGTTTGTGCGAGTTAAATATTTATAGCTTATAAATAAATATAGTAAAAGGTGTTTAATGTCGACGTCAATTCTAAATTATCGGAGAGTGAGATTTAAGTCATTTAACAAGATAATGGTATGAAACGAAAGACGATTGGAAGACATGGAGATGAAGATGTATTCAAAATTAATTAATTCATTAATTAATCGATAATTAATTAACTAATTAATTACTTCAGTTATTTTTTCGTTCCTTCGCTCGTCTTTTTCTTTCATTATTTGCTAATTTATTAATTAAATAATTCGATTTTTCGTGCAACGATATTTCAGAACCGAATAAAAGAGTTACTGCATTTAACTTACTTATAGTTAGAAGAATCTACTTAAAATAGGTGTCCACGTGGCCGATCGTTTGTAAGTTGACAATTGATCAATCCTGGTCTTTATTCATTAGGCAGGTTTGTCTGATGCGCGCAGTTATGTAATGCGCAGTAAGTGGACATATATAATTACTGCAATGGAAGATAGAGAATGAAGTTGATTCCCTTGTTGATAAGCGCCAGAATTATGTCGATCAGATCACCGAGAGTCATGTGTTACATATCGATGACGAAATTATTGGTCGTCTAGAAAACATGTTAAAGGTGTTTAAGTCAACGTGTGATTTAAGTTAACACGCGTATTTATTATTTAGTAAATGTAATTGTAATTGGAAATATCAAAATTACTTAAAACATTAATATTAATAGCTGAGTGTAGGGCATCGATTTATTCACGAGCACTGCGTCTAATCACACAAATCAGATGGAAGTACGGTTATCATGGACACCAGAGAAGGCATGGACATCAAGTTGCCCGAACAAAGATCGGAAGTTTGTTGTATAGTCACACAGAAGCTGTTTAATTCTTTGGATTCATTGCCAATGCCAGTACTACATTAAATACTGAGAGTGTAGTATAATAGTGGACATCAGTGTTATTTTACTTCACAAAATAATTTCTATTTCAGTTTCAGTTCAGTTCGGCTGGAAGTAATTTCAGTTTCAGTTCAGTTTCAGTTCACAAATAATTTCAGTTCAAGTTCAAGTTACAGTTCTTAAATAATTTCAGTTCAAGTTACAGTTCTTAAAAAATTTCAGTTCAAGTTACAGTTCTTAAAAAATTTCAGTTCACGTTACAGTTCTTAACCCTATGACGCACACCTTCCGCGCCAACGCATTTAGCACACCTGGGGTCCAATGGACCCCACCGATAACATGGGTTGAAATTATATCAATTGGATCATAGAACTTGGGAATGAATAACTTAAATTTAAGTTATACATAGCACATGCACTCATGGAACATGTTTGGGTCAATATGTAGGCCGAAAATTAACCCTCTAGGGCTGCCAAGAGGGGCCGGTGGTATCCCCCCGTTAAGTTTTCTCACCATAAAACATTACTCGTGAGGAATAAAATATTGACATTTTAAGTACTTGCAGGGGGTTCATTTACACACATTTTGAGGTAAGATTTGTGATGATACCCCATACGGTTCAAAAGTTAGACCCGATATACCCTAGGTACCAAGAGGGGAGTGGAAACCACCAACTTAGGTTAACGACTGTAATATTTTATCCGTTATTTATTATAAAGATAAAAACAATATGCCCCTTCATAGAGGGAATGTAGGGCTACATTGTCATGCTAAATAATTTGTCTTTTCATAACCGGAAGTGCTCAAAATAAATTAAAATATGTGAAAAATGGTGATTTAAAAAAAAAAATTCCTAGCGAGAATTTGTAGCTTGCTCAATAATTTTTACCAGTGGCGCAGCCAAAAAACATTACGAGTTGCCATTTGTATGTATGTATGTACATGTATGTATGAATGAATGCATGTACATGCATGTATGTATGTGTGTGCATGTATGTACGTGTGAATGTAGGTATGTTCATATGCATTACGCATGCATATGTATCTGTGTATGTATGTATTTATGTATGCATTTATGTATGCATGTATGTATGTAACTATGTATGTACCTATGTACTGTGGCGAAAACCCTTCCTCTTCTCAGTCCTGTCTTCTTTCGCTCTCTGGTCTTCTTGGGTTTCTTCACTGCACGGTGGCTCCACTCTTACCAGGATGCCGAACCACCGTGCTGCATATGTCGCCTGGTCCACTCCTACGGTCTGTCAGGAGATTTAATGTCGATCAACCAACCGAAGAAACAACTCGATGACAGTTTCAATTCTTATTATAACGACACAACAGCAGCATAAACGAGCCTAACGAGCATCAGAAAACATCTGGAAACGAGCGTCAGCAAACATCTGGAAACGAGCATTCAAGTCCTCCACGTCCTCTAGAAATCAGCCTGTCAAGTCCTAATCTAGCCAAATGTTACCCCCTTATATATCTAGCGTGCGGTTAATAATTCTGGCCGTAACCGGTTCTCCTCTTAGCGGTTAAATGCAACTCTTAACCAACCACTACTTCAATGCTAACCATCGGTTAATATTACATAAAGCTTAACCGGGATACCTCATGCATTTCGCCTTGGTTACGCTAAAACCTTAACCGGCCAATATTCCCATACAACCACCGGTTCAACTTGCCTCATAATTAACCGCCCAATTACAGGCATTCTGCCTGGTTAATTCTTCGGATTTTAACCGGTTCAACTACATGGCCAAGCTACATTTTAACCAGCGAACTTAACCGCACCAGATAACCTTTTAACAATTATTGTACTGTATGAACTCTTATTAGAAAGTAAAGTTCGCTACACCCCCCTCCCAGTACTGCTCCGAAGCCCCTTCGGACTTATCCTAACAGCGTTAAACACTTGCTAACAATGCTAGTTAGGGCCTATTATACTAATAAAAGTCTATCAGGCTACTTAATTAGTAATGGCTTACTAGCAACTAAAAAATGTTCATCGTGAATCAACATAAATCGTTCATCATTAATAACTCAAATCGTTACCGATAGCATCTAACATTGTCCATAATCATCATAAATCGTTCATCGGTAGTACGAAGGTTATCCATTATCAACTAATCATATTAATAGCAACTAAAATTGTTCCTCAATAGCATCAAATAATCATCGTCTATTGTAAATCGTTCATCAGTAATAACCAAGGTTGGTCATTATCACATAACCATATTCATTAATAGCAACTAAAAATGCTCATTATAAATCGTTCATAATATCGCCTATGTTCATCAGAAATTGTTCCATAGTAACTTAAAAAATGGTCTCTTAGTCAACAACTAAGGCATAGGTCATGTATCGATGCCAGTTACTACTGTTCATCAACAAAGAAGCATATTGATAGTAACTAAGACAAATGTTCCCCATAATCCATTCATAACATCACCAAAACCGCATTTATCACTAATTACTAAGATTGTCCCCTCAACTAATATCGTCCATTTACAAAGGACATAGTAACTTTAAAACTTGTTCATCAACTAATATCGTCCATTTACAAAGGACATAGTAACTTTAAAACTTGTTCATCAACTAATATCGTCCGTCTTTAAGGACCGTGATCATTGATAATAACATAGAAATTGTTAATCATCCATTTTCAAAGAATCATCAATAGTAACTTAAAAGATTTCAGACCGTATGCTGGTTCGCCGATCAGAATTCGTCCAGGAAGAGAGGTGCCCTGGCAGTAGGTTCTCCTTCCACCATAGAACGCCGCATGAAGCCCCGAAAGACCCCGCGTAGAACCAGTTCTGGGCACATGGGCCATTGTGCCCACATCCGTAAGCGGAAATCTTCCCATTCGAGAGGGAAGTATTCACATCTTGCTGCGAAGACGATATCAGCTATAGCGTCTTCATTGATCTCGTCGAGGTTGGGTTGGATCGTCCCCATCCATTGCTCGAGGTCGATGAGGGATTCGTCTGGTCGAAACGGAAAGTCCGCCTCTGCGATCGGTGTGGCGAAAGCCCAGGGAGGGTCGGTCCTCCCAACCATCGCCGTTCCGCCGACATCAGCTTCTTGCATA
The DNA here is from genome assembly GCA_945859605.1 of Lumbricus rubellus. Classification (NCBI taxonomy): domain Eukaryota; kingdom Metazoa; phylum Annelida; class Clitellata; order Crassiclitellata; family Lumbricidae; genus Lumbricus; species Lumbricus rubellus. The sequence continues at coordinate 27,796,407 of OX243821.1, forward strand.
GCAACAACTTCGCGCCGGTTAATTTCCTCACGAGGGATCCATGGCATTGACCAAGATTTCTGTCAAATCTTTACCGGTTAATTTTTCCCATCATTCTCCATGGCATCGGTTAAGATTTCTTCCTGAATCTTTACCGGTTAATTTATTCATGATTTTCCATGGCGTCGGTAAGATTTCTTCTTGAATCTTTACCGGGAAACTCCTTCACACCTCGCTCTCGACTCTAATGGGAATAACGCACCGGTCTCTGCGTGGACCGACGCGCTCTACCATCTCCCCGCGGCATCTCGTGTTCATCTTCTCCAGCCAGTATCGTAGGCGGAGGCTCTTCCTGTACTTCATCTTCTTCTGTGGACATGTATGCCTTCAGTTTGTCCACGTGTGTCACAAACGGCCTTTTCTTGGGTGCCTGAACCAAGTAGTTTACAGGCCCACACTGGCGCAGGATAACCATCGGCCCCCGGTACATCTTCTGCCACTTAGGACTTCGTCCTTTGTATCGCCGTGGAGAGAAGTGCCAGACTTGGTCTCCCTCTTGCCAATACGCCTTGACTGTGGCGTTTTCTTGCAGCACTTCCTCTATCTCAGGCATCGCTCCTTCTTGTCCTATCCATCGTCTCACCAACATCAGATCGGGATCTTCCCGCTGAGTCACTAAAATGGTATCAGGTGCTTCTGGGCTAGCTTCTGTTTCACCCCCGAAGACTTCTCGGGTAGCTGCTACCATTACCTGATCATCCACGCTTCCACATTGCCGACACGACTTTCGGGACAACGCGTCCGCGTTCCCGTGCTTCCGACCTGGTCTATGCACTATACTGGATGCGCACCCGCTGGAGGTCGCTTCTACTATTCCTTCACTAACCATCTTCTCAACCCGTTTATCTATCTCCACACGGTAAGGAGGAGGCTGTCTTCTCACGGGTTGTCTCACAGGGGCTGCATCCCCAGTGTCAATTCTATGCAGACCTACTGCTGTCTTCCCTAAATCATTTTCGCTCAGCGACAACACATCTCGATGTTCCTTCAACAGGCCCTGCAGCCGGTCTTTCACTTCACTTGGGACTTCTGCAATTCCTTTCATCATCTCTTCCACACTCTTATCAACTAACTCCTCTTTCGCAACCGAACCCTCTGATTCACCTCCGCTTATTTGCACTGGGTGCAGTCCTCCTAACAAACGGTCTTTTGCTAGTTTGACCACTCGCTCGGTCAAATTAACAACCCGCACCTTAGTAGTATTCACATCGTCTCCTACTAGAACTCGTGCTACGTGCAACCCTGGCTGCAGTTCTCTCGTCTCGGTCATCCACGCTGGAGCTTTGGTGGACAAATCTTCAAACAGCGTCTTCACCCCTATATCATACTGACATTTAGGCGGCACCCTCACTTCCTCAGCCACTACTATGCGTCTGCACCATGTGGAGCCATTTCCCTTAACTAGCGAGATCCTCCGGCGTCCTACAAACAGTGCTCCCGTGCCAAAACTTAAACGGCATCTATGTTGTCTAAGCCAATCCATCCCTAACATTGGCTCAGCTATTTGGTCCGAAACCAAAAAGGTAGTGGAGATGGCAAACCCACGCCATACCTTTATAGGGGTTGTGATCTCACCCAATACCCTAATCTCAGTCCCATTAGCAGCCATCAATACCCTATTGCACGGTTGAATCCCAGAGCCCTCAACAACAGAGAATGGCACCAAGCTCACCTCCGATCCGGTATCAATGAGGCACAGCTGACTCTTCCCGGCAATCGTTCCTCGTACGAAGATGGCGTTGTTGCTGGCTGGGTTCGACACTCTCGGACGGGTAGTGTGGTTAACGGCAACGTTTTCATCTTCTGTGGTTCCTCCGTTTTCCTCGGCAGCGGCGTCATTCCGACGGTTGCGATGCTGGCGATTCTGTCGGCAGTTTCGAGCCATGTGTCCGGCCCGACCGCAACCGTAGCAGGTCAAGACCGGTCTCTGTTCTCTGGTGTTGCGAAGCTCCTCTTGTTCCAGTGGATTGCGTCTTGGTGCCGCATCGCGCCTCTCTCCAAAATGTCTCTCCATCCGCGCTTCCATGTCTTGTTGCCACCTCCTCTGTTCCTCGCGTTGAGACTTCAGGAAACTGTCGAGTTGCTGTTGCATTTGACTGCCGGCTTCATTCTCGACAGTTCCTCTCACTCGATTCGGCGGTCTCCGTCGATCTTACGTGTCCATTGTACGCTGGTAGGCTTCGAGGCGTAGTGCCGTTCGGTACGCTTCGTCCAATGTCTTAGGTTCTCGCTCGCGAACCTTCAGCGACAGCTCTCGATCTCGCATCGCTTCTAGGAATGCGTCACGTGCCACGATCTCGGTCGTCTCGTTTGTTGGGACGGGATACGCTAGCACCACCAACCTTCTTATGTCGTGAAGAAGTGTGCTCAACGTCTCGTCTCCCCGTTGACGACGGTAGTACAGCTGAGTTCTGAACGTCTCGGCCTGTCCTTCTGTTCCATATCGTTGTCGAAGACGCGCGACCAATTCTTCATACGTAACATCTTCGCTTGCTCCAAAGTCCCATAACAGCTGTGTCGCGGCCTTGTCTAAGGCACACCTCAGGAAGTCCACCCGATCTGCGTCCGTCCAGCCGTTGTGCTTTGCGCAGACCTCGAACTGCGCCAGGAAGGAATCTAACGAACCGGTGCCGTCAAACTACCCCGGCTTCATCGGCGACTTCCGATACCTCAGAGCAGCTCCATTTCTTCCTTGTTCGTTCTGCTCTTCCAATTCGTCTCCTCCCGAGAACATGCTCGTTCCCCTGAAGTTGGTCGTCTCCCGTTGACGGAGCACACGGAGCAAACTAGGCCTCTCTCTCGTAGTCGTTTCTCCTTGGCCCGGTGTAGAACTGCTCTGCCCCTCCTCATCCCTAAAATCGTAGGCGATGGTATCTTCTCTGTCCGTCATGCTGATGCTTCGGTTGATCCTCTATCCTCCAACCCCGATTCTGGTGCCAATTGTGGCGAAAACCCTTCCTCTTCTCAGTCCTGTCTTCTTTCGCTCTCTGGTCTTCTTGGGTTTCTTCACTGCACGGTGGCTCCACTCTTACCAGGATGCCGAACCACCGTGCTGCATATGTCGCCTGGTCCACTCCTACGGTCTGTCAGGAGATTTAATGTCGATCAACCAACCGAAGAAACAACTCGATGACAGTTTCAATTCTTATTATAACGACACAACAGCAGCATAAACGAGCCTAACGAGCATCAGAAAACATCTGGAAACGAGCGTCAGCAAACATCTGGAAACGAGCATTCAAGTCCTCCACGTACTCTAGAAATCAGCCTGTCAAGTCCTAATCTAGCCAAATGTTACCCCCTTATATATCTAGCGTGCGGTTAATAATTCTGGCCGTAACCGGTTCTCCTCTTAGCGGTTAAATGCAACTCTTAACCAACCACTACTTCAATGCTAACCATCGGTTAATATTACATAAAGCTTAACCGGGATACCTCATGCATTTCGCCTTGGTTACGCTAAAACCTTAACCGGCCAATATTCCCATACAACCACCGGTTCAACTTGCCTCATAATTAACCGCCCAATTACAGGCATTCTGCCTGGTTAATTCTTCGGATTTTAACCGGTTCAACTACATGGCCAAGCTACATTTTAACCAGCGTACTTAACCGCACCAGATAACCTTTTAACAATTATTGTACTGTATGAACTCTTATTAGAAAGTAAAGTTCGCTACAGTACGTACGTACGTATGTGTGTATGCATACATGTGTGTATGTTTGTAAGTATGTGTGTACGTGTTTTTGTATGTATTTATTTATGCGTGTATATTTGTGTGTACGTACGTAATCTATTCAGGCACTATTGTATGCATATGATTATGTAAGTAAGCCTATGTATGCTTGTATGTACAAATGTTCAGTGTATGTGCATGTATGTATGTATGTGTGTGTATGTATGAAAGTATGCTTGTATCTATGTATTTGTGTATGTATGCATGTATGTTCGTATACATACATGCACACATACATACGTACATGCATACATACCTATGTACATACATACATACATACTCATACATACAAACATACATACATACATACATAGATTCATATATATATATATATATATATATATATATATATATATATATATATATATAACATACATACATACATACATGCATGCATGCATGCATGCACACATATATACAATACATACATTAATATATACATTCATACATACACATACACACATACATACATACATATGATTATTTGTTGCAAATTACACCCGATTAGTTTCCGTTATGTTTATCTTACAGGGGAATATTTCATATAATATATAATTTTGTATTATAATACACTATAGGTTCACCCAAGCCGGTGGGATCACTTGGTTTCTGCTGAAACATCTTGGGTAAGCAAACTATCAGATATAAAAGAAAAGAAATTACGTACATGTATTTGATGACGTGGCTTTAATACATTGCTCCACAGTCCACACTTTACCCATAAAATTTCATGTTGTGTTATTCTGTTTCCTGCTCTTTTTCCGCTATTTCAACGCCAATGGGCAGTTCAACACTGGACGCTCTGTCTATTAATAATTATATAATTACTATGAACTCGTTAGATTGGTGTTTTCGATTGACGATGCAAGCCGCGTAGAAGTGTAGAAGGGAAATTATTATAGTATCTGATGAAACCGATTTAAAGGTGTTTATAAGGCAACGGCAATGCTTGAAGTACTTTAATGACGAGACCATGCTTTGTCCTGCACCAAGTACCGCATGATTGCCCTTACCCGGAATTCCTCAACCGCCCTATACCGGAAACCATGACACGTGGCGCCCTCACTCGACCGTAGTTCTCGTAGCCGCCGCCGTCGTCGTGCCCTTACTCCTCCACCCCCCCCCCCCCCCCCCCACAACGGGAAGCAGTCCCGGCGCCGCACGGCAGAAGACGCAAAAGAACGAAATAATATCTGGAAACTGCTTGCTCATAGTATAGAAAAGAATGAAGTTGATGTCGTTGTTGATAAGCGCCAGAAAATGATCGAGCAGGTCACCGAGAGGCATGTATACCTTGATGTCGAAATTATTGATAGCAAGGCTCAAAAGATTAAATTGATCCCTTGGGGGAACTCCGTGATCTGTGGCAAAACGATGACGAGTAACATCGCACTGCTCTACGGATTTATATAAAATATTTTGTGATGAAATAAAAGGTGTCTACGACTGCGACAATGAAAACAGAGTTTTCACGGCAGCTTATTGTTGAAAAGTGGGTCATAAAACGTCAAAAATTGTGTGAAGTCATTTGTTTCTTTGTTTGTATGTGCACTTGTTATAGCACTCCTTCATGCTCTCTACTCGGAGGCGCTCCCGACTACCGCGCGGACAATGTATCGGAGTTTTTTTCAGCGATTATATGCAGAAGCGAGTGATTGGACAATTAAATGGAAGTCATTGGGTGCAGTCCACCAAAGGATGACGTTGGCCTACCTAAGTAAATGTTGACGATAACATTGCAATTAAACACCTTTAAAACGTCATTAAATTTACACTATATCTTATAAATTAATGCTTAGTCAAACGTATTATGAACTGCTTATTAATTGCTGTAATATGCCAAGCTAATTTCTGTCCGGGGTAACGGCCTCTGTTGTCAAATCGGATCCATCCATCCAAGTCAAACGTTGTCAAACAATAGAAGCTGATCTTGGCATTTTATCGCACACTGAACAACTTAATGGTCGGACAATTCAATGCAGCTAAAAATACTCCATCAACCTTGAATTTATTATGCGCAATATTTCATCTGCGTTGTTTCAGGTTAATTAAAGGCCCTTTTCCTTTATCCAAGTCTGAACCTGGCACTGTCAGAGTGCAAGCAGTGAGTGATGAAACTCCATTGCATATAATTTTCTGCATGATGTATGTGCGTGCTTAACATAGTTCAACATCATAGTCATCACCCAAGAAGAGCAGCTGTAAAATAATGAATAAAGTCAAATCAAAAGTAGTCCGAAATGTCGCGCGTTCTCGAGTTCGAAATATTGAGTCGTTAGATATAATAATTTTGAAAGAGAGCAACTCGTGCTTTTCGCGACAACCTGCCTGAGGCAGATAAAAAAAATGGACAAAATTGCCGCAATGCGGAATAAAGAGAACGACGTTCTTCCATATTGGATACCAACTTTAAGCCGAAGATTACAACTATTTACAAGCATTTTATGCTATGTTGACTTATAGTAGGCTAGGATGTGTAAAAGAGGTGTTCAATTGTCAATGTAGAAATATGCGCGTTCTGATCGCTGTTCTACCTACTCCGTTCAAATATCACACTACCAGCAATTGAAAGGCGAAATTTCTTGAACGAAGAATTTTAACCTCAGCGCTAAAGAAAGTGTTGGAATAAGACTTTGGTTAACCCTCAGGCTACCAAGCTTTTTTTGTAACACTGACTACCAAGGGGGGGTGGTTACCACCCCCCCCCTGGATTTTGGGTTTGGTTTGAGATATCATAACTTGTAATACACCTATGGATTCAGCATTCATTTCTGCACAAAATGGTATATTTAGGTTTAAAATATATGAAAGCACCCCAAAGTTATGAATTTTTTACCGTAGGCACCCGTCGATTCCACAAAATGTATACTTTCGCATAAGCAAAATATTAGATTCTGTGTGTTTTTAACATAATTTATTTAATTTAAAATAGGTTACATATAATAAAGTCCAATATTCAACTATAAAAACTAGTAATAAGTTAGTTTTAGTTACAATAAAAAGAGAAAAAACACGTAAAACATGCTGAAAAACGTTTACGCAGACTTATCGGTTTGCGTTGTAAAAAAACCCAACATTTTCACACATTTAAATTTATTTTAAGCACTTCCGGTCATCAAATGTCAAATTATTTGGTATCACTAAATAGCCCTAATTGCCCTCTATAGAATGACATAATTTATTTCTCTTAAAAAATAAATTATGAATAATTTTTAATAGAAACAACATGAAAATTTTATGAAAATAAAACACCTTTTTATATATTTTAATTTATTTTGAGCACTTCCGGTTGTCAAATGACAACTCCGTGACCACCACAATGTAGCCCCACATTCCCTCTACAGAATGGTGTACATGGTGTCTCTTCATGTCAAAGGACGGATAAGATACAGCCGATAATCTAAGGGGGGGTGGTATCCACCCCCCCCTGGTGCCTCGGGTATATCGGGTGTAACTTTTGAATGGTATGGTATATCATCACACATTTTAGCTCAAAATGTGTGCAAATGAATCCTCAACAGCCACCTAAAACGTCAAAATTTTATTCCTAACGATAAAAGTTTTATTTGGGAAAAACCTAGGGGGGGGGGGTGGATACCACCCCCCTCTTGGTAGCCCGAGGGTTAATCATCAATGACAACAAATTTTATCCATAAAAATATTTCTTTAAATTTCATTCTCGAAGATGTGTCCGAACAAGCTTTAAAATTTGACAATTGTTAAAAACTATAATATAATAAAATATTTTTTTATGCCAAGCAAATGTCTGTCGAGTGCAAAGGCCTCTGTTTTCATAGGCCCTCGTCAAATCTGGATCCATCCAATACAAGCATACTTTCGAATCGAGTGCAATAATAGGTGCTGTAATATGCCAAACAAATTTTTTCGAGGGCAACGGCCTCTGTTGTCACAAGGCCTCGTCATATCTGGATCCAACCATTCTCCTGCATTTCCGAACACGATTCGATCCTGCTACCAATGGAATTTTTTAGTTACAATTCGCTGTTTTTTTAATTTTTTTTGTTCTTGATTACGTTCATTGTGACGTCTAATGTTGATGTTGACCTTAGAATCGTATTATGCGAGACGGAAAATATAGAACCGACACGAGATGATACGATGATTTTTAAGAATTTCTTAGCCTCAAGAAACCATTTTCAAAAAAGTCGCCATTTTGAACACTGATTATCCGTTGGACTATTTATTCGATTATTTCTTTGATTATTTATTTGACTATTTCATCGGCTGCTAATTCATCGGTCATCCAATCGACTACCGCGTTGTAATTTACAGTGAAAACTGTTATAACGTTGAACTCAGAAATAAATTGCACAGGTAAGATGTGATTCCTTGGCAAAAAAAGATACACCAGATTGATCACCAAAACCGCAATTTCATGCGTTACAAAGACACCTTTAAGACGTATTAATCACGTGCTATTTATTCCCCTCACTCTTCATTTTGGAAGACTCAAGTGTCAGAAAATTTTATAATTTAATTATCAATCTCGTAAAAAACATCCTTTTTAAACAGACGACGGCTGAAATTGGTGTCCAGTTTAAATCAAATGATACATTTATTTCAGAGTATGATAATTATGTCGCAATTATCAAATTATTAATAATAATAATTGCTAGAAAGATAGCTATGAACTATTATACAGGATAAATCTCTAATGATGAAGTAGAATTCTAAAGTGCAGATCGATTTGAGGTGATGCCAATACTTATGCGGGAACCTATCATTGTGAAAACAGTCAATTTTAAGAGACAACTTACTGTTCCAATGCAACATTAATAACAAAAATATAATACAAAGTAACTCAGTTTTAAAGGTGTTGAAGCCGAGGAAGGGGACGACAAGTGAAGACATTGATGGACAACGTACGTTAAGATTTGGAAGAAATGAATGTGGACATGAGAACAGCCGTGTGGATACCATCAAAGAAAGAAAGAATTGGAGGGATTGAGTACTGCAACAGGCCTCATCATCGGCATGCGCCTGATGGAGGAGAGAAGAAAAAGTTGACTGTATTAGTTACTTTTTTTGCAACCATGTCAAACTTTTATTTTATGTTCATTAATTGAAGCAATGCATTAGCGCCAACCACGCTTATATAGCATTTTTGATACTTGTTATGATGGTGTTATATGACTGCATTTTTGTGCTTTATGCTGTTCCGCTACCTTCATAGTTCTTACTAGAAGGAGACTCAGTAAAGAGTCAGTTCGACGCACGGAACGAGTTTGGATCCAGAAGAAGAGGTTCCTGTCGAGGATGTCCCGATCCGAGTCCACCTTGAATTAAATGATCCAGATTTGAGGGTTGGAGTGGTTGCGCTGGAGTGGTTTGTATGCTGGTAGAGGAGATAGTTCGGATCTGTCTCATGGTTGCTGTTGTCTGTTTTCCTTTGATCTCCAGATCGTATGCAATCTCTGAGATGGCAGCATAGATTAGAGGGATTGCATGCTTTATTAGTTCTTGTCAATTTGAAAAGTATACCTTTTGATTTCTTGTGGGGGTTGAATCTGGACAGTGGACCCTCTTCAATTGGATGATCAGGAAACGAATTATCGTAACCGTGCCTGCAGATTATATATAGCGAAATTTATTAGGGATTTATAGGTGTTTGAGGTCAACGGCTATTTCAAGCCATGACGCGTAGTTATTATTTACCAATTGTAAGTGGGTGTTACACTGTTTGATTCATTCATTCATTCATTCTGACATTTATAAAGCGCTCCTTCAAGTAAAAGAATCTACTCAGAGTCGCTCCCAACTCCAACGCGCCCAAAAAGAACAGTTTTAAATGTAGTAAGGAACGATCCTGGTAGAGTCCCAGGGTGTAGGCGCAGCTCAAAAGGTAGGCTATTCCAGACCACTGGACCAACAACAGAAAAGGCTCGAATCTTCATGGTAGCAGTACAAGCAAAAGAAACCAAGAGGACTCTCTTATCAGCAGAGCGTAGCTGACGACGTCCTTGGATACCTAGTGTAATATATACTTGATAATATCAATGCACCAATGAAATTCATCGATTGCAGGGCATCCACTTATGCACGAGCGCTGCTTCTAGTAAATGGGCAGTTCAGATAAAGCAGATACCTGCAAAGACCACATAAGGCATTGTGGCATATAATTATGAAAGCACACCGATGTTTACTAAAGTCACTAGCCTTACTGTAGCTGCTCTTTCATTTGACATTGCTGACTATTTTAAATCATTCATTTTAGTTATTGTTCACCTAAGAGATGCCACAAGAAATATTCAGCTCCGGTCGCAAAAGAGTGGCATCCATGGATCACCTAACTTATAAGGAACGCGGTTGCATTGGCAAAGTTTTCTATCTCTCTTTAATTATTATTCTTTCTCTAATTGTCGTGTTTTTAACATTAAGAAACTCAACGCTCTTTATCGGAAAAACCTATCCAGCTTCGTCAGAAGAGCTCACGTCCTATATATTGCGACGTTTATATGTGTTTTAAAGGTGTCTAATTTCAAGGGCTTTTGTTTGTATGTATGTATGTGCACTTGTTATAGCGACCCTACAAGCTCTCACTACTCAGAGGCGCTCCAGAATGCAGGTATATTTAATAAAACGGAATTGAAAGTTTAGACAGCTGTAACTTTTGTAAACACGAAAAACTAAAAAAAACTTTAAAAGGTGCGCTATACACAAAACCCATTAACAACGATATTAAAAATTCTAACCTTCAATTTCCAAACCTATATCTAGAATATATCCAAACTCTAACATCCATAATTTTCCAACCTGCAGTTTCCAGAATTTTCTAAAGAATCCAATTTAAATTTCTTTTGGTAAATAATCTCCTTTCAGTTCATCCATTTCATCGTCTTCCGCTGGAAATAAAGAAAACAATATCAAAACACACGATTCGTACAATCATTATATACTACAGTTCTTAACCATGTTTAAGGTGTGCAGAATTATGAAGCAGGCAATGCACTGGATGGAGGAGAAAATGAGGCCCAGAAATTCCTGGCGAGATATGGTGATCAGCATTACATTGATAGCAATAAAATTAAAGAATAAAAAGTTTTTTGAAGTTGGAGTTAGAACCCTTGCACTCTAAACAGACTTCTCGGTGTAATTCAGCAATTTTGAGAATTTTCTAGCATTGCTGAAGCCCGCTTGTTTTATGCGCTTGTAACACGGCCAGTCCTTGACGAGTTGCCCCTCCCCCAAGACGAAACAAACCGGCTATAGCCGGAGCCCCAGGACAGAGAACCAAATTAAGAAAATATTTTTATTGTTGGAATGTTGCTCGCTATCTTAAGGACAATTTGGTAGGGCAAATAGAATTACAAATCAACACTTTGTTTTCAGCATAGATTTTATATATCAGTAAATGATCACGTTTCAGAGGTGTCTTAATCGAAGTAACGACGTCGTATTATCATCACAGAAACGTCAGTAGAACCTCAACGCAAACGACCGCGCAGGTGGTTGTCATGGTTACGGCTGAGTGCGTTGCCATGGTGATTAAGTTGACGCAGTCGGTTGTCATGGTAACGGATCTGTTGTGCGTGGCGTTCGTTCGTCGACTTTGGTGATGACGTCATCGTTGTTGCCATACAAATCCTGATTGATCATTGATACTTTTGGTTGCAAAAAATATAATAATAACAGTTTTCATAACAGTACTAACAATGATAGCAGCAATATCAGTACGCTATGTTTTTTTAGAAAAAAAACTTTGTCCCATGAAACATTTACTTCTGGAATAAAATGAAGAAGGCTACATTAACAATTATAACAGCTGTAAAGGTTACTTCGACCAGCCTCATATTGCGTGGTCATAAATAACTCAGTAAAATCTATAGACACAAAAATAACGTCGCGCTTTCATACTTGATCAGAAACTATGGCACATTCTTGTCATCTTTCGTCAGTCGAAACAATTGAAATTTCTTTTAATTTTTGGTGAACGTTCAACACCTTTAAAACTTTAAGATCTAATTCTATATAAAAACTTTTCATTGAAAGCTTTTCATTCGATTATTATTGTGATATTGATTCATATAGCGAGTGCTCAAGATGTTTTAGGGGTGTCTAAAATTGCAAGTCTTCAGAATATGGTTTCTGATTGTGTGATAAATATAATATTACAACCTGTTCTGTTTCGACGGCTACGAGAACTACCGTCAAGTGAGGGCGCCACTTGACATGGTTTCTGGTATAGGGCGGTCTTGTTATTCCGGGTAAGGGCAATGCAGTACATGTTGAGGACAATGCATGGTATCGTCATTGCAATCAGTGCTCGGCTCAGGGCTGTTGAATGGTTTCCGGTGTAGGGCGGTTGAAGTGTTCCGGTTAAGGGCAATCCAGTGTGTGTTCAAGGTTGGTGAATGCTCGGATCAGAGAATTCGAATACTAGACATGAAAATCTTAGAAAAGTGCATTGTTCATCAGTATCCGAAAAAATTCAAATCTAAGAGTCTAAGACTCTTGCTTATAATATTGTGGTTGCATAATCACTTTATAAATGACTATACACCTGTTTTAAGCGTATTATTCGCCGATAAGTTAAAGAAGAAGCGTGATCATATCAATTCAAAGTGCCAACCAATCACATTATGGTATTATGCCAAGCAACAGGAAAAACTTTGTTAAAAAATAGTTACGCGTCTCTTATAATAATAAGCGACGTGTCCATCATGCCATTGCCAATCCAGAGTCTACATAATATAAAGAAGAAGAGCGTTGCTAACTATCGTTGATATCACACAGTGACATTACATTGCAATTTCCAATATTATAAATCAAACAATAAATAAATGAACCAATCAATCAATCAATAAATCGTAATTTATATAGAGCCCCTTCAACTTAGCTACTCAGAGGCGCTCCCGGCCGAGTTCAAGCGAAAAGAACAGCGAAAAGAAAAGCGAAAGAAAACTTCAACAGTTTGTAAAATTGAAAATATTTTGGGAGGTGTCGCATAGTCAAGGGAAGTTCATTCCAGGTTGTTGGACCAACCACACGACACTGCCTGTATGTGCACTTGTTATATCGCCCCTTCAGGCTCTTTCTACTCAGAGGCGCTCCTGAATGCAGAGCGGACACTTCATCGGAGTTTCACGCCGAAGCGCTGAGCAATTGTGAGTGAAGGACTTGCCCAAGGTCCTAACGCGGCGAGGTGGATTCGAACCTGCAACCTTTCGGCTCCAAGGCAACGCTTTTTGGGAGTAAAATATGAATCTCCGAGAAATCAGGCCTCGTCATGTCCCAGATCTCACAGCTATCTTGAAAAATGCAAAAGCGCTGCGTTCTAAGTGCAATATAAAATAGTATAAAGTAACATTTTAAGTACTTGAAGAGTTGTAATAAAGCAAAATTATTGTCGCTGACGTAATCAGACCTTGCCTTCCCCTCAAAGCGAAAGAGGCTGCGAAATATGCAAAAGTAACGGTCAGATCTGTGAGAAACTACTTACACACCTGTTTTAAGGAGAATGGTTGTTCTATAAGTAAAAGAAATAGCGAAACAACCAAATATCTGTGTCTGGCGGTGATATAATTCGCTCATTATATTATTAAGGCTGCATTATTATTATTATTTTGATCGTTTGGTGTTTAATAATAATAATAATAATAATTACGACGATTTATATGGCGCAGTAACACAGCCATGCCGTTACAAGGGCGCCTTACAGAAAACCAGCTACACCGGATAAGCCCTAGCGAACAAGTGTGATTTTAGCCTGGCTTTAAAAGAGTCCACTGAGCCTGCTGATCGGATAGCGAGAGGAAGACTGTTCCAGCAACGAGGACCAGCGACCGAGAAGGCACGATCGCCGAAGCACGTTCTCATTCTCCGCACACGCAAGTCAGACCTCTCGGATGATCTGAGCCGAAGCCCAGCCGGTGTTTATGTCGAATTAACATTTGGTAATTCAAATTTATATGCCACCTCGTCCGCACCATATCATTCTTCACTGGCTTTCTCTCCACGTTCGAATACAATTTCAGATCCTCACTCTGGTCCTCAGCGGGGTCTTGCCAAAACTATCTGGCGGTTGTCATGCATAGTACTCACTCAGCTTCATCCCGCCTCGGGGCTCAGTGTTGCAGTGGGTATGTTCTTTGCCTTGCAGTGGGAGGGTCGCAGTTTCGAGTCCACCTCAAGTCGCCGCGTAGGAACCTTTGGTAAGTCTTTCACTATAGCATCGGTAGTAACAATCCACCACAGCCCGTACTTGACAGAGTCAGTCCAAAGTCGGCAGGGAAAATGGAGGAGGGTGACGCTAATTATGTTTTGCAATCACATAGTGTATAGTTATACTGAAACTATACCTTCGTATCTTTTAAATGCTAAAATAAAAGAACACAATCAGCAACACCCATTTTAATATATTTCTCTACTATATAGATAGATAAAAAAAATGAAAATGTTCGAGTTGACTCATGTCGCCCCTAAAAATAAGAATCACTAGTCAGAAAACGTCAGCAATGAAAAACGCCGCTCCTCGTACACTGGTAGAGCCAGTCCCAAGCTCTGAGGAAGGGGGAGAGCGTCACTATCATTTTTTTGCGACGCAGTGTCGTTAAACAGCAAACAAGTCACTTCTACAATAGTGATAATATTATTATAGACACGTTGTGCGATAGGCTATTCAAAGCTCTTACATAGATGCAATTTGGGACTCCGCTAGAGTAATGGTTAACACGCTGGCCAAGAGTGCGAGAGGTAGCATGTTCGAGCCCCCGTTGGACGGATAATATTATGCTTTGTAGGCCGCTATTAGCGCCGGGTTTTGCAGGCTGTCTGTTCAGTTGGTATACATGTAGTTAAGTTTGATGTTAATTAAGACTACAGCATAACTTGTACATGTATGCAGGCGTTAAACTAAAGAGAAAATAATTATTATTTATTTAATTTACTTGGTCGTCACCGTCATTTTATATTATTTAAAACAGCAACCCTACACCTTTCGTCGTGAAGGCTTTCACAACAAGTTACCAGTTTTATCATCTGGATTTCTAAACAAACGGAAGAACAGGCTAAAATATAAGAACTAGAACATGACAGGACACCTTCAAAATGTTGTTAAACTACGTTATATATTTCTTTATTATACTAAAACATGTAGATCGGGTTTCCCTCAAAACCTAGAGTCGTGGGCAGCAGCACGGCTCTTATCGGTCGCTGGCGGATGAGGAGCGACAATTAATGCACCCAACGGCAGCCACCGAGCGCATGATTAAGCGCATACTAGGTTCAACCTAGTGCAACGGTTAATCTACTGCGTCATCAAGCGTTCCTGGGTACGACGCGAAACTGCAACCGGTTGTTGGTTAACCTTAAACCATCAGAACCATGGGTGGCAGCGTGGCTCTTTTCGATGATTTGCGGAGGAAGCGCTCGATACGCTGAAACGGTGGTCATCGAACTATGATGAGGCGCATGCCGGGTCTTACCCGGTACAACGGTGAATCAACTGTCAGGCTAACAAGAGACTGGGGTGCTCAGTTAGCCTTTCATCTCCCCACAGAACATGAATGGATCAAACTAAAAAGCAGTCTATACTGGCTCGGACGTCGCCCAGGATAAAAAGGTCCGCGGCACCCATTGCAGATAGGGTGGGTGTCGACAAGTGTGCTACTATCTCCTCGATACCGACGATGCCGTTATCGGCAGCACCATCATTCGTGAAACGACCTGAAGTGGAAAAAACGGATATGCACTCCTTGAACGGAAGATGTCGCACAAGAATAGGACAGTGGAATGTTAGAGGATTAAACTCATTAGGCAAGTTGTCGATACTCAGCAACGAGTTAACAAGACTTGACATCAACATATGCGGGTTATCGGAAACTAAATGGTCAGGCAATGGACACTTTAAAACACAAGATGGGCACACTGTACTATTTTCTGGAAAAGAAGGTCGTGAACATCATGGGGTTGCCATTTGGATCAATAAGAGGGTCGCCGCATGTCTTACATCGTACAATCCAGTGAACAGCAGAATAATAGCAGCCACATTCGCCTCAAACCCTAGAGACATAACTATATTGCAGTGCTACGCACCAACAGCGGACAAATCAGATGAAGAAATGCAAGAATTTTACAGAGAGATGAGGGAAGTGCTGGCAGCAACACCTAAACGAAACATAGTTGTGATTACAGGTGACTTCAATGCACGAGTAGGGGAGGACTCAATGGAGTCTGATGTCCTTGGAAGGTATGGTCATTGGTCACGGCATGAGAAACGAGAGGGGTCAGACACTAGTAGATTTTTGTGAGGAACACAAACTGGTGATCGCCAATACACTCTTCCGACTGCATAACAGACATAGATATACTTGGAGGAGTCCAGACAAAGTCACCAGATCGCAGATTGACTACATTTTGATCAACAAACAATGGAAACAATCAGTAAATAATGCACGAACGTGTTTGGGCGCGGACTGTGACTCTGACCACAATCTCGTGGTGTTGACACTTCAGTTAAGGTTTAAAAAGAAACGGATCAACAGACCAGTTTTGATTGACATTGAAAAACTTGGCGACCAAGAAATCCAATGGCAGTACCAACTTGAAGTGACCAATAGATTTAAAGAGTTGGAAAGAGTCACCGAACCGCGCACACCTGACGAACTATGGCAACAACTGAAAGACGTCACACTAGGTGTTGCTAGTGTGATATTAAAAAAAGACAAAACTATGCACAAAAACTGGATTACAGAGGACACCTTTGAAATTATAAAAAGGAAGCGTGAAGCGAAAACAAAGTCTGCAGACGAGTACAAAAAATTACGAAGTGAAGTGCAAAGAATGCTGCGCAGGGACAAACAAACGGAGCTAGAAACGTTATGCAGTGAGTTGGAGGAAAACGCAAAAAGAGGCAACAACAGATCCGTCTTCCAGACCGTAAAGAGGCTCACCATATCGTTCACTCCGCGCACTACAGCCATTAAAGACAACGTAGGGACAAAAATTGTGGACCCGAAGAAGGTGAATGAAAGATGGCAAGAATACTGCGAGGAGTTGTATGACGATGTGGACGATCACACAGATATAGATGTTCAAGAAAGGGAACCACCTCCTTTGAAGGAAGAAATCAGGCGAGCTTTGTTAAAATCAACTACAAGAAAGGCACCAGGCCCAGATGCAATAGCCGCTGAACTGCTTAAGTACGGCGGGGAAATGACGTTGACCAAACTTCACGACATATGCACGGAGGTGTGGAGAAACGGGGAGTGGCCAGAGGAGTGGACACAGTCAACTTTCATCCCGCTTTTCAAGAAAGGTGACCCGCTTTATTGCGGAAACTACCGTACTATCGCACTGGTCTCTCATGCAAGCGAGATCCTGTTACGTGTGATTCTAGAACGGACACAATCCAAACTTGAAAGCGAGATCGCCCAAGAACAAGCTGGTTTTAGACCTAGAAGAGGCACACGTGACCAAATCGCAAACCTCCGAATAATTCTCGAAAAAGCAAGGGAAAGGAACCAACCACTATATTTCTGCTTCATTGACTTCACAAAAGCGTTTGACATGATACAACATGACAAACTCTGGTTAACCATGTTAGAAATGGGTTTCCCGCCTCAAATAGTTCAGCTGCTGCAGAAACTTTATAAACAACAACGCGCAAATATTAGGACAGATGGACTCACGTCACCATGGTTCAGAGTTAAGAAAGGAGTGCGTCAAGGGTGTAACCTTTCACCGTGCCTTTTCAACATTTTAGCTGAACAAGTAATGAGAAAAACCTTGGAAGGATTCACCGGTGGATTCAGAATCGGGGGTAAAACCATTAACAACCTAAGATACGCGGACGACATTGTGTTACTGACTACATCACCAGAGGAGCTACAAGAATTCGTGGACAGAATTGAGAGATCTGCAAACGAGTATAGCATGAAGATTAATGCTGCAAAGACAAAGGTCATGACAAATACGGACACGTTGTTGGATATAAGAGTAATCAATGGTAGATTAGAACAGGTAGACTCCTTTGTCTATCTGGGAAGCAGAATAACGAAAGATGCAGACTGTAATGTAGAAGTAAAGTCAAGGTTAGCCATGGGTACATCAGTCATGATTAAGTTGACAAAGGTTTGGAAGAACAAGGCAATCAGCTCCAAGACAAAGATACGACTGATGAGAGCCTTAGTGTGGCCAGTGGCAACATACGGTTGTGAGACGTGGACTCTAAAGAAGGAGGAGGAAAGACTTATACAGGCTTTCGAAAACAAATGCATCAGGAAACTACTACGTATTTCATGGACAGGTCACGCTCTGACACATTATATGATGACTTTAATGCGATATTTTTGGCCATGCCTGGGTCCAGAGCAACTGTGAGTAGTTCCCTGTATAGAAGAGCTATGTAAATAGGCTACTTTAATAAAGAATTGAATGTATAAAAATGGAAATAAAATGAGGTTTTAAATAAAAGACTGAGGTTTAACACCTTTTTAACGTATTGTTATGTTAGCTATATATAAATGTTGGGCATAAACTATGTTAATACTGCTGGATTCCTGCTTCGAAATAACTAGGCCTATGAGCAATAATTGCATGATAGAAAGATGAAGATAGAATTTTAAGAAAAACTTTTTTAACGAATTGACATGCAAGCAGGTACATGAACAATCACAGATTTCATTCAAGACTAATAAATAGTGTGCTGTATTTTTTCAAATTGTTGTCGAGGGCAATGGCCTCTTTTGTCATAATATTAAGCCCTCGTCAAACCTGGATCCATCCACTCATGGCAATTCCGCCACTGGTCGCACTCTGCCAGTGCCAGTCCCAAGACTGGATGTAGGAGGAGGACGTCACTAATGCTTTTTGTTACCACACAGTGACTTTTAGTATACAACAACAACAACTAATGGTCTCTTCCACAATAATTGATCAAGATCTCTCCACTCTAGCCTTTTTCACGAATTTTTTTTCTGCAATAGCTTAAACTTTACCTAATTATTTAATTCATTTTACACTCTTAGCTTCACTAAAGGTAATCTATATTAAATTGTGTGCTATTAATTTTATAATAATTATAAAATATGCATAATTATTATGGTCATCTTTGGTATGGAACCGTATGATGAGGACTTCTGTTATCCTGATCATCTATGGAAGATTTGTATTGTGACAGGCATATGTGTTTTGAAGTGTTTTCTGTTTTTGTGTGTGTGAATTCTTTTGACTATTAATATTATTGTAGGAGATGTATATTGTTATAACATTTTGACAAATTCTACGTATGACGGTATTGTTCAACGTAAAACATGTCTGCTTATTTCTAGACGTTTTTGTCTGGATCTGACATTCTTTTTGAAAATTCAGAGTGGCATCCCTTTGTGGAAACCATCATTCTTCTTTTCTGAGACAATCATTATGTCGGTACTTGAGAACATGTCTTTCAATTATTATTTAGACACCTTTTAAATAAGAGTCAGAACCAGTAGTTAAATTCTTTGTCCAAACATGCTAAACTTCAAACGGTCACAGTCTAAAGACATTGAACAATTCCTTCACCTTTAGTTTTTCAGCGCCATCTGCTGTTGCTTCGTCATAATTCGAGGCATCCCAAGTGTTAAAGTTTTCATAGTGGAACTTTTTCCGAACGGCTAAGGCGTTCGCCTCTGCAAACCTTTTAAACGGTGTCAATCGACGCTATAACATTTGGGATATTTAATATTTATACGTTTAATAAAGGCATAGGCCTACACGGCTACTGCAGCTAACCTAAGCGGTCATCATCATCATCATTCACCATGAGCCGTATCAATTAATAATGCTCGTAGGTGTCCAATGTCAACATCGTCTTCTTCCAATAGCCTCTCAAAAATGGCCTTGTAATTTGAATCTCCTTTAACCCTCGAGTGCCCAAGAGGGGGGGGGTCCGACCGGACCCCAGGCCTGTTTTCCCCGGATAACTTTTTAAAGGCTGTGAATCTGCATAAAAAAGCTGTTAGGTATTCCCAGACCAACCATTTGGGCATAGAATGGTATATTTTTCGTGAGTATTGTCCTACCCTGCACCCCACAATCACAGCATATACTAAGGGTACCGCATGATATTCGGCTGATATTCATACACGAGTTTAGGCTTCCTTCGGTAAATAACGCAAACAAGCATAAAATGTGTCACGAGATTTTTACACTATTATTTTACACCAGGTGGTGCAATTGTAATATAAGATACATCAATCGATTGCAAATTCATTTGGTATTACATAGAACCAACTTCTATTACGATATCCCAATCCCTTCTCAAGAAATTAGCATGAAAACGTTGGGGTCCGCGAGGACCCCTACTTGGGCTTTCGTGTACCAAAAATTACCTTGGGCACTCAAGTGTTAAACAGACGCGCATTTGCTAGCATAGTCGATAGTATAGCCGCGTAAGTTTCTTACTAACTTTTTTTACTTATTAGCTGAATAGCCAAATCGCAATATACAGCCGTCAAAAAATTCATGAACGCTACACGTTACACACCTTTAAAATGTTTAAATTCGAAAATATATAAATGCATGAACTACAAACTGTACAACTTTTTCGGAGACCTAGTCCAGGCTCATAAGTTATAGTCCTTGCATCAAAATGATTTAGACCAATAATAGTCAACGTAGCATGTAGGACGGGTCGGATCATTACAGGACCCTACATTATAACCGTCTCAATAATAATAATAGGCCTAATATTATTGCTAACACTTGTAATTGTTGACAATGATAAGATCGAAACCAATTTAATTTCATATAATATATTGCGACAATTTGCATCTTTTATAGCCATTATGTGGCGCTTTGGTATAGTGAGTATGTGCGTTGCCTTGCAGCCAGACAGTTCCAGGTTCGAATCCACATCAAGTCGCCACGTCGGGTCCTTTGGCAAGTCATTCAGTTGCAATTTTTGCTCAGCATAGAAATTTGTAAGTGATCGGCCAATGGCGTTTCTGGGACTTACTACGGAAACATGTAACAAAGCACAACAGCCTTATACAGTTTCAATACTTAAAGTTGGTGGGAACGCGTGGGAACGGCGTCCCACTGCTCTCGAATTTATTGGCTTGCGTTCCCACTGTTCACAGATAAAGTTCACACTGCTCACCCAAACCACGTTAACCAGCACTTATACTTTAATCAAATAGGTTTTAACGGTGTCTAACGGCATCAATGTGTTTTGTTCACAAGAAATAAAATTAATTACAGAGATTTGCCTATTGAAGCTATCCGGGAGGGATGATTTAATCTAGCCACCTAGATGGGATGTAACGGTCTAGAATATCATGGGGATAAACCACTCTATATCCTTTATTGAAAAATGCGCATAATTGAAAATTTAGTGGCTCTAAGTGTTATTAGGCGTTGTAAATGTGTAACAATGGAGTTGTAAATCCATTATTCTCAGCAGGCAAATGGTTAATAAGATTCTTTTACCATCGTCCTAATGATCTAGGCAGACGTTGATGAATAAATATCCTTTGTCTTTGGTGGTAATTGCTTCATTAGGTCGGTAGATGGCCTTTGAATGCCATTGCTACCCTTGTAATGTACATTTAATTTTAAACACCTTTAAAAGTGATTCAAGTAACAATATAAATTAATTTGTTCGATGCTTTGTAATGATGAATTTAAAGCATAATAGCTTTCTGACTGACTAAAATAGGGTTTGTGTTATTTGTGTTGGACCGCAATTAGTATGCTGAAAGCAAACAGACATAATATGGAAAAGGACGAATGCACAGCTAAAATAAAACAACATGTTCAGATTGTCACCGTTTGCTACCCTTAAACACCTTTAAAAGTGTTTTAAAAAATTATAAAAAGAGTTTTTGTTTGCTTTGCAATGATGACTCTTTCGTGACCTCTTGTGATCATTGCAATGGGTATGCCAAATGTTAACACAATAAACTATCTGTAATTGCAAGAAGTCTTTTCAATTATAAAATTGCACGTAATTGATAAAAAAATTGCATGTAATTGACAATTGACAAAGATACTGTGGCAGTGGGTTACGGGTCGATCATCACTATAAATTTATGAATTTCTAAAATTTATGAATTTACATTTCCAGCAGTGAACGGAAACTTGTAAATTGTCGTCAACAGCCTTTGGTGTCAAATGACGACGTTAAACTTTACTATGTTGTCATAAGCTGGCGTTAAATTATTAATTATTTCTTCATTCTCGTTAAACACCTCTCAAACGTTCTTAACTGGTGTATTATTAGGCTCAAATTCTCAAGAATTTTTAAATTTTACTAAACCGATGGAGTGTGCCACATGTAACTTTAGAACGTCCTTTTAATGTGCAAGGTTGAACGGAATCGGAAATATTTGTTTGGTCGCAATGTCACACCAAAAGTGGTCCACAGATGGCGAAATGAATTGTCAAATGCTAAAATATAGTTGTTAAGTGAGCAACGTACAGCACACATGAATTGTATCAAGCCAAAACTACTGCGGTCAATGCATGAGCACCAATAATGTGACCGCCTCCCATTTAGCGCGTTTCCTGTAAGCTGTGGCACTGATTTAATGGCAATAGTTATTATAATTCGGCGTTTAACAAGCTTTTTTGACAACGTCGGCGTTCCATGGCATTTTATATTCTATGGCAGGTGATCTTTTGTCTTTTGCCTGCTATAGTCTGAGTCTCTGAGACGGATGGAGCTCGAGAATAACCTCTTTTCTAATCGCATGCAGCCAACGAACCGAGGCAGAGAGAAAGTGAAAGAGGCTGAGACAAACGGTGTGATAGACAGTTTTATATCACTTCGCTGCGTCCTCTTAGGTCCTCTGATCGGCTTGACCTCTTTGTCTCGCGAGTCAGGACCGCCATGGCGCAATCCAGATCATTTGCTTGCATTGGTCCCTCTCTATGGAATGGGCTTCCTTCATCAGTTCGCTCTGCCATCCTCTCTGGTAGTGTATCCTCATCTTTCTCTCGTCTAAAAACTTGCCTTTTTTCTCGGAGATGAACGCACTGGGAGCGCTTCTGAAAGGCTCTTGCTGCAAGAAGCGCTTTATAAATTGTCAGATAAGATAAGATAAGATTATATCATTTTTGCAAGCGCCTAATAATGTTTCTTGTGTGTTCTTTACTTTAGAATGGTCTTTCGGAGTTCACCCTGACTCGCTTTTCAAAACTGTCCTATAATAACGGAAAAGCGTTATACTGAGTTATCGTTTTGAAAAGGCGCTATAAAAGATCTTCGTAATTAATGAGCATTGAGTAATGCGTCAATCTTCATTTACATTTATTTTTACCTCTCAGAAGTAGTCAGGAACAAAGTCAATACGCGGCTGAATATAATGCTGCCAGAGGATCAATAGCGACGTGATTTCCACGAGGTACATATTCGGAGAAAGATGAGCTTTAATGAGGTGTATAAAATAATAGCCTACTGCTGTTTTTTTATCATAGGGTACATCGAGGATTATGATGTGAAACATTTCTGGACCGGGAATGATGAGACAAGTTTAGTTTGGACTAAATTTGGTACCGTTTTCAGTTGGAAATTGCAGTCATACGACGGCAAACTTCTTCTTAACCCGTTGGAGGTGAGGTGATGCATTGTAACGCTAGAGGTGAGGTGGGGTCTGACAAACCCCAACACATATTTTTATTTTCAAGTCGCGATATCAAATGGAAAACATTAATTTTTGTTAAACTATTCTTCTATGATCAATTATGAACTAAACAGGGGATTATCACGAACAAATATCTTCATTCAATCCTTCTTAGATGGCCAGAAGGTGAACCCTTCCATTGTGTACTTTGCCCGTGTAAGTTCCCTTTGTATACGAAAAATCGCAATTTCCTTCCAATATACATTAAAATTTAAAAAAACTGTTCGTCCAAAATTCCTGAAATTTTTGTAGAGTGTCCGTATTTCATATTCACAAAGGTAGAAAAAAAGAATCAAAGCTGGTTTGACGTTTTCCAACAAAAAATTAAAGTAGAATACCTCTGGGGGTTTGTCACACCCCACCTCACCTCCAACGGGTTAATTATGATTATAAAAATCTCGAATGTTAATGACTACAATCGCTTTTCGTGACATTAGAAGCTATTATTCATGACCTTGTCAATGTATTGTTATCACAGCAAAATGGAAGTCGGTTGGAGAATAATAAAGCAATCCAAAGGTGATACGATGCGAGACACCAGTGCTGCTGTAGTATCTCACTTACAACCAAGTCGTTTCTTCTTTTCTTTTTAAAAGTTGCGACATTGTCAGCTTAATGTGATTGAATTCAGGAGCGTTGTTTGATTGTTTGATTGATTCATTGTTTGATTGATTGATCGATCGATCGTTTTACTGGTTGGCAAGACTGATAATATGGAAATTTGCCGTCGACATAAACTCTATCATCATTTCATCTGCTCCGAAGTCGTGTGAGCTGGACTTACTGCCAGATTACGTAGACTGTATATACTCCTCTTTCTTACTCTCCTCTGCAACCGGTCACTCCAAGAAGGCGTTCTTCTTTAAGATAACAATTTATAAATGATCGTATAGCAACTTAAAAAGCCGTTTGCATTAAACACCTTTGGAAACAGTTTTAATCACGCTTTATAGATGACACAAATGATTGACATTTTAATCCTGCGCGCGGCGACAACCACTTGACAAAGAAAACATAGAAGTCATGCAGTTAAACTAATGTTATGACACCAGAATCGAAATCGCTTCAATAATTAATTTGCTTTAAATAAATACAGGTAATATTTTTTATTTTTCTGGTATTTCAAATGTCCGGGTGAATTGATAATTTGATTGATTGATTGATTGATTGGTTGGCCAAGCGCCGCGGGGTAGCCAAGACAATACAAAAACTTCTCACTCGATATGCGTCGATTCAAGAGGATACAGTTGCTATGGTAACTATATAAGATCCAGCAGAGCGACATCATAATCTTAAAAAAAACAATCTGATTTCAAAACTTGGGATTCGTCCATTTCAGTTGAAAATATTGTAATAATTATGAAAATAATGAAATTATGTGAAGCATTAAATACGACAAGTTTTGATCAAGTTCTCGTGACCCACAGTATCGACAGATGTGGCTATGCAAAACAATCATGAATTAGCGTTAAACCGCAGTTGATAAATTGAACACCGTTATAATAGTTTTATAAATGTTATATAAAAGCTAAAAATAACGAACCACGCATATTGTCTTGCTTGCAGTATAACGTCACTGTGAAGTAGTATTATGGACGCCATCCTTTTTATCCTTGCTTGAGACTGGCACTGGCAGAGTGTAACTACTGGCCAAGTTTTGAATGTCTGGTAATTATAAACCTCCATCCTTCACATGTAAAGTTATTCTACTTAATCTACTTTTCACTTGTATACTTCCTGAAATAGGAACCGTAAACCTATGGTTGTTCTGGCCTTCACGACAAAATATTATCAGTGTTATCATTTTGACAACGATTCACGCAGAATCACAGGCAGTGGTGAAACATAAGAACTATTATAGAGTATGGATTCGTTTATGAATCATTGCACTTAATGCAAAGTGGTGTTAATGTTATGTGTTGCGTCAAATGTTAACTGAATAGGAAAAGGAAAAAACAAATATATAAAACCATGGAAATGCCGCAAATGCTTTATGGTTTAAGACAACTTGAAGTGGGATGTTGATAATGATTTTCTCCTTTTGTTTAGAGAGAGAAATTCACATAGCCTTGTCTTTTGCGCGTTAAATTTATATCATATGATATAAAGTAATAAAAGGTGTTTAATGTCGACGGCCATTATACAGTACGTGCGCAAGGCATTAGCTGATTCACAAGCCTATCTTCCAATCATAGTAGTTGATTAGGGTAATCACACGAAGATCAGTTTACACAGAAATCAGAGACGTCTTATGTCTTCTGTTGAAAACAGAGGTTCCCATAGAAAGACTGCGGCTGAATTTAGAAAGCAAATTATTTACAAAACGATTTCTTAAAGTAGTGAATGGCTTAATGGAGGTGACTTGTTCGAGAATAGAGACTATTATACGGTATCACATGTAAGTAAATACTTCTAGTAACTCTAAATAAATGTAAATGACACGTTATAAATAACGGATATGAGGAGGTAAACATTGAAACACTAAATGAATTAGATTTTGATTTAAACAGTGATAACTTAAAGCAGCGCATGGTTATATGGACCGCATTGCTTCATGACTAAACTCTATCAAAAGATGACGAATGCAAGTAAATTAAGGCGTTAAAATTCCTTATGACATTGAACACCTTCAAAATGTTGGTAAATTATGCTATATAAGTTTTTTTATATTTGACTACTTATCGTTGAATCCTTGACATTGAAGACTTCTCAAAAAATAAGTTTATCAACGTCATTGGCTTTTAAAAGCAAAAAGGCCAAGCACGTTGCAGTGGATTTTTCACAGGCGCATCTTCTAATCATAGAGTTATCAATCGAAGATCCAGTTACCACGGAGACCAGATGCTTTTTTCGCCGACGACACTGGAAGGTTGAGAGGGTTGGAGTGTGTTTTAAGTAAGTGTGTTGCAAGTAAGTTAGTCCAGTGACATTAATTGTATTGTATTTTATTGTATTGTATTGTATTGTATTGTATTTTATTGTATTGTATTGTATTGTATTGTATTGTATTGCATTGTATTGTATTGTATTGTATTGTATTGTATTGCATAGCGACTCTCGCAGAATGACCATTCAGCAGGAAATCTCCAGAGAAAAATATTTGTAAAGAAAGAAAAACTGAGAAGGAAAAACGAGTAATTAGTTTAGTCCGTAGCGCAGGCGGAAGGTCATTCCAAATGGAGAGACCAACAACAGTGATGTTGGGCAAGAGCAATGAGTCCTTGGAACAAAAAGATCAAGACGATCCGCATAACGTATTGATGAAGATGCAGATGACGGCTTTTGTATAATATTTTATGCGACAATGAAGGGTTGGTCGATGTAGCTTGAGTTTAACAACAAGAGCAGTGGAACTAATTTTATGAGTTTCAGCACATATATATAAATTGATAATCAAGTTTTAAAGAGGTATGCAATTGTTTTTCAGGGATTAATTATCTTATTTATTTCAGAAATTTATGCAGTGCTTCTTCAATGTAGTTTACTAAGAAGCGCTCCCGACCCAACCACGGCTACATAATGAAAACTTTTAGGTTCTAAAGGAACAGCACTGAGTGACCTCTGGGAATTAAGCGCAATGTAACAGGAAGACTATTCCAGGTGGTAGGACCAGCAACAGAGAATGAACGACGCTGTTGCATAGCAGTCCGCGAGCGGGGTACCAGAAGCTCAACTTGATTCGCCGATCGAAGGATGGATCGCATAATACAGAAAACCGGAAGTATTCAACGCTCTACGCAATCAGCACTTGCCGAACATTGACAGTACAGCGCATGTCATATATATTGCAGCATAAGAGAATGTTTTTAAGGTGTCTAATTTCAATCTTGGAGAAACTGAGAGACGCGACGGAAGATCGTGATACGTGGAGAAAGTTGATCACAGCGGTCGCTAGGGTTCCAGGAATCGATGGCACAAGGTGACACGGTGAATTTCAACGGCTATTTTGAGGTTGTGCCACCCGTAATGTGAAAACTATAAGTTTTGAAGCGCTGATTGATGACATCTATCAAAGGACTCACCGTCAACGACTCGCATAATTATTTCTAAACATTGAAGATGGCTATGATCGCTGTACATTAGAAACTATAATTACTCGTGCCGTTGCTAATGTATTTTTATCGCAGCAAAATGCATGTCGAACGGCAAATTAATTTTTTTAAGCCAAAGCTTGTATAATTGCTTTTCACAAACGTCATCTGTTGTCGAATAACAGTTACGTAAAACGGCGGGCGACATTAAGACACCTTTAAAAAGTTGTTAACTTATAATATATATTTAACTCGCAAACGAGATCACCAGGATCGATATTATTTAAAAAATCAAATTCAAAATAACCCGTTGGTGTAACAGAAAATTTAATATGTTATTAATATTTCGTTGATGCATAATCACTTTTAGACACCTGCGAAACCTTATTAATCAAATACACATATAGTGCATTTTCATTAATTTTACAAGATCGTTGATACGTGTTCCGACATTAATTTTACTGAACAAAGCAATAAATTATCTGCATGATAACAAACAAGGAGCTGGTAAATTACCAGTATTCTGCGAAGACAAAGATGGAGGCGCCGCCTACTGGTTGCAACTTGCAAGGCAATATTGCCTTCACCAATAGAACTTGTGTTAGTAGGCGTATTTGAATGGCAGTGCAAAAATGGCTTTATAATTAAATTTAACTTTAAACAGACGCGCATTTGCTAGTATTGTCGCGTAAAGTCGGTAAAGAATACACTTACTAACTGTTTTTACTTATTAGCTGAATAACCAAATCGCAATATAACCATCAACAAAATCATGGACGCTAAACGTTACATACCTTTAAAACGTTTAAATTCAAAAATATATTAGTGCATGAAGGACAAACTGTACAACTTCCTGTTAACCAAGACCAGGCTCACAAGTTATAGTTCTTGCTTCAAAATGATTTAGAACAATAATTGTCAACGTAGCATGTAGGACGGGTCGGATCATTACAGGACCCTACATTATAATCGTCTCAATAATAATAATATTATTGTTAACAGTGGTAATTGTTGACAATGGTAATATCGAAACCAATAGAATTGCATATAATATATTGCGAAAATTTACATCTTTTATTGCCATTATGGGGCGCATTGGTGTGGTGATTATGTGCGTTGCCTTGCATTTAGAGAGTTCCAGGTTCGAATCCACATCAAGTCGCCTCGCGTGGTCGTTTGGCAAGACTTAGTCATTCACTCGCAGATTGGAGTTTCCAGGACTTATGGCTAATTTTCTTATAGTTTAAGTGAATAATTTTTAACGGTGTCTAACGACAGCAATGTGTTTGTTCATAGAAATTTAATTAAATTTAGATATTTGCTCCTTAAAGCTATGAATATCTATCCAACCGGATAATTGGAATTTAGTGGCTCTAAGTGTTCTCATTATCCCAAAACTTTCTCCGTCTCAGACAATAGCAAACAACAGACAAAAGATTATCTGCGACAGAGGAATTCTATGGAACGCCGACGTTTACAAAACGTAACATACACACAGACAATAAGCGGCGCCTCCTTCTTTGTCTTCGAATGAGACTTGTAATTTACCATTGCCTTGTTCGTTATCACGCAGATATGGTTTTCCTCAGTAAAATGATACGGGCAATCACCACCGATCTTGTCTAGTTGAAAAAAGTGCACTATATGTATTTTTGTTTGATACAATTTCGAAGGTGTCTAAAAGTTATTTCGTATCAACAAACTGGAAGCAGCTAAAATAAAACCAGTCTGTATCGGTATGATAATCATTTAATGAAAAATGCGTATAATTGAAATTCAGTGGCTCTAAGTGTTCTTAGGCGTTCTAAATGTGTAAGAATGGAGTTGTAAATACAAGATACACAGCAGACAAAGATTATTAAGGTTCACCTGACAGCACAACGTGCGATTGTCTTCTACCATCGTCCGAATGATCTACGCAGACGTTGATGAGTAATTCTCTTTGTCCTTGGCAATTGCTTCATTTAGTCGGTAGAGGGCGTTTGAGCGACATTGCTACTCTTGTAAGGTTTACTTAAACACCTTTAACATGTTTTAAATAAAATTATAAATAATTTTGTTCCTGCTTTGCAATGATGAAATCAGATTGAAGCATTTTGACTGTGTTAATTGGGAGGAACCTAATGATAAATATATGCAGACATTGATGAACAAATTCATTAATTCATTCGGACATTTATATAGCGCTCCTTCAGTTAAAAAAAACTACACTCGACTCCAGCGCGCATAAAAAGAACAGTTTTAAGTTTAGTAAGGAACAATCCTAACTATCGAAATGAATCCTGGTTGAGTCCCAGGGTGTAGGCGCAGCTCAAAAGGAAGGCTATTCCAGACCACCGGACCAACCACAGAAAAGACTCGATTCTTCATGGTAGCAGAACGAGCAAAAGGAACCAAGAGGACTCCCTTATCAGCAGAGCGTAGCTGACGACGTCCTTGGATACCAAATGTAAGGCTGCATAGCTCTCGAAAGTAAATTAGGGCGAGGCCCTGACAACATCGCCATACCAGTGCAGACACCCTGAACTCAATACACTATAATTATGTCGTTGGTGGTAATTGCTTCATTAAGTCGGTAGAGGGCCTTTGTGCGCCATTACGTCTTTAAAATGTGACACTGTTTTAATAAAGAGGGACCGCAATTAGTATGCTGATTGCAAACAGCCATAATATGGAAAATGACGAATGCGCATCTAAAATAAAACACCATGTTCAGATTGTCACCGATAGCTACCCTTGAACACCCTTAAAACTGCTTTAAGTAAAAATATAAAAAGAGTTTTGTTTGCCCTGCAATGATGGAAGATCCTGCGTGGTCGAGTGGGTTGTAGCCCGCTCGCCGCGCCGGCGGCCCGGGTTCAATTCCCGGGCGGGGATCTTTACAGCGGGTGGCTCGGTCGCAATATAAACGTGGAGTGTGAGGTTGTTCTCTGCCTCCGACACTAATCATCTTCGATATGAAACAGTGTCGTTAAGCCCTGAACATTTCATTTTTTCCTGCAATGATGACTGTTTCGTGACCTTCTGAGATCATTGCATTGGGTATGCCAATTGTTAACACAATAAACTACCTGGAACTGCAAAAAAGTTTTTTCAATTATAAAATTGTACGTAATTGATAAAAAAAATGCATGTGATCAATATAAATTTATAAATTTATAGTTTTTAAAAAATTTATATGTCCAGTGGTGAACAAAAACCTTTAAATTGTCGTCAACAGCCTTTGGTGTCAAACGACGACGCTAAACTTTACTATGTTGTCATAAGCTGGCGTTAAACTATTAATTATTTCTTCCTTCTCGTTAAACACCTCTTAAACGTTCTTAACTCGTGTATTATTAAGCTCAAATTCTCATGAATTGTAAATGTAACTCAATCATGAAACTTAACACATTGACCGCCACGGCATTTATTACCGCTACGCCAAGCAAATTTTATACATATGAAATACATGTGAAAAATAAAGTTTCACTTTGATGTCACCCGGCCACACCTCACTCATACCCGAACCAATCCCAATAATCCCACCCACCCTCATCCTTATACCACCCACCCAATCCGCCTCCACCCCACTCTGCCAGACACCCACCCCAAACCATTTCAACGCGCCCCAACTTGCCCCCTTAAAATTGTTCAACATATAAAATTCAGGGGAAAATATAATGTTTCCATCTGTTTTCACCCCTTCACACGGCACGACACCTTGGGCCATACCGCCAACCCTTTCCCACCCCAGTCCATCCACCCCGAACCTCATCTTACCCAGACCAACCCCACCCTGCCACATCTTACCCAGACCAACCCCACCCTGCCAAATCCAGTCCGACCCTGTCCTACACAGCCCCACTCCGCTGGGGGTAAATTCAGGCTAATTGTCATACTTCACCCCCACTCCGGCCCCACCCAACCCCAACGTCAGACCACCCCACCGTCCCATCCTACCCCAACCCGAAAAATTTTCAACATATGTGACCCGCTATATGATAAGGTACCATAAGTCGGGGTACAGTTTCCCCAGAAATCGCGCATAAAGACGTGAAGGGGAAAAAAAATTTTTTAATCAAATTTGAGTTCTTGGTATTTTTAGCAGCAGGTGAAAAGGACTTTTAAGTTAATAACACTGATAATATTACATAATAGACAACACTGAGAATTGGTCGTGAACCTCTTGTAGGATAAATCGCTCAGAAGCGCTCCCAGTGTGCAAGACCCCACGATACTCATCGATGGAAATAAAGTGGCAATTTCTCATGTTCATCATTATAAGTCGGTCATTTATCATCCGATTTTTATCTGGTTTTCAGCAAAATGTTCAGCTCACTTAGCTGGTTTGTGAAGGCATAATAACTCCAAACCCGACTTATGGTACCTTTTCATGAAGCGGGTCACATATGATATTCATTGAAGAAATAATGTTCCCCTTTGTTGTCACCCCAGCCCCACGGGGAAATTTATATTTTTGGGGAAAATTTAAATTTTGGGGGAAAATTTTTATTTTGGGGGAAAAAATTTTGGGGGAAAATTTTAATTTTTCGGGAAATGTTTATTTTTCGGGGAATTTTTTTTCGGGGAAAAAAATTATTTTGGGGGAAAAAAATCTCCGCCCCCCACGAATACACACACTCCGCCTCCACCCACCTCCTCCCCACCCGAACCATCCCAACTCTATCCGCCACACCCAGTTCCACCCGCCATACCCTGTCCCACCATGCCCACCTCACTAGGGTAAATTCAGGTTTTTTCGTCCTATTTTGCCTCCCCCAGGCCCACCCCACTCCAACATAGGTCCTCCCACCTCAAAACCACCCATCCCCACCCCTTGACGCCAAATTTCAAAATTTGAAATTCATAGAAAAATAATGTTTCATTTTGTTTTCACCCTGGTTCCACTGAGAAATTTGGGTTATTCACCCCATCCCATCCTTATCGCACCCCACCCCAAGCCACTCCGACCACAGCCTGTCCTCACTCAGTCCCCATCTAGCCCCCACGCCTTCGGAGTGAACAACGTTGACCAGGAAATCATTGGGCGTGCGCCAGTGTCCGCGTGTATCACGAGAAATTCACTGTAAATCGTACTACGAGTTAACTCGTTGTAGGCGTGTGCGGGAGACTTTTCTACTACGAGTTAACTCGTAGTAGGCGGCCAATGTGTTAAAAGTGTACCACTTGTACCGAATCGGATGTTTTGTCGCAATGTCAAAAGTGGCCCACAGATGGCGAAATGAATTGTCAAATGTGAAAATATCGTTGTTGAGTGAGCATACGGAAATTCTTAAACAGGTTAATATGAGATATGATTTTTCCTCATACAAGAGTAAAGACGACAAACAATATTCCAGCTCAATCATAGTACAATGGCATGACATTCAATATTAACAACAGCAAGACACACATTGATGAGTTTTGAATAAATTTTCAATTAAATGAAATTTTTTTACCATGTTTTGTTACACTAAACAACTGTGTTTTAAAATTTAATCTATTGTTTCATCATATTTTTGATAACCATGCATTATTAGATTAAATTTTATTCTACGAAGTACATATTGGAGAAAGATTAGCTTTAATGAGGTGTGTAATTACTTTTTATTGTACATTGTGGATATTATGTTGTGAAACATTTCTCGACCGATGAGAGGGAGACAAGTTTTCTCTTCTTCTCTCCTCCCATCAGGCGATTGTTGACCGTGTTGCTTGCAAGCAACTGAAAGAACGGTTTTATACACACCCGTTTTTACAGTTTGAACTACTTATATATATATATATATAGTTATGTTTTATAAAGGCAATTAACTTGTAAGTTGTCATCTGTCTTCTTTTTCTTCTCTCCTCCATCAGACAATTGTTGTCCGTCTTGCATGCATGCAGAAAAGCAAATGAAAGAACGGTTTTACACACACCCGTTTTATAGTTTAAACTTATCTATATATAGTTATGTTTTATAAGCGTCTGAAATTGTTGTGGTTTTTTTCCTTCTCTCCTGCATTGGGCGCATGCCGATGAGGAGTCCTGTACTCGACTCCTCCAATAATTCTTTCTTTCTCTGATAATGAAAGTAACGTTAGACACCTAAAAAATGGAGCAAACAATGAAATATATAATTTCATTTACTAAAAAACTAATCAACCATCAAAATCCTTGCATTTAAGTGACCTCTGTCGAAGTATTTTACGGATCTGTTAACCCGTTGGAGGTGAGGTGGGGTGTGACACACCCCAGAGATATTCTACTTTAATTTTTTCGTGGAAAACGCCAAACCAGCTTGGATTATTTTTTTCTACCTTTGTGAATATGAAATACGGCCACTTTACCAAAATTTCAGGAATTTTGAACGAACAGTTT
Source organism: Lumbricus rubellus (assembly GCA_945859605.1). Classification (NCBI taxonomy): domain Eukaryota; kingdom Metazoa; phylum Annelida; class Clitellata; order Crassiclitellata; family Lumbricidae; genus Lumbricus; species Lumbricus rubellus. Next base: position 27,830,184 of record OX243821.1, read on the forward strand.
TTTATATTTTAATGTATATTTGAAGGAAATTGCGATTTTTCGTATACAAATCGAACTTACACGGGCGAAGTACACAATGGATGGGTTCACCTTCTGGCAATCTAATAAGGATTGAAAACAGATATTTGTTCGTGATAATCGCCTGTTTAGTTGATAATTGATCATAGAAGAATAGTTTAATTAAAATCAATGTTTTCCATTTGGCATCGCGTTTTGAAAATAAAATATGTGTTGGGGTTTGTCAGACCCCACCTCACCTCTAACGTTACAATGCGTCACCTCACCTCCAACGGGTTAATTAAGTACATTTTTATTATTGTGAATTGAGTTAAATTTCCAGTTTCTCTGACATCGTTGACTGAAACTTGGTATGAAAACATGAAAAGTGCCGTTTCAAGAACATAATCTATTTTATGATAGTTTAACACGGGTATCTTCTGCAAAATTGGTCTTCGTGAGGATAGTTCCTCTCGAAAGGACCATGCAGAAAGTGGTTGGACGTACGTTGTCCATCCATGTCTTCAAGTGTCGTCCCGTTTTCCCTCCACATGGCAATACAATGCTCGTGCTGGTGATCTCTTTCCTCCATTCTCGTCACATGTCCAAACCACGTCAGTCTTCTCTTTATGATCTTATGTTGGTTGCGATAAGCCACGTATGGTAGGTTGAAATTTGCCATAATAATTATGTGGTAGGGTTATTTATGTTGAGGTACATAATTATTTAAGATTCGGCAAGGATGTTAGGCTGCAAGAGTATTTCCCCACAATTAAGTAAGCCATGGGGCATGCTTATGATTAATGACCAGGCAACAAGAAGGCGATTTGCATGTAGGGAATTAAGGGCGACGAAAGATCCCGAACAAGATGTCCGTTTTAACGACTCCGCCGGACGCTAGATGGCCAAACCAACAAACTAATCATCACCGACTATCAGTAATCTACGATAAAGAATCGAACCAAGAAAAAGAGTCGATTCAAAGACTACGAACAAAGAAGACGACTCAAAATTATTAATTTAAGTTTCAACACGTTGGAAAATAAATTATATATATAATTATACGTGTATAGCGTGAAATTAGTGACGACCGAGTGCAAAAATTACTGTGCCTTATAATTATAAGTATGTGAATAATATCGATTGGTGATCTTTACATGGTCAGATATATCACTACTAATTTCTGAGGTGCTATTATCTAATGGCAAAGCATCCATCGATGTCACTTTGTGTGCGTGTGTGAAGGACTTGTTCCAGATCCATACACAGTTATCGTCTAAAAAAAGGACACACAGAAGACAAAACACGCTAGTTAAATAGTAGGAATGCTTTACAGTCAAAACTCGAACAGAATACTTACGGAGAAGCAGATAATTAAGAACCAAGAAAAATACACAAGTCTATCTATAATATACAAAATATGTAAAATACCTATTGGACTTTCTACTTCTACTTCATTTCTTTCTCTTCTCAAGACTGTCTTATTCGACCGGGTTGGACTGGGAGCGCTCCTGAGTAGTACCCTTGAAGGAGCGCTATATCAAATTTATATAACCCAGTTCCCTCTAACCTTCAATAATTATTGAATTATTAATAATTATTGAATTATTGAAATCGTAAACTTTAGCAGTTTCTATAGCTGCAAACTTGATTTATTGAATAATTGTCACCTATGATAGGCTACTGTCACAGTTTCGCTTTGTGCTTGGGTTTAAATAAACGAAAATATCAATATATTGCACACCTATACAACGTATAAATCGTTGTCTATATAAAACATGCATCGTGTTTTTTGAAATAAATAAGCTCCAGAAGCCAGCGTAAACCATACAATTGCAATTATAACTTCAAAGTTACTAGCGTGACTGTACACCTGCGAAATTGTTTCCAAAAAATACATATAGCGCACTTTTATTCACTCGATGTTACAATCAACTCAAACTAATCACTAAAGAAGTGCTGCAGTAATGTAATAATAAAATCATGCCAAACATATTATTTCTGTCGAGGGGAACGGACTCTGTTGTCAAAGACCCTCGTCAAATCTAGATCCATACATCACTTCTGCTGAAAATAAGATAGCTTCTGGCTTGGCTGAACCAGGAGTGATCCAGGTCTTAGGCCATTGTTCAAAATGCGAGTCTCCAACGAAAACGAAGATGGAGGTCACTGCTAATAGGCTGCGATATAATAATTATAATAGTCGCGTAAAGCTATTTTTTTACTTAGCAGCTAATTAGTCAAATCGCAGAAATAAACCCTAAAAATGAAAGTAACGTTAAACACCCATAAAACGTAGAAAACAAAGTAATATAAAAGATGCATTTACTAATTAAACTATTAGTCCAGTTGTCCCTGTGTTTAAGTGACCTCTCTCGGGTTAATAAGCTATAGCATCAAATGGCTTGGAATAACATCAATAATTGGCAATGCAGAATGCTGCAGAAATGGTCGGAACAAGATCAGCTGCCTGCATTTTAAACCTCTCAATATTAATATTAGCACAAACATTTATTGATATTGGTAATATTGCATTTGTTAGCACGCAGTCTAATAAAAAAAATCTACAAAATTATTATGCTCATAACTGTATGTTGCGTTACACACTTTTTTTAACGTGGTTATAATAAATATACATAAACGAATGCATGCATTGAAGAAACTAAAAGGTTGGCAATTTCTTAATAATAAAGGTGACCTATACTTTGTGTACGCGTGTGAATGACTTGTTCCAGGTCCAAACACAGTAAACGTCTCAAAAAATGGACAAGCAGAACACACCACTCTTAGTAAGCATGCATAATTTTACAATCGTTTGAAGAGAGAGGTTTTCAAAACACGAACAGAATTATAATAGTGATGAAGATAATAATTATCCCTATAACGCACACCTGGGGTCCATCGGACCCCAGAGGTGCGATATCTTGAATATCTTTTTTGATATGAATAGTAAAAATCTGAAATAATTCAAACTCCTCAACAATTCATCCCCCTACATGTAAAAAAAGTCGGGAGACTGTAGCACCCCTGGTAGATTTGAAAAAAATTGAGAAAGACACCTAGGGCATATTTAGCACACCAGGGGTCCAACGGACCCCAGGCTTCAGCATTGATAGATCCATGTTGCATCGACTATAGCATAATGGGAACAAGACATACCCCCGGCCCATAACCCATGCCACTACTCCCTTCAATGCCCCTCGACATTACCCACAGTGGGACATTACCCCCGCCCCGCCATTACCCCCGTCCCTGGGTTTATACTGAGATACAGTGTAGTATGTATGTATGTATATATATATGTGTGTATGTGTATTTATGAATGTATATATTAATTAATGTATGTATTGTATATATGTATGCATGCATTCATGCATGCATGTATGCATGCATGTATGCATGTATGTTGTATATCTATATGAATATATGTATGTATGCTTGTATGAGTATGTATATATGTATGTACTTATGTATGTATGCATGTACGTATGTATGTGTGCATGTATCTATGTTTACGAACATACACACATACATACATAGATACATGCATACTTACATACATACACACATACATGCATGCACATACACTGCACATTTGTACATACAAGCATACATAGGCTTACCTACATAGTCATATGCATACAATAGTGCCTGAATAGATTACGTACGTACACACATATATACACGCATAAATAAATACAAACAAAAACACGTACATACATACTTACAAACATACAGTATGTATACTTTCATACATACGTATTACATACACACATTCATGCATACGTACGAACACACATTCGTACATACATACATACATGCATACATAAATGCATACATACACAGATACATATGCATGCGTAAAGCATACATACATGCCTACATACACGCATACATACATGCACATACATACATACATACATACATACACACATACATACATGCATACATTCATACATACATGTACATACATACATACAAATGGAAACTCCTAATGTTTTTTGGCTGTGCCACTGGTCAAAATTAGTGAGCAAGCTAGAAATTCTCGCTAGGAATTTTTTTTATGAAAATCACCATTTTTCACATATTTTAATTTATTTTGAGCATTTCCGGTTATGAAAAGACAAATTATTTAGCATGACAATGTAGCCCTACATTCCCTCTATGAAGGGGCAGAATGTTTCTTCTTCATAATAAATGACGGATAAAATATTACAGTCGTTAACCTAAGTTGGTTGTTTCCACCCCCCTTTTGGTACCTAGGGTATATCGGGTATAACTTTTGAACGGTATGGGGTATCATCACAAATCTTACCTCAAAATGTGTGTAAATGAACCCCCTGCAAGTACTTAAAATGTCAAAATTTTATTCCATACGAGAAATGTTTGATGGTGAGAAAACGTAACGGGGGGATACCACCGGCCCCCCTTGGCAGCCCTAGAGGGTTAATTTTCGGCCTACATATTGACCCAAACATGTTCCAAGAGTGCATGTGCTATGTACAACATAAATTTAAGTCGTTCATTCCCAAGTTCTATCTAATTGATATAATTTCAACCCATGTTATCGGTGGGGTCCATTGGACCCCAGGTGTGCTAAATGCGTTGGCGCGGAAGGTGTGCGTCATAGGGTTATAGAACCAAGATTTTCAACAACAACAAAACCAGACGATGCGCTCTAACCTTTTTTAATTGCTCTTGTAATTATTGAAATCGTTGACTTTAGCAGTTTATATAGCTCGATTCTCTCGATTTCTAGTTTATTATTCACATATAATATTGTCACAGTTTTCGATTTCTACTCAGGTTTAACTATTTTCCACCGGATGGGGTCACCCGTGACCCAATTAACAGCATAGGTATCAAAACAATTAACTCATTGAACAAAACAATACCTAGCAAACTATAGGTGGTGTTGAAATTTCGAAAACGAAGATGGAGGCCGCTGCTAATTGGCTGCAAAAATAACTAAAAAAGTCGTGTAATTTTTTTTACTTAGCAGCTCAGTAGTCAATTCGCAGAAATAACCCTAAAAAATGAAAGTAACGTTAGACACCTATAAAACGAAGTAAGCAATTAAATTATATAACGGCATTTACTAAATAAACTTATCTTCCAGTAATCACTGCTTCTAAGTGACCTCTATCAGGCTAACAAGTTATAGCAACAAATGGCGTTGAATAACTGTCTATTATAGTTGGCAATGCAGAATGCTGTAGAATGGGTGGGAATAAGAACAGTTCCACGTGTTGTAACAATCTCAATAATAATATTAACATTAGAACATAATATTATTTTCATTGATATTGGTAATATTCACCCCAATAGCATCTCATATGTGTGAAAGTTGACTTAGTTTCATTGCCATGATGGGGGCGCCTTAGTGTGGTGGGTATATTCGCTGATTTGCAGACTGAGGGTTGCAGGTTCGAAACCACCTCAAGCTGCCTCACACGGACTCTGAGCAAATTGATTGTTGATATGAAGGAATATAACACGAAGCTATCATTAGAGGCGGTGAAAAAGGCGAGAGCTGGAATCGGAGGACGAGGAGGGTGATGATGATGAGGAGGAGAAGCAGGCCTGGAAAAGACTGGAGGGACAGGTATTGTTCTCATTGTTAATGTATTGCCATGGAATCTTCTCGAGGATTTTACTAATGCATTTTTAAACTCAAATATGTGCTTTAGATTCAGGAGCGCTTCTGAGTAGTCTGCTGGAAGAAACGCTATACAAATTCTTGAGCGAATGAATGATTAAATGAGTTGTAATCATCATCATCATCAGTTTCTGACCCAAACCAATTTTGATTCCGTTGACAGACAGAGACGCACAGATGTAGACAATTATCCGCGCTCTTGCAGACTTAAATATTTTATGATCGCTTTAAAACGTGTATATGCCTTTTTTTATTTATTTTAACAGGTGATTACTTCTAAACGTATCGACCATGAGTGACCTTTGTTCAAAGACTGTCTGAGAACAAGGATAATAATCGCAAGTGTATCTTCTGACATATTTGTTTATAAATATAGATAGATGATTCGACGAGGACAAAAATAATATCTTGTTTTTAATACAGTACTTGAGTGCCCAGTGTATTTTTTGGTACTCGAAGGCCCAAGGAGGGGGTCCGCGCGGACCCCAGCGTTTTCATGCTAATTTCTTGAGAAGGGATTGGAATATCGTAACAGAAGTTGGTTATATGTAGGGGAAAGTATGCACCCTTGATCCTAATGCACCCTTGATCCTAATAGGTTTTCTCCGTTATTACTTACTTAATATCTCCGAGCAGGGAACCAGACTACTATATATACGCATTCAACATCCACAGCTGTGTTTCAGAAAGTAAACAAGGCGTTGTTTTATTTTTATTTCAAAAGTTGGATTTTAAACGTGAAAAGTAAATTTTTGACCATTTTGACGAACCTCATAGTTTCGATATTTGTGCTAGGTGAGTAACGTCTTTGGTGTCGTTTTGTATATATTTCATTTAAGTATCGTTCGAACAATTTTGCGTGGTTGCAGATGATGTCTAGAAAAAGTTATGATGCATTTTGTGAACATGGTATGTTGTTGCACCCTTGATCCCAATATGCGTATGCACCCTTGATCCTATGGGATCAAGGGTGCATTGATCATGGGATCATGGGTGCATATACATATTGCATAGAAAAATTATCTATTGTTCATTTCTGCTAAACTGTTAAAAGTTAAGATGATGCTTTTTAGACTTGGCCTACTGTAACAGTAAAAATAGAATAAAATAAAATATAAGTTATTAACATAATTTGTACTTATTGTTGCAGCACCTGAAAATGGTTCATCACAAAAAGCGTAAGACAGATAGGCCACCAAGAGGTCAGACAGCAGAAGAAGACATGAAGGCAGCTGTGGCAGCAGTCCTTGAAGCCCAGAAAATCATGCAGCAGAAGAATTCGTTTTGCAGAGATGAGTGACACCAGCGATGAAGATCTTGAAAAAAACATGGATGCTGAACATCTCGGTCTTCAACATCTCGGATCTCAATCACCTGACAGTGCAGATGATATTGATATGATGGACAGTGACTATATGAGGAAAATTGAAATGCTCAGCCTGGAAAGCTAGAACAGGGAGACTGTGGTTGTACAGCTTAAAGGACAGAAGAACATGTTCCATTTTGCAGCACGGGTTGACAATCCTGTTTCCAAAGACTGAGAAGTGAACGTCACCTATCTTGACAAAAAGTTTGATCGGCATGAACTGGACAGATTTATTATCCCTGAGAACTCGAGATACTATTCGATTCCACTTGAGGATATCATTAAGAAACTTCCTGATCCGATCATAATGGGGGGGGGAAACAAAGCGCATTGGTTGACAGATCAAATTTCCGTTCTCGTTCACTGATTTTAACTTAGGTTAATGTTTGAATATTCATGCAGGTTCAATGTTGATTGTTAGCTTGTTTCAGATTTTGATGTTTCAGCTTTTCATTTTCTTCAGTAGACCTAGGTTTTTATACAAGCTAATTAGCTGTTTAAGGAATTGTTGGCCCATGCATGTTAAGTATTGCATGTCGGTATAGTGTCATCTTTTTTACTAGAATAAAGTCTAATATACTTTGCTTTTGTATTAAACATTAAAATATTATATGCAAATGGCAAAGCATATTTTTGTGACTTAAACCAGCACTAGAATCAAGAGAATACACAAAGGATCAAGGGTGCATGCATATGGGATCAAGGGTGCATACATGTATGCACCCTTGATCCCATATGAGTAACTTTGGTTTTTATCATATAACATTTAAACGTGATGTTATTATAAAACAATAAATACAAGGTTACATTGGAAATAAAATTGTCTATCACACACATTCGAGCCAAATTCAAAAATGTTAAAAAATCCCAGTAAATGAGAAAAGTAGCAAAATAGGATCAAGGGTGCATACTCTCCCCTAATCCCAAATGAATTTGCAATCGATTGATGTATCTTATAATATATTACAATTGCACCACCTGGTGTAAAATAATAGTGTAATAATCTCGTGACACATTTTATGTTTGCTTGCGTTATTTACCGAAGGAAGCCTATAGGCGTGTATGAATATCAGCCGCATATCTTGCGGTACCCTTAGTATATGCTGTGGTTGTGGGGCACAGGGTATACGACAATACTCACGCAAAATATACCATTAGGCTATATGCCCAAATGGTTGGTCTAGGATTACCTAAAAGCATTTCTGCAGATCCAAAGCCTTTAAAAAGTTATCCGGAAAAAACAGGCCTGGGTCCGGTCGCACCCCCCCCCCCCTTGGGCACTCGAGGGTTAAATGATTGATTCGACGAATGAATTAGTGACTTCTCTAGCTGTGTCACATGCAGGGTCATGTAGGAAGAAAGTATTTATAGCAATGTTAGTAAAGTTGAAAGAGGTGTTTAATAAGCACCCCAATACTATTTAATATGTTCCATACTTTGTCAATTATAATAATACATGGTGGAAGTGCGTCAAGTTCACATGATCTAAGATTAACACCAGAAAAACCGCTCGTAGCTCGGCATCTGTAATGGGTTTAAAGCCATCAAAAAACAGAAGACGTAGTTGTGAACTCAGGTGGTGTTGAATCAGCTATAGCAGCACGGATAGAATGTGTCTTAGCGTTGAGCATGTCGAGGAAATCATCGCTAGGTCGAAATAACGAAATAAAATTCAGTTGTGATAGTTTTAACACCGTTTTAACGCATTTATGATATCTATAAATATCGCTGTTTCATTAGGATAATTGACTTGATAACCAAATTCGGTGTCGATGATTTTCCAGGAAGTAATAAAAGTAAGAGATGAAAATATTAATACACCTTTTGAACGTATTCAATTAATGTACATAAGCGACGTTTAACTCGCAGGTTTCTAACTACCTCGTCATCAATGAAAACATTAATACACCTTTTTAAGACATTCATCTCAATGTACATAAGCGACGTTTTACTCAAAGTTTCGATCCTGGTTCGATTAAGACATTGCAAGGATAACACTAATTATTATAGGCCGATGAAGCAATTCAAAACACTCTCTCATTTCAGACACTTTTAAAATGATGATGTTGAATCCAGATTTGACGAGGGTCTATGACAACGGAGGCTGATGCCCTCAAAATAATTTCTTCGGCATATTACAGCAATAGTGAACTATCATTTAAAATGATTCAACGAAATCCTTTTAAACGGTTTGGACGGTCGCCTTGAACACCGTTTAAACAGCCTAAAATTACGCTACATATTATTACTACGCCATAGCTATTTTACCTTACATCGCATAAAAAGTCAATGAAAATGGGATTGTTATTGTAATTGTTATTGTTATCATCATAATCATCATCATTATCATCATTATCATCATCATCATCATCATCATCATCATGATCATCATCATCATCATCATCATCATCGTCATCGTCATCATCATCGTCATAGTCATCGTCATCGTCAGATACTATAGTTAATATGTTTCATATACTTTGTCAATAATAATAAATAGGGGAAGGGGTCAAGTTCACATGATCTAAGATTAACACCTGAAAAAACCGTTCGTATATAGCTCGGCATCTGTAATGTACTTAAAGCCATCAAAAACAGAAGACGAAGTGATGAACTCAGGTGGTGTTGAATAAGCTATAGCAGCACGGTGTTGAGCATGTCGAGGAAATCATCGCTAGGTCGAGAAAACAAAATAAAATCAAGTCGTGATAGTTTTAACACCCTTTTAACGCATTTACAAAATCTATAAATATAACTGTTTTATTTGGACAATCGGCTTGGACGCCAAGTAGGTTGCGATGCATTCCAAGAAGTAATAAAAGTAAGAGATGAAAATATTAATAGACCTTTTTAACGTAATCATGTTAATGTACATAAACGACGTCACTCGTTGGTTTCTAACTATCTCGTCAAGACTAGTAAAACATAAAAATATCAATACAACTTTTTAACGCATTTATCTGACTGTACACAAAGTACGTTATACTGGCAGGTTTCTAATCACCTCGTCAAACATTACTCAATAATAATTTGCTTCCAATAAAGTTAGACTGGCATGAAAATGAACGACGCTTTATAAAGGTTTTTTTACGTGAAGCTACGTAAACAGCTTTTTTTAACTAATCAACTAAAGCTGTGTAATGTCAGCCTGAAACCTTTGCAATTGCCGGTAACCCTGGGTTACCAGCTGGATCGAGTAGAGTTAAAGAAGCGGAAATTGTGCCTAATTTGTGAGCGATTTCAGAGGGGGGGGGGTTGAAGGCGGTAATGATGTCATGGTGGAAGTTAGCGTATTCGACTTTAACGGGAGACCAATTGTTTAGACGTTATCGGTCAGGAAAATGGAGTAATCAGTTTTCGTGCTGGGTGGCAAATTGTGTCGATTAATGGCGATTTTAATGATTATTTTATATTTTATGATGATTTTAATATGGGAAAAGAAGAAAATAATGTCATTTTCTTTATGCAGACAAGCTTGCAGGCAAACGATACACATATGTAAAAAGAAAACTAATACCATTAACTTTCAGCACCTCTGAAACGTCTAAAACGTTAACAACAATTATCGTGACCTGTCGTATGTTTTGCTATGGGCTCACACGCCAAATCGTAATACACCTTTATTTGTAAGTATGTGCACTTGTTATAGCTCCCCATCAAGCTCTCGCTGATAATAATTTTCGTAACCTGTCGTTATGTGCTCACACGCCGAATCGTAATACACATTGTAATAATGTATCTGCCGTCAGATCTCCCAAAAATGTTTCGATCATGCTCCGAGTATAAGATAACAATTGCCGAGGAAGCATTTCAAAAACACTCTGCTCGATCATTTCAGACACTTTTAAAATGATGATGATGAATCCTGATTTGACGAGGGTCTATGACAATAGAGGCCGCTGATTCGAAACAAATTTCATCTGCATAATTATTAAATGTCGCCGGGATTAACTGTCGCGGGATTAATTGGTCGCGGGATTAAGTGTCGCGGGATTAACTGTCCGGTACTAACTGTCGCGGTAGCCTATTAGGTGTCGTGACTCGCGAGATTAAGTGTAATGGAACCCATGTCATGATGTTAGATACCAACACCGACTTGCTACAGCAACTGAGCAGAGAATTCTCTAAAATGAACAATCAAGATATTAGCGAGCGAATAGAGTGAAATGTGAACTAAGCAAATGAATGCGCGTAAACTTTTATTTACAATCTCTGACCTCTAAAAGAGGTGTGTTTCTTACTACTCTTTTGTTCGCGTTGAATTTAATTGCATTGCATTGTATCGTAATCCAATAATAATATATTGCGCCATTCTCTAATGACTCCCCAAGTTTAGGATTCGAATTGTTATATGTTATCAACAGCCACTTCGTCACATGCTCATATAATATCAGCGACCCAGTATTTTAAAGGGGTGTAAGTCGAATGCTCTTTCAAACTGCGTAAATTTTATTTATTCTCACTACGCATTATAAACCCATCCGATCGAGATACAATTTTTTTGCTAACTACACTTATATAGCATTTGGTAGAATACTTAAAATGGTGTTTAAGCATGTCATGTCTCTGGTTGGTTTGTTCAAGTTTAACGATAGTTAATTGTAGCATGAGTCATTAACGTATAGCGGTCCTTCTGTATTCGGTTAAAAGCTGACGTCTGCAAATAAATTGCTATTACAATAATAAAATTTGCAACGACATCTGACACCTTTAAAACGTGATAAATTATACTATATATACTTAAATAATTATACCTGAAATAATGTTGACAGTATGAATGACGACGCTAAAACAGAATGCATAGAATGTCAACATGTTTGACACCTTTAAAATGTTGTTAGCTTAGCCTATATTTATAATATATTCTTAATTTTTACTCGATTCCTCACGATCCTGTGCCATCGACGTTAACGGATTTTGGAACCAAATTTTGTCATACAATTAGAAGCCGATCCTGGCATTTATCGAGCAATGAACACTAAGTCTTGGCCAAGCGATTCAACGCAACTAAAAATTCATTGCCTCGATGGATGATTGACTGAGTGACTAAACATAATGCCTTCCTTTTCCAACCGACCGACCAACTGACTGACTAACTTATTTCCTCGCTGAAAAACAGAATGAGCGAACGAATGAACACAAAACCAATGAATAACTGAATTCGTTCAATGTGACTGTCGTCGAAATAATGTTGACAGTATAAATGACGTAGACGATAAAGCAGAATGCATAGAATTTCAGCATTTTAGGACACCTTTAAAATAGTTTTACAGTCGCTTATATTTATTATATTCACATGCCAACCGTGGAGTTACCAACTCTTGTCGAACAAATACGGAGACAGTATGAACGACATAGACGCTAAAGCAGAATACATTTAATGTCCGCATGAATCTATTTTCGCTTCAAGACTGTTCCTCTCCAGTGAAACGTCAGCACCGTACAACACGTAGAACCTCAGCGCAAACAGGATATAGACGATAGGCATCGTCAGACCACCGTCGGAGAGTGCCAGTGCCGTGAGGATGCAATTGGTGGGGAGACATCATGTTAAGCAGGTTAGCGACGATGTCGAACACGCAGACAATGGTTGCTAGGCAACCGTGGACGTCGATGTACCAGTCGTGGTTTTTAATAAATTGTGTATGATAAGGGTCGCAAAGGTTTGTCAGTCACTCATTCAATTGAGTAAAGCGGGGAGGAGACCCGATCGACGACTCCAATTGGAGCGTAGACTCGGAACCGACCTGGGCTGGCGAACCAAAGTCCACCGTGCCCACCTTCTCGTGGTGCGACCTGTTAGTAACCTTTCCGTATGGAAGGGTGAACGAACGGGCACGGATGGCAAACGGGGGGAAGGCAATGGCAAACCACCCCTTATCTTCTGCCAAGAAAATAGTCATGGTGTATCTAAAGAGTGAATATAAAAAGTCTGGCATGAGACTGGAGGAACTAAGAGAGGCGACTAGGGAGAGGATCAACTGGAGAAGATGCACCAGGGCTTTCGCCAGAGCTCCAGTAGCTGACGGCACCAGGTGACCAGGTGGTGTATGATAAGAAAATGGGGGGCCAATCCGGCCATGCCCCCCTTTGAAAACTGCCATGGGACTCGGCCCCCCATTTGGTGCGAAATTTGCAATACGAATATGGGTACAATGGATATTGGCCCCACCCTATTTGGAAAATTGTATGGGACGTGGCCCCCCCCCGCTCGGTTTTAGAGTGGAGGACTAAAAAAAAAAAAAATAAGGGCATCAACTTTTTTGGCGGATAAAATGGTATGTTTTCTCCGAAAATTTTGGCAGATGACTAAAAAAAGGTCATCAACTTTTTGGTGGATGAAATGGTATGTTTTCCCCGAAAATTTTGGCAGATGACAAAAAAAACTTTTTCTTAGAAATTTTCTTGGTTTTCCCCAAGATTTTGCCCCCTCCCCCCCTAAAAACAGTTCTGGATCCGCCACTGCACGGTCGAGCTCAACCATCAAGACCTTGAACGGTTAGAGTAAGCAATTTCATTAGATAACTGAATGATTACGCAAATCAGAAGTATAGGAGCCATTAAATTAGGCCTACAAAGTCCAAGATACAAATATATAATATTTTTTAAATCGTTTCGAAGGTGTCTAATGCAAACGGTTAAAGTAAGCAATTCTATTAGACAACTGAATGTTTGCGCGAATCAGAAATATACACGTTATTAAAGTGCAAAGCGCAAGAGACAAACATATATAATATGCTTTGCATCGTTTCGAATGTGTCTAATGCAAACGGTTAGAGTAAGCAATACCATTATAACTTCTATTGAACATTGACCTCTGCTAGATGGAGATAGAACGCGAATGATGATCAGTGCAACTCCGCCACGGGTTGCACTCAACAGCTTCGACACCCTGGCCCGCCACTTACTAGAAAATGTTCACACTGGCCCGCCACTTGTTGGAAGATGTTCAAACTGGCCCGCCACTAAAAAAGGTTTGACACCCCTGGGTTAGAGTAAGCAATTCCATTAGGCGACTGAATGATTACGCGAATCAGAAGTACACAAGTCCACAGCGCAAGAGACATCTATATAGTATACTTAAAATCGTTTCGAATGTGTCTAATGCAAACGGTTAGAGTAAGCAATTTCATTAGACAACTTCAATTAAACTTGACCTCTGCTAGATTGAGAAAGATTGGTGATTAGTGCAACTCCGCCACTGGTTGCACTCTGCCAGTGCCTGTAGTGCGACAAGAGACAGTCCAAAGCCTGGATGAAGAAGGAGAGCGTCGATAATGACATTTGTAACCACGCAGTGGCGTTAAACTGCAACTAAAAAACTGGATATTTTTTTAAAAATGAACGAATGAAAAATTCTACAGTTGACGCCACCTTAGACACCGTTCATCTGCTATTAACCTCTGCTATAAAACAAAATGCAACTTTTCAAAATAACTTTAATTTCACTTTTTTTTCTTTTAAAACACCTTTCAATTCTTTTAAAATGATATTATATAAAGGCGGGATTGGGCTTTATTGATGGATTATTTTAAGGTGACGTGAATCAACAGATAGAGTCAGATAAATTACTTTACATTGAATTCAATATCAGTGAGATTGTGAAACTGGCTTAGCGACGTTTTTGGAACATTTTTTCTTTAATTCTTCCCTCATAAGTAAGAACAACGTAACTGAATATTTGGTCGTTTTCAGTTAGATGCAGTTTTTGCCGTTTTTAGTATGTATTGATAAGCAGTTTTTATAACACCCATCACGATATCTACTCAGAGGCGATCCCGACTACAGCGTGGACACTGAATCGGAGTTTCACGGCGAAGCGCACGAGCAATTGCGACGGCTTGAGGTTAATTCAAACTCACAACCTTCCCGCTCCAAGGCATCCAACATACCCCTAAACCACCGCGCCTCAATGAATCTATTTGTCTTGGAAAAGTGGATCCACTTACCTGTTATCTGGACAATTTGTCGGACCTGACGCAGAGCGAATAAAGAAGTTGTCGCATTGGTTTACACCGTGGCGCATTAGAAAGGTCTTGCCTTACGGGTGTAGGCTACAATCGCGGCACATTAACCATGCATGCAGTGTTACCTAAATTGGCCGTTGTATTTCTGTTCTGTTCTGTTCTCAGCCATCCTCGATCCGAGGGTCGGCCGCATCATGTACAATGTTCCTCCAACATCTTGTGCGACATTTGTATTTGTACACCTTTAAAACTTTGGCTATATTTTCTATATAGATAAACTGGCGCGGTTGTAGAATAACATGCACATCTGGAGTTCCATTGCCTTTGCAACACCTCCCTATCTGTTCTCAATTTCACAAGCTGCTGAAATTTGTTTTCGTCGCTTCATCTCTGCCGGGAGCGCATCTCTGTGTAGGTACCCTGATGAAGCGCTATATAAATTTTGATTAATTGATTTATTGATCAATTGATTAATTGATTTATTGATCAATTGATTAATTGATTTATTGATCAATTGATTAATTGACTGACTGACTGACTGACTGACTGACTGACTGACTGACTGACTGACTGACTGACTGACTGACTGACTGACTGACTGACTGACTGACTGACTGACTGACTGACTGACTGACTGACTGACTGACTGACTGACTGACTGACTGACTGACTGACTGACTGACTGACTGACTGACTGATTGAACAAGTGCACATACAAACAAACTGTGCAATGATATATGCAAGGATGTAATCTACAATGCGTATACTCTGACATGCTGCACTTGAAGAGGAATGATTGTCAAAATTGTGTTCTACCATTACTTAAATAGTTTTTAGCAACCATATTAATGGTGTCTAAAGCGAGCATGCAAATATATCCGTTATCCAATCGGCTACCGTGTTGCGCAGTCGGCACTGTACTAATGTTGAACTTAGATATAAATTGCATAACTGAGATATAGGCCTAATTATTGCTAAGCAAAGATGATTCAATTATAACACTATAACAAGTGCACATACAAACAAACCTACTGTAAAATATATGCAAGGATATAATCTACAAGGCGAACACGATGCCAGGCTGCAGTTTAAAGGGAAGGATTACCAAAATTATGTACTACAATGATTGAAATAGCTTTCTCTTAACCATATTAATGGTGTCAAAAGCGAGCATGCTAACGCATCCATTATCCGATTGTTATCATTTGCGACGCTCGCTCCGAACTTGGCTAATTTCATAATTTCTATTGAGGAAATTTAGACACCGTTTAAACGGTTTTATAAAGGCTATATAAGTCAAAGACAGAACGGTGGATGCTTGAAAATGAAATTCTCCCAAATTATTGTAGTAATGGCGCATTGGATTTAAATATGGCCTTCACTATTCGAGAACTTCAAGATGCCATAGACTCATCAAAAAATAACAAATCTCTAGGGGAGGATCGTATCCCTTATGATCTTATTAAGCACCTCCATAAAAGTGTTCTAAAAGTGTTGTTAACCTTTTACAATAAAGTTTGGACAACAGGCATACTCCCGAGGGAATGGAATCATGCAATAATTTTACCTATTCTTAAACCTAATAAAGATACTACAGCTCCTGAATCTTATAGACCTATCTCACTTACACCAACTCTGTGCAAAATAATGGAAAAAATGATAACAAATCGGTTACAGTGGTTTTTGGAAGCAAATAAACTTCTCACTCCGTATCAAACTGGTTTTAGAAAGCATAAAAGCACAATAGATCAAGTTCTAAGGCTTCAAGATTATATCCATAAAAAACTTAAAAATAAACAAAATGTTTTGGCTGTGTTTATAGATTTTGAAAAAGCATATGATATGCTGCACGTTCCAACTTTGTTAGAAAAATTACGAAAAATTGGAATAACAGGAAATATATTTGATTGGATTTCTAAATTCTTAACCAACAGAACTTTTCAAGTCAAAGTTGGAATAGAATTATCTGATGTATTCTCACAAGAAAATGGAACGCCGCAGGGTTCCGTCATCTCACCATTATTGTTTTTAATAATGATCAATGATCTGGATCCTGGATTGGAAAATGTAGGACTGTCTTTATTTGCAGATGATAGTGCTATTTTTTATGCAAATCGAGATTTGAAATTGCTTCAAAATAAAATCCAAAATGCCATAATTAAAATAGATGATTGGTGCAATGAAAATGGTTTTAAAATATCTGTAAATAAAACCACGGGTGTACTATTTACCAAAAAGAAAACTTTACAAAAGCTACACATTACCCTTAATAATAAGGATATAAAAATTGAAAATACTGCCAAGTTCTTGGGAGTCATTTTTGATTCTAAATTAAACTGGAAGCCCCATATAGACTACATTGTAACCAAATGTAAAAAGAGAATAAATGTAATGAGGGCTGTGTCAGGGTATAAATGGGGGGCCTCAAAGCGGGCACTGCTCTCCATCTATAGAGCACTCGTGAGGTCAGTCCTTGACTATGGAGACGTGGCATATGCTACAGCTAGTGCTACACAATTGAAAAGGCTGCAAAATATACAATCTGAGGCTTTGCGGTTGGCTTGTGGAACAGCTAAAGGCACCCCTGTAATGGCCCTCCAGAATGAGTGTGGAGAGATGCCCCTCCACCTGCGTCGATTGAGTAACTCAATCAAGTTTGGATCAAAAATATTAGGTTCAAATGATCATCCAGCAGCAGAAACTTTGCGAGATCACTGGTCAAATTACTATTGTGCATCTTCTGTGAACCAAAATTCTATTTTTAAAAGAACTGAACATTTCTTTTCAATTACATCCGAACCATTTAAATCTCCAATTTTTCAGTCAACCGCTCCATGGTTTAACAGAACCACTAAAGTCGATCTGTCCTTGAAAAAACATATAAACAAAAAGAAGGACTCTCCTAACATTATGTCATCCCTATCATTAAGATTAATTGATAAATATGTTGATCGCACATCAATCTATACAGATGGTTCTAAAATTAAAAATGTCGTTTCTGCAGCTTTCTATGTACCCTCCATGAATTCTCACAACGTTTATAGGATAACAGATAACTCCTCAATTTATTCTGCTGAATTAACGGCCATTATTGAAGCGATAAAATGGATTATTCTAAATGAAAATGTGAATGAAACTGCAAATGCAAATAAGTATATTATATATACTGATTCATTAAGTGTGGCCACATCTATAAAAGAAAACAAGTCTTCTTCACGGCCTAATTTATTTCTGGAATTTATAGATAATGTTAATAAACTTAAAAGCAGCAGTTTAATCATAGCATGGATCCCTAGTCATATTGGATTATCTGGAAATGAAATGGCAGACACCCTTGCAAAGAAAGGACAAGAGCTATTGGAGATTAATTCAACAAATTATCTAGAATTAATGGAAATCTATTCTTTAATAAGGAAATATGTTATTAATACATGGCAAATTGAATACGATACTGAAGGAAAAGGGAGATTTTATAAATCTATCCAGCCTTTGGTATCCACTGATATAAAATTTATGGACTCTATAAGGAAACGAGAAGTTCAAATTACCAGACTTAGAATGGGGCATGTCCTTAATAACAGCTGGTTGAAAGTGATAGGTAAAAGCACAACAGACCTGTGCTCTGGATGCCAAGTGCCAGAAACAATCGAGCATACGCTGTTCGCTTGTAAAAAGAATGACATTTCAATCCTACTACTTAAAAAATGTGTAGAGAAAAAAGTGGAATGTAGTGTTAAAAATATATTCTCTAATCAAGATATTTATCCTGAAGCTTATAATATACTTATGACCATAACTAATGGAAAAATTATGTAAGAAGTATTGCATATGCATTATAATTTTAGTTGTATTATTTTGTTGTGTGTTTGTGTGTGTGTGTATGTGTTTGTGTGTATGTGTCTGTGTTAACTAATTCTGTAAAAGATTAAATAGGCATTGAATAAAATGATTTTTGCTATTATTGTTAAGCTTATAGATGATGGCTGAATGATTTGATTTTCATATAAATGTTTAATATCTAATCTATTTGCTTATATATGTATTAATTAAAAATAAATAAAATAAAAATCAGGAAATGAATGTATAGTTAAATATATGCATGCATGTTTATGCATGCATGTTAAATAGTGACACTAAATAATGACCAATGCATCAAAGAGGATCTACAGCAACCACCTTATGAACACTGTCGCCATGGACATAGATCATCATACAAATTCCAGAAAAGAACAATGAAAAGAAAACAGATAGACAATAAAGACAGAAACTGCGGAACATTTAAACAACAGTGAACTGAAATATATTGATACCGTAACTTTAAAGACGTCAACAGCCTTTGTAGCTATAAGATGTCGTTAAACTGTTGAATAATAAATAACATAATGTAATAAATATCTTATATGTCAATCAGCCTCGTTCAACTGAAACAATCAACTTCACCGTTTTACAGTGAAGAACATACATGTAGGCCTATACATGTATATGCATGTCACAGGTAGAGACGCTATTATACACGTCTCTAGTTACGACACCAATTCGTGCAATAATGTGTTTTGCGGTAGAATATACGCATAGAAATGGCCAGTACTTGCAAACTATGCTAAAGCAATGCCGTATATAACACAGACATTGAATTCTCTGAAATGACCTTTAAAAAAATCGTGGAGTATTTATTTTAATTTCGTGGAGGTTGGGTTTCCAATTAACATGGCTGCAAAGTACGCATTATTAATTTAATTTGAAAAGTGTGGGTGCAGAGTTGAATTGTGTATCCTGCTCAATTTGAAGATTTCAGGAAATTAATTATCGTAACAATCCTCTGAATGTTGTATATATAGTACAAATAATGATCGTGTTATGGGTGTTTAGAACACAAAGGCTATTTCAAGTCATCACGCGTAGTTATTATTTAGCAATAATCTTATTGTAAGTGAGAGTTTGGTAATAAAAGAAATGCGCCAAAAAAATTCACTGAAAGGGAGCTATAGCACAGCTCCTCAACCACATTCAGGCGACTATAAGAGTCGGATAAGTAAGTTGTTTATTTTGTCACTTCATTATGGCGTAAAAACCAAATGCCCACACAGGCTCTATGCACATGTACTGATGCTATCTATTAAAACTTGAACGTGGCCGTAGTTTATATAATGGTTTGTGAAAGCGTTTCAAGGGTGTTGTTGAGCAATCCAACGATGCAATAATTTTTATATGAAATGAACACGGTCAATTTCATATTTTATATAATTTTATAATTAGTGTTCAACATCATGATCAAGTTTTATCCATGCTATATCGTCAATAACTGCAGATGCAGAATGCAGTAGGGACATTCGGGAGAAACTGGCAAGGGGACAGAGCACAGGAGCGGCATTGAAACAGATATGGAGAAGTCATGGTAAAAAACTAACTACCAAGATACGACTTCTGAAGTTCTGAAGACCTTTGTTTAAAAATGTCCACAATTTCCAGTCAAAAAAATCTGATGACTTTTTTTAGTCATCCTGCCCGAATCTTTCCGAAATGTCCTCAATTTCCAGAATTGTCAGCAAAAAAACCAAGTTCTTCCGAAAAACCCCATTTCCAAAGTTCGGATCGAAAATACCCAAGTTTTTTGGGTCGACAAAAAAACAAGAAAAAATTCAAGTTCTTCCAAAAAATCCATTTCCCAAGTTTGGATCAAAAACCCAAGATCTTAGGAAAAAACCCAAGGAGTGGCAACGCTGCTTTCATTTTTGAGATGGTCAATGCTTGTCTGATGGGAATTCGATTGGTTGAGTGAAGGTCCGAGGTTTGCAACCGTGCTGGAGTACGTTATTCTGCTATTTATATTAAGGATAATTTATTAAAATGGGTGTTTAATTGTATTTGGGTTATTCTCACTTGTTATGATTTTATATTATAATTCTGGGAATATTTCTCATTGTCCACCTTTCCAAAAACTCTTACATCTCTATCTTTGTTTAAAAATCATAACACCCCTTGAAGCTGTCTTTACAGAGGCGCTCCAGACTGCAGAGCGGACACTGCATCGGAATTTAACGCCGAAGCTCTGAGCAATTGCGAGTGACGGACTTGCTAAGGTCCTTACGCGGCGGCTTGAGGTGGATTCGAACGTGCAACCCTTCGTTGAATTTCGCTATAAATACAATGTGTGTTGCACAGAATATTTATGTGTTCTTATTACAAATGGTCAAGCAACTAAAATAAATACTAATTTTGTCCAAGAAAATAACAGAAAACCAGACAAAAGTCAAAAAACAAAGATCTACATGTATATTTAAAATAACATAACTGTCCACAATATACACGAAATATTAAAGAAATGAACATGTTGTCAATTGTGTGTGGATGGATGGATCCGATTTGACCAGGGTTTATGACAACAGAGGCCGTTACTCTGGACAGAAATTTGCTCGGCATATTACAGCACTTATGAGCAGGGTAGGCTATCAAACCAGTAATTGTGTGAAACCAATCCAATCCTTATTATAGCATCGTTTTCAAAATGTTTAAAGGTGTTTTTATAGAGTATCGACGACTAAGAGTTGGAATGTTTTATGAACGTTTTAAGTAATTATCTATTATAAATTGATAGCATGTAAAAGGTGTCTAAATTGGCAGAGTAATTATCAAATATTACAATTATTCATCAGTATGCGTTGATAATTACAACCAGAAGTATCAATGATCAATCAGGATTTATAGAATTTCTTTTGGGAGTAAAATATGAATCTTCAAAAAATCAGGCCTCCTTCTGTCCCAGATTTGTTTGCATGTGCACTTGTTATAGCGCCCCTTTAAGTTCACCTACTCAGAGGCGCTACCGAATATACACGAAGTGTTAAAAAAATGAACTTGTTGTCAATTGCGTGTGGAGTGGATCCGATTTGGCCAGGGTCCATGACAACAGAGGCCGTTACCCTGGACATATTACATCACTTAATGAGCAATTATTGGTGTAACCAATCCATCGATATTATAGCATCGTTTTCAAAATGTTTAAAGGTGTTTGAGCTAGGAACGTAGACGAAGACAGAGAATTTTTTATTTTTTATTTAACCAAAGTTTAACGTCGTCGTATGGCATCCAAGGCCGTTGACGACAATTTTACAGCTTATACAGTACAGTAACAGTGAATTTATGGCATTCAAAATACACCATTTCTAACAATATAAATGTTCGTTGCCATAGCTATAACATAATATTAGTTTTCAATGTCATTAGTGTTCATTTCTTGAGAGCAAAATGGTTAACAGTTAAAAACATCAACAATTCAAGTTATGTTAATCCTTGGCTTAGGAAATTCATTGATATACTGCAATAATTGTCACATGCTCACATGCAAGAAATGTCACATACGTTTCTTGATTACCATTCTTAATACGAATTTGATTCAAAACTTCTACATTTCGTTAAACGAAATTCTTAAACAGGTTAATATGAGATATAATTTTGCTGTAACAAAATCAATGATGGCAAATTATATTCCCACACAATCATGTTACAATTTCATGAAAATCAATATTAGCAAAACAACAACAGTATCAGTTTTGAATATATTGTATAGGAACGTTGTAAGTACCTATATAGTGTCAATTGATAGCAGGAAAAAGGTTTCTAATTTGGCAGAGTAATTATCAAATATTACAATTATTCAGCGGCAAGCGTTGAAAATTACCAGTCTGCTGAAATTGACTTTCGCTTACTCACTCATTAACTCACCGATACCGATACTTTCCTCATTGCCTCAGATGAAACTCAATTACTAGTCGCATTGTCTACATTACCAAGTACTCAAGTATGTTTGATTAACTTAATTGGTTTCCCTCTGAGCTCGAATTCGATTTAGGATCCTTACACTGATCTGGCGGTTGTTACGCATCGTCCTCACTCAGCATCTGTGGTGCGTTTGGTAGGTTCGCTGCTTTGCTGCCGGAGGGTCGCAGGTTCAAATTCACTTCAAGTCGCGCGTAGGGACCTTGGGCAAGTCCTTCACTTGCACCGGAAGTAAAAATCTGCCACAGCCCGTATTTTATATGAATGTATGCATGTATGTTTGTATGTATGTTTTTGCGTATGTTTGTATATATGTATGCATGTATGTATGTTAGTACATACATACTTAGCAGTCCCTTGACAAATTGTCATTTGTAAAACAGTCCTAGAACCCAAATCTTGTAGTGCAAAGTTGCCTAAACCCGGCTCTACATTGGCTAAAAGGCTCAAAAGTAAGCTTTTTCACGTTTTTCACAGAATTTTTTTTATTAAGAATTCAAAATAATTTTTTTTAATAGTAGCTACAGCATATTATGTAGGACAGAACTATAGACAAATTCAAAAAATACCGACTCTTAAATGATATAGCACAAAAGTTGCACATCAATTTATGTGCTTGGGGTCCACAAGGTAGGATGAGGGTTAACCGGAACACTTCAACCGCCCTACACCGGAAACCATTCAATAGCCATGATCCGAGCATTGATTGCATTGTCCTGAACAAGTACCGCATTGCCCTTACCCGGATTAACATGACCGCCCCATACCAGAAACCATGTCACGTGGCACCCTCACTCGATCTTAGTTCTCGTAGCCGTCGAAACAGAACAGGTTGTAATATTTTTAACACACAGACAAAAATCAAATTAAAAAAAAAACTGACAATTTTAGACACCCCTAAAACACGTTTAGCAGTTGCTACATAAGACATCATCATAGAAACATTAGAATATTATCATCCCAACGGAAATTCATTATCTAAAATTAGATCATAAGTTTCAAAGGTGTTTTTCGTTCACCGAAAATTAATAGAAATTACAATTATTTCTAATGACAGTTTCTGATCAAATATAAAAGTGCGACGTTATTTTTGTGTCTATTGATTATAATTTATTGATTTGTATAAGAACAAACAATGTGAGGTTGGTCGAAGTAACCTTTACTGATGTTATTATGATTGTTAATGTAGCCTTCTTCCTTTTATACCAGAAGTAAAAATATCATGAAACAATGATTTTTTTCTATAAAAAAACATAGCATATTAATTATATTGCTGCTATCATTTTTAGCACTGCTATTAAAACTGTTATTATTATATTTTTGCAACCAGACGTACCAATCTCTCTTCGGTACATTGTACTTTTAAGTTCCAAAATCCACTTATCATATCTTAGTTGCTTGTCGTTGCTCCTCTTTCAGCACAATATAGGATTTGTGTGCCAACATGTTTTCCAACTAACTAGATACAGCGCTCATGTTGAAATCGATGTCTTGCATTCAGCTATTTGCTGTCGTTTTAGAAATGGGCATTAACAATGTCTATCATACACTAACAACGCTCGTTGACTTTTTTAGCAGTTTGCTTAAACACCTTTAAAACTAATATATAAAGACTTATATATAAGTTGTGAACGTGTGTGATAAATAACTGTTTTGACTGAATATTTTATAATCGGTAAAACTGAATCTATAAGGAAATCTACACCAAAAGCGTAACCATATTATTGAGAATAAACTATTTTATTTCCAACTATATAAATGTAACTAGTTTTTATATCTATGCACTATGCGAAGAAGCGTAGAGCGACTGAACTAACGGAGAGCTTACGTCACAGAGAGCAAGGAGAGTGACAAGACTGTCAACTGCGCCATAGAAGTCAGACAAAAGTCGAAACAGGAGTGTCTCCGTGGAATGATTCCGACGGAAACCCGACTGCTGCGACGGAATCAACTAATTAAATAAGCAAACAGCAGTGCGTTCTAGTATTTTAGATAAGAAAGTAACGTTAGCAGTAGGGGGTTAATATCAGATGTTAAAGTCAATGCGTTTAGACACCGTTTAAATCATTTTAAATAATCCTATATAAATAAAAGATGGATATGTAGGACAATGAAAGGCCATTTTACGTGGTAGGCATCTTCATCTGAGACAACTTTCCAATAGTGAAAATGTGAAATCACCTTTAAAGTGATTTTAACTGGAGCTTAAAATGATGAGGCACGCTGCACTATTATGTTATTAAGTGCTGTAATATGCCAAGCAAATTTCTGTCCAGGGTAACGGCCTCTGTTGTCATAGACCCTGGTCAAATCGGATCCATCCATCCATCAACACTATTATGTTGTTCAAAGATAAAAGTGAAGTAGTCTTTAAAAGACTGGAACAGCCATTGAGATGAAGAAGGTAAGAAGCCGACCGTATATTTCGCACAACTAATTCCGCGAGGGTAAATCGGCCGCAATTCGACTCCGTTAAAAAGTAGCCCATGCGGATGTGTTGACGGCAGTTGAAATCGCATAATTCTCTCTCGATACGGAAGTATTTTGTTAGTTTGTATGTGCACTTGTCATTGCACCCCTTCAAGCTCTCTTTACTCAGAGGCGCTCCCAAATGCAGAGCGGACACTGCCACAGCCGTTACCTCTGAACAGTCAGAGAAACATAGAAAGACAGAGAAAGACAGTCGACAGGAACCTATGCAGAGAATTGCACAGACGTAGACAGACTGACATGCGCACATACACATACACACACATACACACACACACGCTCAACGAAAAGACATGAATTCAAAGGCATGTCCATTTCCGGATTAAACAACATGGTAACCAGAGTTATTGTGAAACTTTTAATTGGATAATAATATTATTTCGGTAAATGCTAACTCACTAAAATTCTAGAAACTGCCGTCAAAATTATTATTTGAATAGTTTTTTAAAGAAATTTTTATCGGTAAATTTATGCCATGCTAACTCACTAAAATTTGGACACCCCGTTTTATATTGAAGACACCAAATAAAGAAATTTGTTGCATTAACAAAAATTAACTGTGCAATGAAGCCCTAGATAACTTTGCTCAGCGGAAAATTTGATGATGATAATGATGATGATGATTATGATGACGACGATGACGACGATGGCGATGGTGGTGGTGGCTGTGGCGGCATCAAACTGGGCTAAATATATCGATGGCAGAGAAAATAAGACATTGGAAACAGACAGACAGACAGACAGACAGACAGACAGACAGACAGACAGACAGACAGACAGACAGACATACAGACATACAGTCCTAACCCTGACAGAAGAAGAGACAAAGACAGAGAAGAAAATACTCCAATGTTTTTAATTACCTCGTCAACATAACAGATACAAATGTTAATACACCTTTTTAACAAATTCATCTTAACGTACACAAGTGACGTTTTACTCAGAGGTTTTTAACTAACTCTTCGACTATTCTACAAGTGCCTCCAGTAACATTAAACTTAAGTAGCAGTCGATGAAGTAGTTAGAAACCGGCGAGTAAAACGTTGCTTATGTAGATTAAGTTGAATCCGTTAAAAAGGTGTATTAATGTTTTCATCTCTTACTTTATCAGACTACTTGTTGCAGATCATCTTTGGACATGTGATGCGAGCAAACGGATTGGAAAAAGAGATGATGCTGGCCTGCCCCCCCCCCCATCTCCGCCCAGGCTTGCGCATTGCTATTATGACGAGGTGTTTGAGCTGATTTGCGCATATGCAGTTGCCCCGGGGTCTAGGTGATACTATCTGAACTAATCCAATAAGACTGGTTCATTCCAATAATTTTCCAAGCCATTATTGTAGCAGTAATCATGTCAGAACAATAATTATTATAATACTACTGGAATTCCAGCGACTCCATACGAATGAATAATTGGAAAATTATATCTTTTAGACTCCATCTAGCGACTGCGGTGCAAAAGAACATTATGCCATCTGGTGAATACGATTTGCGTCACCGTAGATGTGCAAAGTGCCTTACCTAATAAATGTTATCTTTTATACAGTAGGCCTAACACATTCTTTCTGCATCTTCTCATCGACCTCTCAGTTATTATTTGGCCAGATTGAGAATTACCTGAGTTGTGAGGGTTTCAACCCCTCAGTCTTTCTTCGAGCCCCATACGAAAGTATTGTTTCATACCCTAATTCGAAGTTTATCATAGGCCAAACCCCAGCTACATTTTTCCACAATTTTCACACTGAATAAAATAAGGACTTGTCCAATTCTTTTATTGTAGTCTTTTTGCTCTGAAGTCATATTGTTTGCTTATTTTTCTTGTATAACAACAACTTTTAGACACAAATTGAAAGATTAATAAGTGGTTGGACAAAATTAACAATTGGCCGATAGCGTAATTTGCAGCGTAAGCAGAATCTTTCAAACTAAGGCTTTCCGATATACAGAATCCTTATACTTTAATGATATTTAATTTAAAGGTGTTTTACGACAGTCATGCATTTATCCACGTACTACTTAATTAATGAATGACATTCAGGAATTGTCAAAAACTGTTTGACTCAGACAGAAAAGATATTTGAACTTGAACTTGTTTATTGATCCCAAGAATATCAAACAGACAATTATGCATTCATGATAGTGCACAAAGTGATTAATTGCAGTTAACAATTCCGATGGTGTAGCTTAGTGTACAATCATTACTGTGAAATTTAGGGAGCAATAGGCTACCCTAAGGGAGTGATCCCGCTACTGGGGCCTATTTACCAAAGAAAAAATTCTTCATTATAATATGATAATTGATAATAGACCAGAAAACCGATGGAAATGGGAGTATTTTTGGAATCAGTTAAATATTAGCGGTGGGATACCTTCCCTCTGCTCAATTTTAAAAGAGAAAAAAAGAAATATTTTCAATTAGTAGGCTATTATCAGGAGGTGGAGCAAATTTATTTTAACAGATCTAAAAATTATATAATCAGATTTGGCTATGTTCAGTGAATGCTTATTGGCTTTGAACCATTCACTAGCCATTTGGTGCTGGACTTCGCATGAAGATCTAAAGAAGATCATTAGACAACTTATTGAACTTTGACCTCTGCTAGATCGAGAAAGAACGTGAATGATGCACCACTGGTTGCACTAAAAAACGCAGTGCCTGTAACGCAACAAGTGCCTATCCCAAGCCTGTTTAAAGGAGGATGCCAGGGACGTAACTGCACTGCGGGTTGCTCGGTCGCAATATAAACGTGGAGTGTGAGGTTGTATTCTGTCTCCGACACTAATCAACTTCGATATGAAACAGTGTCGTTAAGCCCGAAGTACACACCAGGGACGTAACTAGCGTTGGGCTCGGGCAAATAAGTCAAGCTGTTGTATGATTACGGCTAAATTTGCTACCGCACTCGCCATGCTCAAGGCTTAAGCCCCCTCCTCCCAACGAAAAATTATAGTTACGTTACTGGGCGCGGATAATGCCCTTTGTAACCACACAGTGACGAAGTGGGCGTGGCCGGATAGTTTCTGTTGCCCGGATAATATTTCCGACTACACCGGTTGATGCTACCTTAGACACCTTTTACATGCAATCAATCAATTTTATATAAAGCTACTCAACTATTCGAAAATAACTGTTTCTTTGCCCACTTTCATTTATTGCAAAACAGACAACTTCCTATTCCGAACAGTGATAATTATTCATTCATTATTAGAATTTATATAGCACCTCTTCAAGAAACTACTCAGAGGCGCTCCCAGGCCAGCCACGACTAAAGAAAAAAGATTTAAGGGACTTGAGAAATAAAGATTGACTGGTCAGGGGAGGAGATGGAGGTTTGGGGGTGGAGGTCATTCCCGATTGACGGTCCCACAACCGAGAAGGCTCGGCGCTGTCTGGTAGCTAAGTGAGCCCGTGGAACAAGCAGTTGTTCTTTCGCAGCGGAGGTATCAAAACAATTCCGGCTGCAACTAATAATAGACTGGATTTTCAAAAAATGAATGAATGGAAAATGCGTCGGTGGATGCCACCTCAGACACCTTTTAACTGCTGTTAATCGAAGCTATATAAATATATGCAACTTTTTGAAAATAAATGATTTCTAGTCATTCCTTTTAAAACACCTTTCAATTCTTTTGAATCGATGCTATATAAAGACTGGATTGTTACTTTCATGGATTATCAAACGTGAATACAGAAAGAGGTCAGATGAATAACTTTACATTCAATTCAATATCAATGAGATTGTGAAAGCTCACTTAACGCCTTTGATTGGAAAATACAATAATACTGCCCTCAC
The DNA here is from genome assembly GCA_945859605.1 of Lumbricus rubellus. Lineage (NCBI taxonomy): Eukaryota > Metazoa > Annelida > Clitellata > Crassiclitellata > Lumbricidae > Lumbricus > Lumbricus rubellus. Next base: position 27,859,233 of record OX243821.1, read on the forward strand.
AAGTAAGAACCATGTAACTGAAATATTAATTTTGGGCGTTTTGAGTTAGATGCAGTTTTTACCAAAATATGACGATCTCTATTTTAGTTTGTATTGATGAGCAGTTTTTAACACTCGAGTGCCCAAGGTATTTTTTGGTACACGAAGGCCCAAGGGGGGGGGGGTCCGCGCGGACCCCAACGTTTTATGTTAATATCTTGAGAAGGGGTTGGAATATCGTTACAGAATTTAGTTCTATGTGATCCCAAATGAATTTGCAATCGATTGATGTATCTTATATCACAATAACACCACCTGGTGTTAAATTATAGTGTAAAATCTCGTGATACAGATTTTATGTTTGCTTGCGTTATTTACCAAAGGAAGCCCAGCGTTTTCATGTTAATATCTCGAGAAGGGATTGGAATATCGTTATAGAATTTAGTTCAGTGTAATCCCCAAAGAATTTTCAATCGATTGATGTATCCTATAGCACAATAACACCACCTAGTGTAAACTAATAGTGTAAAAATCTCGTGATACACATGTTTTGCTTGCTTTATGCTTGCCTGCGTTATTTACCGAAGGAAGCCTATACGGTATACGTCTGGCGAGTCCGCATGCCAGTCAGCTGCTCTCATTTCCAGTTATCGAAGGACCAGTAGCATTATGGTAGACTAAATCGTAATCGCAATTGTAAATTTGTATAAATTTTATCCGCGTAACCTTGACAGAATGGTTGCCACCGTTTGTATGAACTGTCCTATGCCATCCGTTTTGACGCAAACCTGTTGTATGCAACTATTGCTGTGATAGGCCTACTCATAGACTAGGCCTACTTGCAGACTTTCAAATTATATGCTGCAAACATGGTGCTACAATGTCAGTAATACTAAGTTCAACAATTTGTATGAATCCTTCTTTCATATAACGTGCGCTGACCATTAATTTATTGACCAGTAACCATGCGCTTGTATGAATATCAGCCGCATATCATGGGGTACCCTTAGTATATGCTGTGGTTGTGGGGTGCAGGGTTGGACAATACTCACGCAAAATATACCATTCGATGCACAAAAGGTTGCTCTAGGAATACCTAAAAGCATTTATGCAGATCCATAGCCTTTAAAACGTTATCCGGGAAAAACAGGCCTGGGGTCCGGTCGGACCCCCCCCCCTTGGGCACTCGAGGGTTAAAACACCGATCACGATTCCTATTCAGAGGCGATCCCGACTACAGCGTGGACCCTGGATCGGAGTTTCACGGCGAAGCGCACGAGCGATAATTGCGGTGGCTTGGGGTTGATTCGAACCCGCAACCTTCCCGCTACAAGGCATCAAACACACCCCCACACCATCGCACCTCACAGAATCTAGTTGTCTTGGCAAGTGGAACCCCTTAGCTATACATGTGTATGGACAATTTGTCTGACCCGACGTATTGGTCTACACCGTGGCACATTAGAATGGTATCTTGTCTGACGGGTGTACAATTGCGACACACTTACCATGCAGTGTTACCTAATTATCTGCTTCGTCTGTACACTTCGATAATAATTATTGTTAATAGAAACATTGTTGAGTTCTGTTGGGCATGCAGTTTACACATTTGAGATCCGTGTCCACTTAGTGAAATATGCTTCAATGTGGTTCGAATCTTCGAGAAATAGACGTACCACGTTGTTCCGTTTGTAAAACTACCACAATCCAAACAATTCGAACAACGGTTTCCAGTATGCACAAACGGTAGCACATTATTATATTATGTTGACCTGGTATGTAACTGGTGTCTGCTGCCGTATCTTCTTCAGACCTACTCCAGTTACAGTTTAAATCAATGCCGCGAAGTTTAAACTTCGATCACATCATGTCTGAAGTGTCATTCGATGGTAATATAAATATTCATTGCTAATTGTTTTTTGAAAATTTCCTGAGAAGTTGCTGCAAAGAAAAATTATTTTAAACACCTTTTTAATAGTGTTAAATATTCTATAATGATAAGCAATATAAGTCCTGTTTATATATTTCGGAATGGTAAGGTATGTATATGTCATGTGAATAAGAGTGATAATATAACAGAAAAGTAACAAAAGGGAACCGGGGATGTGTTAATTACGTATGAGCGCTTGTAATAGCGTCCCATATATAATCTATTGAGTGGCGCTCTCGGCTATTGCGTGGTCTCGGCGTTTTTTCGGTTTCATCAACGAGTACAAATTTATTTATTATGATCAATATAATTATAATGACACTCAATTAATACTCTCTTTATTAGCGGTGTCTAAATGGGCTCGAACAGGGTCTATGACAACAGAGTACGTTACCAACTAAAAAAAAGGTTTGGCATACTGCAGCATAAGTGAACATGAACATTTTATTTATTTAACCAATGTTTTATGTCGTCGTAGCCGCTCAGTAACGAAGGATGTTTGAATATCAAATATATATTATTAGGTAATCAATTTTTAGAGGTGTCTAATTTCGACTATTTTAACATTCTTGCTACACGATCAATGACTGTGTAGCCTTTACATTCTGAGGCATGTCCTCGATTGCGGTATCTCATTTCTGGCGATTTATTCTGAGGAAGAAGGTCGGTCATTTGATAATGGCGTTGTAAAAGGTTGAAATTAGAATGTGCCGACGTTTCATTTGAGTGAGACAAGTGAGACCCACGCCGTCTACTTATTCCGTTGTTGATAAGCGCCAGAATTATATCGAGCAGGTCACCGAGAGGAATCAGAATCAAAACGGCCAAGTTTATATAGTCTAATGTTAAAACATTAAATGGGTGTTATGGGCAAACAAATATTAGCCGCGTATAAGTACATAAGATACACGTGTGTTTGAGTCTGATTAACGACGCTGTGTCATAACAACAATGATCAATGTCGCCCTCCTACTTTATCTTGGCTTAGGACTGGCATGTAGACATCGATGACGTTGCTATAATTCCGCTCAAATGAGTAATGATCTTTTTTTTTTTTGGGGGGGGGGGTAAATCGGTGATTAAGAAAAGAAGACGACGAGTATCATCAGAATGATCAGATTGCTCAACGGACATGTATATAGCATATATTTAAATAAATTAAAAGGTGTCTTCGACTGCGACAATGAAAACAAAGCTTTCACGACGGCTTATTTATGGAATGCGGTTCACTCATCAAATGAATATACTCATCAAAGGACTACTTATCAGGGTACTACTCAAAAAATGCAACTCATCAAGGTAATATTTATCAATCAATCAATCAAATATTTTTAGTTTGCAACCAGTATACATGAAAGGTTCCCACATCGTTCACATTGGCTACAAAAAAGGGAGGCCCTAAAGGGATTTTAAAAAATCCCGCTGTCTAGGGACACCAACTAATATAATGACTTGACGATGCAAGGTGGCCATGACGAAGTCTTTGCAAAAATCAACATAGTGACTGACAAAAAAAGGTAAAGCAACTTATGCTAGAGAACGGTAGAAAAAACAAACACAAAAACAGGAAACTGAAAACCTCAACGCTGCTGAGTCACAAACAATAATGAAAAAGAACAAAAAAACTTAACTAGGCTACTGAACTCTACAGAAACCAACTACAATGCACATACTGAGCGAACACTACTTTACGTTTATTTTGTACCTTCTATTAGAAAGGCGCTAAATTTCTTCTTAACCCGTTGGAGGTGAGGTGGGGTGTGTCACACCCCAGAGGTATTCTACTTTAATTTTTTTGTGGAAAACGTCAAACCAGCTTGGATTATTTTTTTCTACCTTTGTGAATATGAAATACGGACACTTTACCAAAATTTCAGGAATTTTGAACAAACAGGTTTTTTTATTTATTTTATTGTATATTGGAAGGAAATTTCGATTTTTCGTATACAAACGGAACTTACACGGGCAACGTACACAATTAATGGGTTCACCTTCTGGCCATCTAATTAGGATTGAAAACAGATTTTGTTCGTGATAATCGCCTGTTTAGTTGATAATTGATCATAGAAGAATAGTTTAACTCAAATTAATGTTTCCCATTTGATATCGCGACTTGAAAATAAAAATATGTGTTGGGGTATGTCAGACCCCACCTCACCTCTAACGTTACAATGCGTCACCTCACCTCCAACGGGTTGAAATATCAGAAACCAAATCTTACACCTAACGACCTCTGGGGCGCAATACTGCAACACAAGTTTAGGAATAGTCACAAAATTCGACATTGGAGCGGTATTGATCGACACCCGCGGAAAGGCTTCGTAGTAGGCCTATGTACACTCTAGCGTTTGTTATGAGCCACAGATTTAACCCTCGGAGGCTAACCTGGGGTGTTTTTTTCACCCCACTGTCAGTTTTTGCCCTGAATTTTTTTACTACTTTGAAATTATGTCATGCGCTTTTGTGTATCTGTTCATAGATGATTTTGGCTTAATTCCACATTTTTTGAAATTCTTATATATCGAATGCATGGTCACGTGACTGAAGTCAGACAATGGCCATTGTTATTAAAAATGTATTTGTGTTGAAGAGGTTTCGACGGTTATCAGCAGCCAATGCCGCTAATCTGATATCAGAATTGATATCAAAGAATTGAAAATGATGATAGTGATTAGGATAATGTAGAGTTTGTTGATTGCAATGGTGTATCGGAGCTAGATAATGTTGAAATCGATGATGTTATAGACCTAGCCTACGTGTTGCAACTTTGTATGTGGAAAGCATGCACTAAAGCTTACTTGTGTATAGATGACCGTAGACCCGATGATTGTGCTGATATTTTAACTTAGTTAGGTTTCATAGTTTGTCAATTTCATGCTGAACTTGAATTAAGTACCATTGTTGATGAAACATGGTCTGATTTTATATCATAGGCCTCAAATGGTGTGGGGTGAAAAATATACCCCAGGTTATCCAATATGTGATTTTTTCATAGGTTAGCCTCCGAGGGTTAAAACAATCGAGTCCACTGGTATCCATCCATGCTAGTGTGATGATGATGATGATGATGATGATGATGATGATGATGATGATGATGATGATGACCATCATCATCATCATCATCATCATCATCATCATCATCATCATCATCATCATCATCATCGTCATCATCATCATCGTCATCGTCGTCGTTGTTGTTGACGTCGTCGTCACTATCATCATCATCATCATCATCATCATCATCATCATCATCATCATCATCATCATCATCATCATCATCATCATCATCATCATCATCATCATCATCATCATCATCATCATCATCATCATCATCGTCATCATCATCATTATCGTCATCATCATCATCATCATTATCACATTTCTTGATAACATTCGTCTAAGTTGAGGGTACGATTCTATGCTAGAATCACCTGACCATAAATTTATTACCCCTAAGTCAGCTTCTAAAAATTATAAAATTGGTTTCAAGCGTTATGCACTTTGAAAAGTAAACGTTCCATCCAAATCTCAACCGTTTACTGGAAAGACGGGTTTCTGTATTGCCATTATGCTGTGGGATTGCCCGGGCATGAATTGCCATTGTGTGTATTTGTTTTTTAACTTCACTATGTGGTAACAAAGACCATTAGCGACGCCCTCCTTCTTTATCAAGACTTGGGACTGGCACTGGCAGAGTACAACCAGTGGCGGAGTTCCGTGCATTTTTTTATTTTTTAAGTTGCGTCTATTATAGCATATAACCCATTGAATAAGCTTACAGAGGTAGCCATAGGAACTGTAAAGCTGAATTTAGAACTCAGATTTATAAAGCGATTAATAAAAGTAGCGCATGACTATATGGACGGAATTGTGTCCAGGCTCCGTCAAAAGCTGACGTCTACAAATAAATTGCTATCATGACATTAAAATTGGCAATGACATTATACACCTTTGAAACGTTTACAGATTATTCTATGTATAAAAATAATCGCTCGAATGCGTGAATGTCCCGCTATTCTTTGGGTAATCAATATGAACTCGATGTCAATATTATAATTGTCGACGTCAAATGTACATGTTTTTAAATCCACACTTTGTCAAACAATGGAAGCTGAGCTTGGCATTTGCAAACAAAATAACAATTATATATTGGGTGTAGAAGTACTTAGCCAAAGCTCCAATCACTGTGTCCTTTTTATGGGTTTATTTTCAGCAGTAAATGAGTTGCGTAAGAAGTTTATTTATAATTTCTGGTGAAAGCATTAAACGGGTGTTCTCGGCCCAAAAAAACCAATGTTATAGTTGACGTACGTTTGCTGCTGTTTAACGATGCTGTGTCATAACAACGATGAACAGTGTCGCCCTCCTACTTTATCATGGCTTTGGACTGGCACTGGAAAGCTACGTGCAGTTGCTGGTACACGACTGTGGACGTAGACGCTAAAGGTTGGTGATGATCACGTGATCAAACAGCTGTTGCTTTTAATCAGACCTAAAGTCATCGATCACGAAAAACCTCGCCCTTCCTGTACACTCCGGATTGAGATCTGGACTGCTGGGCGGCCACAGCTGCGGGATATGATGCATGCGGGACACCGATTGCACTATCACGGCGCCGTAACAAAAGCGCGCATGACAAAAGCGCGCAGACAAAGCCGCGCAGACAATAGCGCCCAAAGCCCGCAACAGGAACCTTCCCCGACAAAAGGGCGCGGACAAAAGCGCGCAACCAAAGCGCGCAAAAAAGCGCGCAACAATCATACATACATTATACATTGTATTTACATATGTATATATATATACATAAATACATGCATGCATACATACATGTATACATTCATACATACATACATACATTCTACATACCCACATACATGCATACATACATACATATGGTATTTACATATGTAGATATATACATAAGTACATGCATGCATACACGTATACATACAATGCATACATACATACTAGATACGCACATACATACATACATACATACATACATACATACATACATACATACATACATACATACATACATACATACATACATACATACATACATACATACATACATACATACATACATACATACATACATACATACATACATACATACATATATACATAAATGCATACAAGAAATAAAAATATTTTGTGTATTATGTGTATGTGTTCTTAGTCGCGCGCGCGCATTTGTCTGCGCGCATTTGTCGTGCGCGATTTTGTTACTGCGCGCATTTGTCTGCGCGCATTTGTCTGCGCGCTTTTGACATGCGTGCTTTTGACCGTGCACCCACTATCACGTATACGGTTGCAGATTTGGTTCAATGTCACTTCCCTGTGGCTCTTGCATGTTGGAAATTTCAATTTTCGGCGCTGAATCTTAAACGCTCATAAAGTCAGTTCTAATCGGCGATAGGATTTGGCGGTAATATGGCCATTGTAGATTTTTAAAAATTTCAACCAATGACCGAATAATTACACGTTTTTGATGGGTTCTATTATTATAATACTGCAGTACATCATAGACAGTTATTAATACATGCTGTGTCACAGGCTTATATATTATCCATAAACTAAATTTAAAAGGTGTCGATGGCGAATTCATGTTCAACACTTATTCTTCTTTTCCTTCCGGCTGGAATTAATCTCTCGCATTGGAGGGGTCAGCCACTCGGATCTTTTTCTCCACAGAACTCTGAATGACGTATCTTCCCTCTTGATAAATTGCTATATCATACAAACTCCGCTGGTCTTTTGTCGAACCAGATTTTGTTGAATAATAGTAATAATAATTACAGATGACATTTTCAAATAATAATAATAATAATAATAATAATAATAATATTAATAATAATAATAATAATAATAATAATAATAATAATAATAATAATAATAATAATAATAATAATAATAATAATAATAATAATAATAATACGGGCGCAGCTGGAGCGGCGGCTGAGCTGGCAGCCACCAGAAAGAACGCGAAGTACAGTGAACTGTCCTCAACCTATTTATTTGTGCCGCTGGCCTTCGAGACCTTGGGTCCATTCAACGAAAGCGGCCTTGATTTCATTAAAGATCTCGGAAGACGTCTTGCCCAATTTTCTGGAGACTCTAGAGAAACTTCTTTTCTCTTCCAGCGCTTGTCGATTTCAATCCAGCGCTTTAATGCCGTGGCAATCCGCGGTTCTTTTGTCGAACCAGATTTTGTTGAATAACAGTGAACACATTTAAATTATAATAATAATAATAATAATAATAATAATAATAATAATAATAATAATAATAATAATAATAAAAATAATAATACAAACTCTGCCTTCACAATTAATCACTCACCAATTACTGTGTTTCGGTCAGAGATTGGATCTGATCACAGGCCTCTAATCATTACCCAAACATGTTCCATAAGTGCAATTAGTGCATGTGCTATTTGCAACCTAAACATGTTCTATTAAAATTATTAAAATTGCGACCTGTGTTAGGACCCCGGTTTTAAACGATTCTACCTATACAATGCTGAAAGTCTTAGACATAATCATGATGGAAAGTGGGGTCGATGTGCTCAACGTCGAAACGCAGTAAATCGAACCAAGCAGATTATATAAGGGCAACAACATATGACATAAAGGTGTCCAAATAATGCAGTGAATTGAGCATAGGATCTCAACTCTACATGTGGCCTGGCGCTGCATGCTATGCCTTGCTTCTGCCTACATGTACATTTGTGAGCTCTGTAACGTTACTCACGGCACACGCCATTTCCGCTCCCTTCGTTCGACTGAACAAAGTCTGCTCTCAGTCCATTTTGTTCGTACTTCCACTATGCAGAAACGTGCTTTATCGGTGGTAGGACCATCAACCTGGAATGGTCTTCCTCTGACCATTCGCTCTCTTTCTAAGAATCCTTCTTAGCCTTTGTTGCTCTCTCATCTTATTAAGACAGTTTTATTTGGCAGCACTGAAGTGGTGAGCGCCTCTAAGTAATCCCTTGAATAGGCGCTAAATGAATGTATTGATTGAATGAATGGATGAAAGAAACGACAGAAAAAATATATTATAATAATTGTTTATTATTATCCGCATAAGTCGTCGACGTAAAAAGTACTGATTAAAAGCTTTTCTACGTGGTTTGACCGTTTGCATTATACACCTTTGCAAATGTTTTAGCAATATTATATAAATACGGGATTCGACAGCGGCGATTAAAATCAATCGTGAAGATTAGACGCGTAGAGATAGTGGAAACTGATTTTCACTATTATAATTTATTGATTATAAAAGTTTGTAGGTTGGGGAAAAGGAAGAGAAAGAGGAGGGGACGAAAGATATGAGGGTGAAGGATAGGTCGGGTAACAGGATGTGAAAATTGATGTAGAGGGGGCGGAATCCTAAACCAGAAGTCTATCACAACCAGCGTTACGATTAGACCTACAGACTGACTCTGAAAAAGACAACGGTTGAAACTACCGTTCAATTGTACAATACAATGCATTGCAAAACAATAGCATTGTTTTTAAACAAAACAATGAAACAGTAAAAAAAATACTGTCCTTAATAAAGGGGGGCTCAGAATATTGATGGCGAGAAGCAAATTATTGTTAGTGAAGGACTTTATCTCAAGAAAACGTTTCAGATGGATGGATCCGATTTGACCAGGGTCTATGACAACAGAGGCCGTTACCCTAGACAGAAATTTGCTCGGCATATTACAACACTGATGAGCAAGGTACTAGACCAGTTTGATCTCCATTTAATTTCATTTAATTTTATTTTTTATATAACCGTTTCAGAATCAAAGATAATGCTTATATAATAACCGTTGCCAACGTTTAAAGGGTGTTTTATGTGAAGAACTTGATTTCAATTTCTTACAGAGAAACCGTTTCTTAGAAGTGCAACTCCGTCATTATATATAGTATTGCATGAGAACGTTTAAATGGTGTATAAAGAGACAGCTCTGTATATCATGGATATACTGAAAGTGCTTTGTTTGTATGTGCTCTTGTTATAGCGTCCCTTCAAGCTCTCTATACTCATTCACTATACATCATTCCGCTTAATGTAAAGTGGTGTTAATGTTATGTGTGGCGTCAAAATGTTAACTGAACTTAAGAAAAAACAATTATGTAAAACCATGGTAATGTCGGAATGCTTTATGGTTTATACAACTTAGTGATTTTCTCCTATTAGTTTTTTTTCGTAATGAATCAACATTCGCGATACTTTGTGCGAGTTAAAATGACATAATATAATATTAACGTAGTAAAAGGTGTTTAATGTCGACAGCCATTTTTACGAGCGCAGGGCACCGGTTTATTCACAAGAGCACATTCTAAACAAAATCCAGTTGGCACATAAGTCAGGCGTTTAAAGCGACGTTATTTGTGCTTCGTTGAATACAGATGTAACCATAGAAACAATGCTTCTGATTTTAGAAAGCAGATTTACAAAATGATCACCTAAAGTAGCGTATGGTTTAACCCTTTCCAGCCGGAATTGTTTTGATACCTATCCTGTTAATGGGATCACGGGTGACCCCATCCGGCGGGAACGAGTTAATGGAGGTTAATTTGTTCAAGACTCCAGTCTATTAAATGGTATCACGTTTAAATAAATACCTCCAGTAACATTACATAAATGTAAATGACATCGGACACGTTCTTACTTACGGATATGAGGAGGTAAACATTGAAACACTAAATGGGTTAGAATTTTGATTCAAACAGTGATTTCTTAAAGTAGCGCAAGGTTATATGGACCTAATAACCGTTATATGGCCTGGTGACTCCAGTCCATCAAAAGATGACGAATGCAAGTAAATTGTGACTTATTCACTATGACATTGGACACATTCAAAATGTTGACAAATTGCATTATATAAAACAACACGTCTGCCATTATAGAGTTAGTTATGGTTGTAGCCTATGTACCGTTGCTCAAGGCAAGAAGACGGATTAATCAAATTGTGTTCTACCAGTACCTAAATAGTTGTCTTCCACCATAATAATGGTGTCTAAAGTGAGCATGCAAACACATCCATTATCCAATCGGCTACCGTGTGGCAATGCGCAGTCGTCACTGTACTGATGTTGAACTTAGATATAAATTGCATAACTGAGATATAATTGTTAAGCAAAGATGATTCAATATAACACTATAACAAGTGCACATACAAACAAACCTACTGTAAAATATATGCAAGGATATAATCTACAAGGCGAACACGCTGCTAAGCGACAGTTAATGGAAAGGATTACCAAAATTATGTACTACAATGATTTAAATAGCTTTCTTTTAACTATATGAATGGTGTCTAAAGCGAGGTGACCCGTCATAATAGCCCCGTCAAAACAGCCCCGTCAAAACAGCCCCGTCATAATCGCCCAGCGACAAAAAAGCCCCGTCATAATCGCCCAAGGACAAAACAGCCCAGAAAAATTCAGTTCCCGACAAAATAGCCCCGTCAAAATAGCCCCGTCAAAATAGCCCCGTCAAAATAGCCCCGTTAAAACAGCCCGTGTAAGCAGTTCCGCGAAAACAGTCCAGTCATAGACGACACGGACAACTATTTCAGATATATAAAATCATTCATCCAGCTTCCATTTCTTGGGCTTTTTATCATTCATCAACCTTCTATCTAAGATCTATAAAACCTTCATCCAGCTACCATTAAATTTTCTGAAGCGTTTTATCTGGATCAATTTTTTTAAAAGGATCTAATTATTAATCGGAGCTGGATCAAGGTTTTATAGATCTTAAATAGAAGCTGGGTGAATGATAAAACGCTAAAGAAATGGAAGCGGGATGAAGGTATTTATATTTTAAATAGAAGCTGGATGTATGATCAAACGCTTGAAAAATCGAAGCTGGACGAAGGTTTTATAGATCTTAAATAGAAGCTGGATGAATGATAAAACGCTTGAGAAATGGAAGTGGGATGAAGGTATTTATATTTTAAATAGAAACTGGATGGATGATAAAACGTTTGAGAAATCGAAGCTGGATGAAGAATTAAGAAATGGAAGCGGGATGAAGGTATTTATATTTCAAATAGAAGCTGGATGGATGTTCAAACGCTTGAGAAATCGAAGCTGGATGAAAGTTTTATAGATCTGAAATACAGGCTGGATTGACGATTTTAAATAGAAGCTGGATGTATAATAAAACGCGAAGTTCGTTTACTAACGCGATAATTTCTGGAAGTCATCTTAAACTTTAGGCTAAAAACATTATTTTCATCAAAACGGCAAAAGAACTGCTTCCTTAAAAAGACGTTAATTTCGACGGTCTATTTTTTCATGAAAATCGTGTTATTCCGCGACTTTGTCAGTCCCCGACAAAATAGCCCCGGGCTGTTCTGACGGGGCTATTTTGACGGGGCTGTTTTGTCGCTGGGCGATTTTGACGGGGCTGTTTTGTCGTTGGGCGATTATGACGGGGCTGTTTTGACGGGGCTGTTTTGACCGGGCTATTATGACGGGGTGCCCTAAAGCGAGCATGCTAACGCATCCATTATCCAATTGTTATAATTTGCGACGCCCGCTCCGAACTTATCTAATAATAGTAGAACACAATTTAAGATCCTGACTCTGATCATAAAGGCTCAACGGGGTCTTGCCCCAAAATATCTCACTAATGTTTTACTTCGTCCTCACTCAGCTTCCTCCCACCGTCCACTTCGTTCATCCAACAGATTTGACCTCTTGGTTCCTCGGTCTAGAACTGTTATGGCTCAGTCTCGATCATTTGTCTCAATTGGTCCTTCTCTTTCGAATGCCCTCTCTCCTTCTGTTCGCTCTACACTTCTTTCTGGTAGTCTCTCCTCTGCTTTGTCTCTTCTCAAAACCTGTTTCTTCTCGCTGGGCCTTGCGCACTGGGAGCGCCTCTGAACGGTTCACCCTACTAGAGGCGCTTTATAAATGTTTAAATACAATACAATACAATCTAATTTCTTTATTTCTAACGATGGTTAAAGCCTATGTATTTAGACACCGTTTAAATGGTTTCATAAAGGCTATAAGTTTTATAAGTCACAGACGGGAACGGTGGATGTTTCCCTAAAAACGGATGCTGTGAGTCATTCAACACTCGTTTCATTATAATTACCGATAATAAAACGATCAACAATTAATGTCGACCTCAGTTCGTAGCTGTGCGTCTGTCTAGATCAGCGGTTCCCAACAATTCTAAAACAATGGCCCTCGTATCTCAGATAATTTAAAAAAATATTTTAATAGTTCAATAAATCGACATGGCATACGTTTTTTATGTTTCCACGAACTGACAGCACAAGGTGACAAGGTGATGGGATGGTGATTTTTTTAATTCACGGTTATAATCATGACGAATATGTTTTACCAAAAATGACTAAACATCTTTCAATGGCGTTAAGCATCGATATGGTACAATGTCATAGCGGACTTACGTGATGAAGGTATTAAAATTGCCGTGACCCTTGCTTTTAAATTAAGTTGATAAAACGTTAAAAATGTGTTATAGATAAACGCTTTAACCAATCCAATGTCAAACAGCTAATGATAACAGGGTAGATGCATGTTTGCTTCTGTTTGAAGACGCTGTGTCATTGCCACGATGTCCGTCCATCCATCCATCCATCCATCCATCCATCCATCCATCCATCCATCCTTGTCCATTGTACTGGATGCCTGATTGACTGAGTGATTGTATGGGTGGATCCGATTTGACCATGGAATATTACATTATTATAATATGACAACAAAGGCCGTTACCCTGGGCAGGAATTTGCTCGGCATATTACAGCACTTATGAGCAAGGTACTAGACCAGTAATTGACTGAGTGATTATGCAACACAATACATTTTATAATGCTTTCCATTTAAAGCACAGAAGGGCACAAAACTGACCGACCGACTGACTTACCGACTGACTGACTGACTGACGGAATGACTAACTAAAATTAATGACTAACTGATATCGTCGCTGAACAACTGAATGAACGAAGGAATGAACACAAAACCAATGATTGCGTGAATTCGGCCAATGTGACAGTCATCCAAATGTAGACAGTATGAACGACATAGACGCTAAAGCAGAATGCATAGAATGACAACATGTTGGACACCTTTAAAATGTTGTTAGCCTAGCCTATATTTTCAATATATTCTAATTTTTTACGCGATTCCTCGAGATCCCGTGCTATCGACGTTAACAGCTTTTAAAGCCAAATTTTGTCAAACATAATTATAAAAGCTTATCCTGGCATTTATCGACCTTGGGCAAGTCTTCCACTCACAATTGCTCAGCGCTACGGCGTGAAACTCCGATGCAGTGTCCGCTCTGCATTCGGGAGCGCCTCTGGGTAGCGAAAGCTTGAAGGAGCGCTAAAACAAGTGCACATGCAAACATACAAACAAACAAAAGTCCATTTTTGTATGAATGTACACGCTATGTTCTGTTCTCATAAAATGTCCCCGCAGTGCGTTTGCAGGCGGTTCAGTAAAGCACATGCTTACTTACTTACTTTATTATGTTCACCAAAATGACTTTCATTGGAGTTAGGCGCACTGTACTGTTACTGTACAACGTCGTAACGGACTTACGTAATGAAAGTATTAAAATTGCCGCATTTAAATTAAGTTAATAAAACGTTTAAAAGGTGTTATTGTTAAACGTTTTAACCAATCCAATGTCAAACTGATAATGATAGCATGGTAGACGCACGTTTGCTTCTGTTTGAGGACATTGCCTCGATGTCTATCCATCCATCCACCTATCCATCCAAAAATCATTCTTTCCTAGTCCATTGTACTAGATTAATGCCTAGTTGATTGGTTGATTGCCTGATCGACTGAGTGACTATGCATAATGCCTTCTTCCTTTTCAAACCGACTGACTGACCGACCGACCGACCGACCGACCGACTAACTTTCTCGCTGAACAACTGAAATAACGAACGAATGAACAGAAAACGATTGATTACCTGAATTTTCAGCCAATGTGACTGTCATCAAAATAATGTTGACAGTATGAATGACATAGACGCTAAAGCAGAATGCATTTAATGTGAGCATGAATCGAATCGCTTCGAGTCTGTTCCTCTCCGGCGAAACATCAGTACCGTACAACACGTAGAACCTCGATGCAAACAGGAGATAAGCGACAGGCATCGTCGTAGATGTTTGAGTATTGAATATATATTAACGCGCAATCACTTTTGAAAGGTGTCTAATTTAGAGTATTTTAATAGCTGATTAGCGACATCTGCCGTTACACTGTGAGACATGTCCTAGACTGTGGTATTTCAATTCGGGCGATATATTCTGATGAAGAAGGTTGGTTATTTGATAATGGCGATCTAAAAAGGTTGAAACCAGAATGTGCTGACGATTCATTTGAGTGAAAAAGTGAGACATGCCGTCTACTTATACCACTACAGAACTTGGGGAACGTAGTACCTTGGCAGGTTAAGTTTTGGGACTTTGCAAAGTCAACTTCATTTTAAGTTCTCGTAAACTTGACAAACTCACGAATATTAATTTCTAATCGGCTTTTGGAGTTGTTAGTAATTTGATCAATGTTATTGCGTTTAAAATTTCAGATAAATCCTAAAAGTTTTGACGGAATTAAGACACTTTTTGTAGGGTTCTACTTTTCATTGGGACACTGTGTAGTATGTCTGACACTTTAGACAATCCATAAGCTTTCTACGCGGGAAGGTCATTCAGATTATATTGTAAAATCGACTGTGAATAACCCACCTTTTCCATAATTTTATACCAATGTTTTAACAAGTGTTAAAGGTGTTTTGAAAATGGCCGAACTACAAAAAACAAAATTTTAGAAAACGTATTATTTTTATAGAATCGTTTGATCTTAAGTTAAAGGTGTCTAAGGAGGCAGCGCAATTATCAATTATTATAATTATCATTATCATTCAGCAGCGTGCGTTGAAAATGAATAATCTGCTCAAATAGATTTTCACTTACTTACTAATTAACTCACTTTCATAATCGCTTCAGTTTAAAATCAATTGCTATACTCATTGTTAACCTTATACTAAGCACTATGGCATCTCCATAATTGATTAACTTTCTACAACTGCGGAAGGTCATGCAGCTAAATCGTCATCGATTGTTGGATGGATCCAGATTTGACGAAGGCCTATGACAACAGAAGCCGTTGCCCTCGAAAAAAAGTTGTTCGCATATTACAGCACTAGTGAACACCAAGGTGGAAGATCGAGAGAAGTAAAAAAAGAAACAATATTTGAAGCCACGTTGTAAGCTTTTATATAAAGCCAAAGGCTTGCATGTGAAAAGTGTCTAACTTGGCAGCATAATTATCAATTATTATTTTTATAATTCAACAGAGACTGTCGTCTACCGAGTAACAGAAGGGCGTAACTGACAGAAATCTAAAAAATTCATATTCTTTGTTTTTTTTGCTCTTCCGGTATTATATAATGATGTGGATTAAGAAACGGGCGCAAGTGACGTGTGCATACCTATGTAACATGCAGTAATCGAAGGGCGTAAGTACATATGAGACATTTTCTGAAGAAACAGAAGGGCGTAAGTGTTGTATCTACAGTGATAAGGATGGCCGATAGAAGGGCGTAAGTCTCTGTCCATACTGACGTGATATACAATCAAAAGGGCGTAAGTGACTTATACATGGGCGGAGGCCTAGGGGGACAGAGGGACGGTCCCTACCCCAATGTAGTGGTTGGGAAGGGACGGCCCATGCATTCGTCCCCCCAATAATTGAGCGTGAGGACTAAAAATTTTTTTTTAAAAGGTCATCAACTGTTTTTTTTTTTTCGGCCACACCTTCGTCTCCCCCAATTCTCCGGCCAGGAGAATTGGGGGGGGGACGAATTCTCCGCCACTGAACTTATATTGCAGCTAAAGAGTGTTTCATTAAAATTAAAAGTTGTATGCTAAAAATTGCATGTTTTTAAAGTCTAGTCACCAACCAAACACGTACTTATAAAATAAAGCTGATTTGATACAGAGTGTTAAACTACTAACTCAATTATCTCCATTCGAAGTTTTTTTACTTACGTCCTTCTGTTACTCGGTAGACGCTGTGTAGAAAGTGACCACTGACCAGTCTGGTGAAATTGATTTTAACCCTTTCCAGCCGGAATTGTTTTGATACCTATCCTGTGACCCCATCCGGAGGGAAAGGTTTATTCACCGATAATTTTCTCAGCCCCTCAAAATGTATACTAACTGTCCACCTTCCATTTCTAACTCTATGATTGACTAACTGGCTCTCTCTCTCTCCATGCTCGAATACAATTTATGTTTCTATGTTTATGTTTGTTTGCATGTGCACTTGCTATAGCGCCCCTCAATCTCTCTCGCTACTCAGGGGCGCGCCCGAATGCAGAGTGGACACCGCGTCGGAGTTTCACGCCCAAGCGCTGAACAATTATTGTGAGTGAAGGACTTGCCCAAGGTCCTTACGCGGCGAGGAGGATTCGAACCTTGAACCTTCCGGCTCCAAGGCAACGACGCCACCACTACACCACCGCGCACCACAATTTAAGAAGATCCTTACACTGATCCTCAAGGCTCAGCGGGATCTTTGCCACAGTCAGCTTCAGCGAGGTGGTTTAGTAGGTATGTTCGTTGCTTTGCAGTCGGAGGGTCGCAGATTCGAATCCACCTCAAGTCTCTGCGTAATGAACTTGGGCAATCATTGTTAGTAAAAAATATGTCATGGCTCGTTCTTGACAGTGTCAGTCGACAGAGATAATGGAAGGATAGGGATGATGAATTTATCTTTTGTTATCACATAGTGCAACTAAACTGAAATTATAACTTCTTCTCTTTTAAAAGTTAAAAAGAAAGAAACACGGATGTTTGGATGGATCCAGATTTGACGAGGGCCTACAACAATTATAGAGGCGAAACTTGGGGAAAAAATTTGTTTGTAAAAGAACATCATTGCCAACACCCGTTTTAAGTTCCATTATATAAATAAAAAATTTCAAGTTTCTATATTGCATCTGTCTGTGACTGTCAATTAAAAAAAGAATCAAAAGACTTAAGCAGTGAAACAAACAACTTCTCGTGCTTTGGCAGAGCCAGTCCCAAGTTTGAGGAAGGAAGAGGGCGACACTGGTGACCCAGTGTCGTTAAGCAGCAAATAAGTCACATCTAAGAGTACTATTATTACTACAGATCCGTTATGTGATATTTTAATTCTACATAGTCGTCACTATAATTAGTGTTAAAATTCGATAGTTACCCATTATGTGCTCATGGGTTGAATAGGAAGGATGTGTATGACTAGGAGTGAGTTAATTACCGCGTTGCGCTGAAAATATATATAGCAAAATTGATAAACGTTTAAAATTTATCGCTAATTAAAGTTACCATTTAGCAATTGAAGTGGAAGAAAATTCTAATGCACCACAAGGTGATTGAGCGCAGGGCATCTAGTTATTCACGAATGATACGTCAAGTCAATTTGCTGTTGAGTTATTTAAGGAGGATTATATCTCCGTGTAACTGTGGGGCGCGGTGGTGTAGTGGTGGCGTCGTTGCCTTGGAACCGGAAGGTTCGAGGTTCGAATCCACCTCGCCGCGTAAGGATTTTAGACAGGTACTTCACTCACAATTGCTCAGCGCTTGGGCGTGAAACTCCGATGCAGTGTCCGCTCTGTATTCGGGAGCGCCTCTGAGTAGGGAGAGCTTGAAGGGGCGCTATAGCAAGTGCACATACAAACAAACAAAACAAATACTGCTAATATCAGTACACGGTTACCATTGAGGTATGGGAAGGTAGTGAGGTCTATAATAATTATATGCACGCGCAACGCTGCACGTATCCGAAGTGTTGATAAAGTCACAGAAAGCTGTTTATGTCTTTGGATTGATTGTTTTTGCCACTTCAGCATAAAATAACTGATTGTTTTAATAAATTACATGTGGTACTGTAGTATGATGATAGATGTCGCAGATCAGCAATCACTTGTAGAATTGTGAAAATATTCAGTCTACACTAAACACCTTTAAAATAGTTTTTAAAGTATTATATATAAACTTGAAATACTTGCACACATCAGTCTGATGCGATCGTGTCAAACAAGACAGAAGTATTGTAGATAAAACTATAAATAGAGCGATAAATATTTTAACTGCGTCACAGCTCAAACTTTGGCAGTGTCAGTCTCAAGGCTGGATAATGAAGGAGGGAGACGCTAATAAGCTTCGTTATCACACAGCCTCGTTCAAATATGCAACCGGATCGATCAGACTTGTGAAAACTAACTATACACACCTGTTTTAAGTGAGAGAATTGTCTTATAAAGGAGAGAAGCAACGAAACATATTAATGTAATGAGAAGTTAGTATACGATATGTTATCACAAAGCCTCGTTCAACTGAAACAACCAACAAGCAAACGTTTACAGTGAATAACATTTTAGATGCATGTCACAGGTAGAGACGCTATTATACTCATATCTAATTACGACACCAATTCGTGCAATAATGTGTTTTGCGGTAGAATACACGCATACAAATGGCCAGTAATTTTCATGCTATACAAAAGCATTGCCGTTTAGAAAGGACTTGAATATCATGCAGGGACCAAAAAAACTTCGCGGAATATTTAATATCGCGGTGGGGTTTCCAATTGACATTGCTGCAAAGTATGCATTATTAGTTCTTGAAAAGTATACCTTTATTTATTGGTTGATTTATATAACCCTGTTTAATTTCAAAATAACACAAGATAATTATAGTATTTCGTCAACATGCCCAAAACAATATATATAGCAGAACTTACAAAAGTTTTACGGGTGTTTTAGGTCAACGGCTATTTCAAGTCCACACGCATAGTTATTATTTAGCAATGGTAAGTGAGACTTTGACAATACCATTGCGCCAATGAAATTCAGAGATTGCAGGGCATTCACTAATTCACGAGCGTTTGATTTTCGGAAAAACCTAGCGGGTGGACACCAACCCTCCTTGGAAGTCAGAGGGTTAAACCAGTAGAGTAATCAAGCGTTAAGATTTCTGCTACGAGTATCAAGCTATTTCTATACTCAATGTGTTTTGTGTATTAGAAGATGCACATGAAAAATAGCAGTACTTTGCCAGCATTTTCCAAAGGCAATTCCATTGAAAATAGGGCGTGAAATTCACGAAGGGACCTATTTTAGCCCGAGGACAGCTTCGGGGTGTGCTTAATTTCGTATCGGTTGTTCGCTATATAAACAATATGACTTTCAAAATTTGAAAAATTACCCATTCGAGGGTTGAACATGTAGTCCTACTCATTACTCATTAGAAAGTTGACGTGCTATAAAGATTGAAGAATGGGAGGAAATTGGTAGAACGCATGCGCTGTAACTATATATAACCAAAAACATAAATGTTTAAAAGGTGTTTTAGGTATACTCATCATTTTGCAATTATAAGTGGGTGCCTGATATTTTGCAGGCCCTATGTATGTGTAAGAATCCCTACTCTAGTCTGGCGTTGCATGCTAGGCCTTGCTTCTGCCAACCTTTGCAATCTCTGTAGCCCTATACTCATGGCATTCGCCATTTCCGCTCCATACGTTCGACTGAACAAAGTCTGCTCTCTCTCCCTTTTGCTCGTACTTCCACTATGCAGAACCGTGCTTTCTCGGTTGTAGGACCCTCAACCTGGAATGGTCTTCCTCTGACCATCCGCTCTCTTTGTAAAATTCCTTCTCAGGCTTTCCTCTCTCGTCTTAAGACAGTTTTATTTAGCAGCACTGGAGTTGTGAGAGCTGCTAAGTAACCCCTTGAAGAGGCGCTATATAAATGCATTCATTGAATGTATAGATGAAACAACATAAATAAATATCATATATAAATATTGTTTATTATTATCCAGATAATTCGTTGACATGGGCATAATACGTTTTGACGTAAAAAGTACTGATTTAAATTGCTTTTCTATACGCGGTTTGACCGAATGCATTAGACACCTTTGAAAAGTTTTACC
>OX243821.1:27882627-27977627 GCA_945859605.1 Lumbricus rubellus
ACTAACAGTTCTGGTTAATCAACCATAAACCCAAGCAATGCTTAAATGACTTAAGAATTGGGATACTGCGAAGGTTTAGAGGTATTCTATTCCATTCAATAGGACCTGCATTAGGGTGGAGTGAAAAAGTTTTTTCCTGAATTTCAAGTAGCTAGATATGTCAAAAGGTGCCAATAGATCAATAGAACACTGTGTAAAAATTACAAAATTTTTGATAAATGTTTTGATCGCCCGCCGCAACTTTTTATTTTGCAATAGGCCTACCAAGCGACATCAGCAGAACGATATAGGTAGATTAGTGTCCACACTATAGGCCTACACAGAGTCTACACTCTACAGTCTACACACTGTAAATATTGCACAGAGTGGGCCATAAATGATCTCCATCCTATGGTTTTCCCCCCATAATTTTATCGTGGCCAAAAGTAACCCAATTAAGCTCTAACCCTAACAGAAACCAAAACAATAGCTCTAACCCTAACAGAAACTCTAACCCTAGCTGTAACCCTAACAGAAACCCTATCTCTAGCTGTAACCCTAAGAGAAACCCTAACCCTATAGCTATAACCATAACAAAAGCCCACTCTAAGAGAAACCCTAACCCTAGCTCTAACCCTAACGGGAACCCTAACCCAAGCTCTAACCCTAAGAGAAACCCTAACCCTAGCTGTAACCATAACAGAAACCCTATCTCTAGCTCTAATCCTAATAGAAACCCTAACCCTAGCTCAAATCCTAACAGAATCCCTAACCCTAGCTCTAACCCTAATAGAAAAACCTAAACCCTAGCTCAAATCCTAACAGAAACTCTAAACCTAGCTCTAACCCTGACAGAAACCCTAGCCCTAGCTCTAACTCTAACAGAAACCAAAACAATAGCTGTAACCCTAACAGAAACCCTAACCCTAGCTGTAACCATAACAGAAACCCTATCTCTAGCTGTAACCCTAACAGAAAACCTAACCCTAGCTATAACCATAACAAAAACCCAAACCATAGCTCTAACTCTAAGAGAAACTCTAACCCTAGCCCTAACCCTAACAGGAACCTTAACCCTAGCTCTAACCCTAACAGAAACCTTAACCCTAGCTCTAACCCTAACAGAAACCCTAACCCTAGCTCTAGCCCTAATAGAAACCCTAACCCAAGCTCTAATCCTAACAGAATCCTTAACCCTAGCTCTAACCCTAAAAGAAACCCTAATCCTCGCTCTAACCCTAACAGAAACTCTAAACCTAGCCCTAACCCTGGCAAAAACCCTAACCCTAGCTCTAACCTTAACAGAAACCCTAACCCTAGCTCTAACCCTAACAGA
Source organism: Lumbricus rubellus (assembly GCA_945859605.1). NCBI lineage: Eukaryota > Metazoa > Annelida > Clitellata > Crassiclitellata > Lumbricidae > Lumbricus > Lumbricus rubellus. The sequence continues at coordinate 27,883,943 of OX243821.1, forward strand.
AACCTTATCCCTAGCTCTAACCCTAACCGAAATCCTAACCCTAGCTCTAGCCCTATCAGAAACTCTAACCGTAACTCTAATTCTAGCGAAAACCCTAATTCTAGCTTTAACCCTAATAGAAACCCTAACCTTAGCTCTAACCTTAACAGAAACCCTATCCATGTTAGGGTTAGAGCAAAATTTAGGGTTTCTGTTAAGGTTAGAGCTAGGGTTAGGGTTTCTGTTAGAGTTAGAGCTACGGTTGGAGTTTCTCCTAGGGTTAGAGCTAGGGTTTCTGTTAGGGTTAGAGCTAGGGTTAGGGTTTCTGTTAGGGTTAGAGCTAGAGATAGGGTTTCTCTTAGGGTTACAGCTAGGGTTAGGGTTTCTGTTAGGGTTAGAGCTATTGTTTTCTGTTAGGGTTAGAGCTTGGGTTACTTTTGGCCACGATAAAATTATGGGGGGAAAACCATAGGATGGGGATCATTAAATTTTATGGCCCACCCTGTACAATAATATATACAGTGTGTAGACTGTAGAGTGTAGACTCTGTGTAGAGTGTAGACACTAATCTTCCTATATCGTTCTGCTGATGTCGCTTGGTAGGCCTATTGCAAAATAAAAAGTTGCGGCGGGCGATCAAAACATTTATCAAAAATTTTGTAATTTTTACACAGTGTTCTATTGATCTATTGGCACCTTTTGACATATCTAGCTATTTGAAATTCAAAAAAAAATTTTTTTTGCCGTTTTCACTCCACCCTAACCTGCATACTTAATGGAGAATTTTCTTGAGTTTGTTCGGGCGCGCACAGTTCTATATGAGGCTAAGTTTCTCGTGTTGTATGAGTGTATATCTGAGGCTAGAGTAAAGAGATTGGCATGGGAGATAGGCAATGTGTTATATGTATATCGATGCATGAACTCACACATCTGCAGTTGCTTAATTTGTAAAACTTTTAGAATCCCGAGCTGCGTGAATAGCTTTTCTGAGTGTGAGTTGTAAGAAGAACCGGCTATTAATCTGACAATTCTTTTCTGCAAGACAATAATTCTGTAAAATCGAGAGTTGTAGTTAGATGCCCAAATCATGTTACAATAGGATATGTACGGGTATATCATAGAGTAGTACAAAGTGAGCAAAATGTTTCTAGGCAGTAAGTAAGATATTCGCTTAAGTATACCTATGTTTTTAGCCAGTTTTAATGCAATGTGTTCAATGTGTACACTCCAAGTGAGATGTTGGTCCACATAGACTCCAAGGAATTTTACAGATTCTACTTGTGGAATATCAATATTGTCTATGTGGACTTTTCCCTTCAGTTGTGGTGTTGCTTTCCTATGGGAGCAGAAAAGAATGTAGTTGGTTTTTGTCAAGTTAAGCGATAGCTTGCTTGCTTTAAACCAGTCAGACACTAGTACAAGTTCTTCATTAAGGATTCGGAATAATTCCTCATAGGATTTGTGAGAGAGGAAAATATTAGAATCGTCAGCGAATAGTACAAAGTGTAGGATGGGGGATACATTCGGAAGGTCGTTAATGTAAATCAGGAATAATAGAGGACCCAATATTGACCCTTGGGGTACTCCAAATTTAATCGATTTCCAACTTGATGTTATGCCATTACATTTAACTTGTTGCTGTCTACCACTAAGGTAATCCTTAAACCAAGAAAGAGGGATTCCTCTTATGCCGTAGCTTTCAAGTTTCTTAATTAATATATTATGATTTACAGTATCGAAAGCTTTGGTTAAATCTAAAAATAGTCCTATAGAAAATTCATTTTTATCAATGGCTTCTGTAATCTTATCTTGAATATTTATCAGTGACATTGCCGTCGAGTGGCCCGACCTAAAACCATGTTGAAAGGGATGCAAAATATTTAGTTTAGAGATATAATCGTATAGTCGCTGATACATCACTTTTTCTAATAGTTTCGAAAAAAAAGGCAGTCCTGTGTTTTGTATGTAGCCTTCTGCACGGACCAACCCATCTCTCGATCAAGTCGAACCATCGCTTCTTTTTCCATCCTCAATTTCCTTATTTTTTGCACATTTTATCCGTTGAATAAATTATTTCATTCCGCATTCTGATTGCGTATCCGAAGTATTTTTCCATCGTGCAACGTCATTCTGTGACCGCCAAGACCTTTAACCCGTTGGAGGTGAGGTGGGGTATGTCACACCCCAGAGGTATTCTACTTTAATTTTTTTGTGAAAAACGTCAAACCAGTTTGGATAATTTTTTTCTACCTTTGTGCAAATGAAATACGGACACTTAACCAAAATTTCAGGAATTTTGAATGAACAGTTTTTTTTATTTTAATGTATATTTGAAGGAAATTGCGATTTTTCGTATACAAACGGAACTTACACGGGCAAAGTACACAATTGATGGGTTCACCTTCTGGCCATCTAATAAAGATTGAAAACAGATATTTTGTTGGTGATAATCGCCTATTTAGTTGATAATTGATCATAGAAGAATAGTTTAACTCAAATTAATGTTTTCCATTTGATATCGTGACTTGAAAATAAAAATATGTGTTGGGGTTTGTCAGACCCCACCTCACCTCTAACGTTACAATGTGTCACCTCACCGCCAACGGGTTAATATACTTAACGAATTGCCCGATTATTATTATTTATATCACTCTTAAACCCCGTAAAAGAGGTGTTTTTTGTGTGTCTTGCAATGTCCAGTTTATAAGCATTTCGGTATATTGAATTTTGGCAGAAAATATATCATAATTATTCTGGACTAGTCGCAACTATTCACGAAACGCGATCTCGCGAGATTCACCAAGTGCCCCACCTAGAAACTAAGTAAACGGCAAATTATTTTTTAAAACCAAAACCATATTGATCCAAAGCGGGTCAGCAACTCACTTACAGACATTTTATTTATTTATTTATTTATTTATTTATTTCAGTTACGTCTGTGTCAGCTTATTATGATTGAATTAAGAATTAATTGGTTGATTGATTTTATTGAATGAAAGATTGATTGACTGATCGACTGATTGACTTATTGATATCTACTCTTGATCTGCGATTAGTGAGAAGTGTTGTTAAGATTTTATCCAATAGTTTATTTATATTTGCTTTTAGACAACTTGACGTTCAAGATCAACATTGGATTTGTTGTGGGCATTCTTGGTGATCTCTTGTGTGAGTCAAATATATAAAATAAAATAATTATTTTTTAAAGGTGTCTTAATATATGTCGACAGCCGTTTTAAGTAACTGTTATCGAAAAGTGATATTTAGCAAAACTATTATTTCCCTTATTCAACAATTATAGATGACGTTTGCGAAAGGTGCGCATCTTCTAATCAGCGTGGTTGACTGGTTGTTTAGAGTAATCACGTGATGATCATGTTAGCACAGAGACCAGATGTCTGAAGCAACATCCTTAGTCGTCCAAAGCACATGGAATAAGCTTACAGAGATAGCCATGGAAACTCTAAATCTGATTTTAGAACTAAGATTAATCAAAGTAGCGCATGACTATTATGGACTGATTGGCTTATTGATTTCTACAATCGATCTACGTCAAGTCATAAGGGCTGTTAAGATTATTTTCATCCGATTGTTTATATTTCTCTAGCTTTTAGAAAACTTCACGTTAACCCTCAGGCTACCAAGCTTTTTTTGTAACACTGACTACCAAGGGGGGGGGGTGGTTACCACCCCTCTGGATTTTAGGTTTGTTTGAGATATCATAACTTGTAATACACCTATGGATTCAGCATTCATTTCTGCACAAAATGGTATATTTAGGTTTAAAATATATGAAAGCACCCCAAAGTTATGAATTTTTTACCGTAGGCACCCGTCGATTCCACAAAATGTATACTTTCGCATAAGCAAAATATTAGATTCTGTGTGTTTTTAACATAATTCATTTAATTTAAAATAGGTTACATATAATAAAGTCCAATATTCAACTATAAAAACTAGTAATAAGTTAGTTTTAGTTACAATAAAAAGAGAAAAAACACGTAAAACATGCTGAAAAACGTTTACGCAGACTTATCGGTTTGCGTTGTAAAAAAACCCAACATTTTCACACATTTAAATTTATTTTAAGCACTTCCGGTCATCAAATGTCAAATTATTTGGTATCACTAAATAGCCCTAATTGCCCTCTATAGAATGACATAATTTATTTCTCTTAAAAAATAAATTATGAATAATTTTTAATAGAAACAACATGAAAATTTTATGAAAATAAAACACCTTTTTATATATTTTAATTTATTTTGAGCACTTCCGGTTGTCAAATGACAACTCCGTGACCACCACAATGTAGCCCCACATTCCCTCTACAGAATGGTGTAATTGGTGTCTCTTTATATCAAAGGACGGATAAGATACAGCCGATAATCTAAGGGGGGGTGGTATCCACCCCCCCTGGTGCCTCGGGTATATCGGGTGTAACTTTTGAATGGTATGGTATATCATCACACATTTTAGCTCAAAATGTGTGCAAATGAATCCTCTACAGCCACCTAAAACGTCAAAATTGTATTCCTAACGAAAAAAGTTTTATTTGGAAAAAACCTAGGGGGGGGGTGGATACCACCCCCCCTTGGTAGCCCGAGGGTTAAACGGCATCATTGGAGTATGAAAATGCCACTTTTTAAAGGTGTTTTAATGTTTTAATGCTAGATCGCATACAAAACAAGCTCGAAATGGAGATTGCCCAGGAACAAGCGGGCTTCAGACCAAAAAGAGGTACAAGAGACCAGATTGTGAACCTCAGGATTATAATAGAGAAAGCAAGAGAAAGAAATCAACCACTCTACTTTTGTTTCATTGACTTTACTAAGGCCTTTGATAGGGTCCGACACGATCAGCTATGGCTAACCATGCTTGAAATGGGCTTTCCACCTCATCTAGTCCAGCTGCTAAGAAATTTGTACAGACAACAACAGGCAAATGTAAGAACAAACGACCACACTTCAGCATGGTTCAAGGTTAGAAAAGGTGTTCGACAGGGCTGCAACCTCTCCCCATGTCTGTTTAACATTTTAGCAGAGCAAATTATGCGAAAGGCACTAACAGGTTTCGCCGGTGGATTCAGGATTGGCGGAAGAACCATCAATAACCTTAGATATGCTGACGATATTGTCCTACTGGCCACAACACCAGAAGAACTACAAGAACTCGTGAAACAAGTCGCAAGTGCTGCAGAAGAATATGGAATGTCAATCAACGTAACTAAGACGAAAGTTATGACGACTAAATCTGCCGTCATAAGCAAGAACAACTCCAAAAACCTAGTTTTGAGATAAACTCAAAAGACTAAATTCTTTTCTGCCAAGTAGAAAAAATATTTATATTCTTTTACGCTTTAAACTAATAAATGTAGAAAAAATCAATCATTTTTATGGAAAAAATAAATTTAAATATTTTTGCTCGTAAATATGAAAAATGTCAGTTAATGTGTTCTTGCTTAGCATTACAGACAGGCCATTGTGACCCATAAATGGCAAAAACAACGTATCTCCGTAAAATCATGTATAATTGTGGAACAATTCAGAAATTTACTCACACATAAATCTGGTATTATTTTAAGAGAGTCGACACCAGTTTGCGCAACTGAAAGACCAGTTTGTACAGTTGTCAAACCAGTTTGTACAGCTGTCAGACCAGTTTGTACAGCTGTCAAACCAGTTTGTACATCATAACATGTATCAGGCATTATTTTAAATATACGACACCAGTCTGTACAGCGGTGTTAACCAGTATGTACATCCACCGGACATAATATTAAAATATAAGAAACCAGTTTTTATAGCTGTGAAACCAGTTTGTTCAGCATTCAAGCATTCTTACGACACGACACCAGTTTGTACATATCTGCGAAACCATTTGCACATCTCTCGTATAACATTTTAAATGATACGAAACCAGTTTGCACAACTATAAAACTAGTTTGTGCAGCTGTCAGACACAATTTTATATATATATATATGAAACCAGTTTGTGCAGCCGTGGACTAGTTCGTACAACGGTGAAACCAGTTTTACCGCCATTAGAGATAGTTTTAAAAGTCCAAACCAGTTTGCACAGCTGCCAAAATTGGATAGCACAGCTATCGGGTAACATTTTGAAAGATATGAAACCAGTTTGTATAGATGTGAAACCCGTCTGTGCAGATATTATATGAAACCAGTTTGTGCAGCTATCAGGTATTATTCTAAAGAAAAACAAACCAGTTGTCCTTCTGTGACACCAGTTTGCACAGAGCTCAGATAACATTTTCGAAGTTATGAAACCAGTTTGCACGACTAGAAAACCAGTTTTGCAGCAGCGAAACCAGTTTGTATAACAGTGAAACCAGTGTGTATGAAATTAAATCACTCTGTAGGCTACAGCTGTGAAACCAGTTTGCACAACTGTACAGTCATACGAAATTTTAGTAAATATAATATATATACATGTATATATAACCGATTTGTGCAGCCGAGAAACCAGTTTGTACAGCGGTAAAACCAGTTTTGCAGCTATTAGACATAATTATTATACAAGACCAAACCAGTTTGGGCGGCTGTAAAAACAGTTCTACAGATTTCAGGAATCATTTGGAACGATATGAAACCAGTTTGTACAACTGTGAAACCAGTTTGTACAGCTGTCAGACGACATTTTCAGCGATACGAAACCAGTTTACACAACTGCAAAACCGGTTTGTACAGCTGCGAAATCAGTTTGTACATCTATTATACATTGTTTGAAACTATATGAAACCAGTTTGTGCAGTTGTGAAACCAGTTTATGCAGTTCTCAGATAACTTTTAAGAGAAATAAAACAAGTTTACAAAGTATAAAACCAGTTTGTAGCCTATAGCTATTATACATTATTTAAAACGATATGAAACCAGTTTGTGCAGTTGTTAAACCAGTTTATACAGTTCTCAGATGACTTTTAAGAGATACGAAACAAGTTTACAAAGTACAAAACCAGTTTTCACCGTAGCGAAACCAGTTTGTGCAGTTGTTAAACCAGTTTATACAGTTCTCAGATGACTTTTAAGAGATAAGAAACAAGTTTACAAAGTATAAAACCAGTTTTCACCGCCGCGAAACCAGTTTGTACAGCTATCAGGCATTATTATTTCAAACATACGATATTTGCAGACGTGTCTTTTCAACACCTCTTTTAACGTGAACAATCCCATTATGAATAAAAGACTAGGCAAAAACAACGCAAATTGGAGATACGTTGTTCTTGCTTAGTACGTATCTGCCAATGACGCCCTATCATACTAAGCAAAAACAACGTAAGTGGAGATACGTTGTTCTTGCTTATGATGCCATGCGGTTTCTGGAGATACGTGGTTTTCACACACGCTGGTTCCCTGTGAAGGAATCGAGATAGGAGTTTCTCAATTTTTTCCAAGGTGTAGGACCATTCATAGATGCAGAAACTGCATCTAACTCAAAACGGCCAAATTGTGAGTTACGTTGTTCTTGCTTATGACGGCAGTACTGAGGAGGTGCTCAAAACGGTGGTGGGTACGGGAAGACTAGAACAAGTGGATTCCTTTGTATATTTAGGGAGTAGGATATCAAAAGATGGGAATTGTGTGAATGAAGTTAAATCCAGACTAGCCATGGGAATGATCGTCATGACCAATATGACGAAAATTTGGAAGAATAAATCAATCAGCATCGTCACCAAATTGCGGTTGATGAAGGCTTTGGTGTGGCCAGTAGCGACGCATGGATGTGAAGCATGGACTCTGAAAAAGGATGAAGAAAAGCGAATTCAAGCATTTGAGAACAAGTGTATCAGAAAGCTGCTGAGAATTCCATGGACTAAAAGGATGACCAATGAACAGGTGTATGTGTCAGCGGGAGCCACAAGAGAACTATTGGCCCACACCAAAATTCGGAAACTTCGATATTTTGGTCATATCATGAGACAACAAAACGGTAGCATCGAAAGCAGCATCATGACGGGTTTTGTGGAGGGGAACAGAGGACGAGGAAGGCCGAGGATATCTTGGATCGACAACGTCCTGAACTGGACAGGACTTGTAGGCTCTGACTTAATGAGCGCGACAAGGAACAGAAGACTCTGGGCATTAAAGGTCCATTCATGTAGCCAACCGTCGCGATGCGACGGTGGCGACATGACATGACATGACATAATGTCGACCGCAGTTTTAAGGATGATTAAATTTTCTTGTACGAGTAAAATATATATATATAATAAAAGTATCACGTTTTAAAGGTGTTTTAATGTCGATGGCCGTTCTAAGCAACTGTTATCGAAAAGTGAAATTTAACAAAACTATTATTTCCTTTTTTCAACAACACATGACGTTTGTGAAAGCGCATGATAGTGGCTTATTCACACTGAATGTATCTTCTAATCAGATTGGTTGTTTTGAGCAATCACGTGATGTTCCAGTTAGCACAGAGACCAGATGTTGGAAGCAACGTCTTTAGTAGTCCAAAGCTAATTGAATACGGATGTAACCAAAGAAACTCTAAAGCTGATTTTAGAACTCATATTTATAAAGCGATTAATAAAAGTAGCGCATGACTATATGGACGGAATTGGGTCCAGGCTGACGTAAGCAAATAAATTGCTATTATAATATTAAAATTGGCAAAACCGTTTGACACCTTTAAAACGTTTCTCATTTGTATTATGTAATATTAATCGCTCGAATGCGTGAATGTATCTGGTAATCCGGTCGAAATCAAAATCAAATGACAAAATATCAATCAATCAGTCAATCAATCTAAATTTATATAGTGCTTCTTCAAAGTACCTACTCAGAGGCGCTCCCGGCGAAAAAAACATACAATGTGTCAAAAGTTGCGGGTCCATTATAGTATATATTCAAATTATTAGTTTATTCGAATCTGCTGTTTTGTCATGTTAGGGAAATGGATCTCTCCCACTCTGTATCTCTGTACGGAAAAGTACGGGAATGAGAATTGTCGCTGGCATAAATAGGGGGAGGGGGCATCGCTCGCCCTCAAAGAAACCGGTCAGCAACAATATTGACGCAATTCTAGGCCAAACATTAACTTTTTAAAATTATTTTTCTTTAAGCTCAGAGCTATCGACGACGGGGTTAATCCGACCCTGGATGGTAATGAGTTACAAATCAATAATTAATACCTGCAAACTTGAATCCTAATGTTCCTTACATGCCAGCGACGTTCGCTTAGAACCAGATAGTGTAATTTATATAGCGCTGAGTTTATATAAAATATACAAAAAGCATGTTAACGGTGTTTAAGTCATCGTATGATTTAAGTTAACACGCATATTTATTATTTAGATATTGTAATCGGATATATCAAATTCTTAGAGCAATAATATTAATAGCTGAGTGCTGGGCATCGGTTATTCACGAGCGCTGCGTCTAATCAGACAAATCAAATTGAAAATATGGTTACCATGGAGACCAGATAAGGTATGGACATCAATTTGCCCGAACAGCCGCGTAGAGATCGGGAGTTTGCTGTGTAGTCACACATAAGCTGTTAAATTATTTGAATTCATCGTCAATGCCCGTACTACATGTACACGAAAAACTGAAAGCTTAGTAGAGGATATACGCGCGGTGTGAAGGTGAACGTCGCTGATCAGCAATCGCGTGTAATAATTAGGAATAATCAGTCGACATTAGACACCTTTAAAATAGATATCAACAGAGTTATATAAAGCAATCTCTAGAGCCACATTGTAACCAAACGACTTGGCTAGATAACAAAAGAAGCTGAAACAGAGATTCATCATGATATTATAAAAACTATAATAAAAAAAATTATTATAACTCCGCCCCTGGTTGCACTCAGCCAGTGCCAGTCCCAAGCCTAGATAACAGAGGAGGGCGTTGTTAATGATCTTTGCTATCACACAGTGACGTTAAACTGGAAAAAAACACAATTATAATTATAACTATTTTATTTCCACCAATGGTCGCAATTTTAGACATTCTCGTCGACCGTGGTTTGGTGCCTAAAATATCTAAGATATTTGATAGAGGCACTTCTGCTGATATCAGAAAGCAGATTTAAGAGACGATTACAAAGTAGCGAATGGTTTAATGGATGTTCGATACTCCAGTCTGTTAAACGATATCACATGTAAGTAAATACTGCCATGGCAGCAGCATTGAATAATGGTAAATGACACCGGACACGTTATAAATAACGGATATGAGGAGGTAAACATTGAAACACTAAATGAGTTCGAAATTTGATTCAAACAGTGATAACTTAACCCATTAGTGCCTATAGCGTCCCCAAAACGGGGACACCTCTTTGGGAAGAGATATTTTTAATATCAAGCAATACTCAAAGTTGCCAACCATTGGGACTGACAGTGTACTAAATTATCTTTAAAATAAGATATAATATGGCAGATTTTGTTTTGTTTTTGTTGATGCCAGATAGATTTTTATTTCGACTTTCCAAAATTTTAAATTTTTTAAAAGTTATCACTTATCAATATAAAATTATATTTTTGGGTAAAAACCTGCTGCAATCGAAAATGTGCATATATACCCATATTATTGGTGCTGTTATCTACCTGTATAAATTTTGTAGCATTGATTCATCTTTGGTTAATATTTTTTATTATGCTGGTAAATACCGTCCCCATTTCGGGGACGCTAGGCACAAGTGCCCCCGTCAACTTTCTGAACAACAATATGTGACTTTCACTGCGTTTTCAAGTAAAGTAATAATATGCATATGTGTTTCCTCAGCACGCCAAGGCCAACCCTGCCTGCAAGCTATCATGGGTCTCATATAGGACTCATATTCCCACGTGGGACCCGTGTGAAACCCATAAGGAGTCTGTCTAATACCCATGCAAATGCTGGCAGAGAAGATCTCTAACTGTAAATGACAGTGCTGCAAGGGTCTAGGACTTTATAGGACTTTACCCCCGGCCCATTACCCACCTACCATTACCCCCGTAGGACATTACCCCCCCCCCGTAGGACATCACCCTTTGCCATTTACCCCCCCCCCCCGTCCGTTTACATTTAGGTCCAGTGTATGCATGTACGAATGTAAATATGTATGTATGTATGTAAGTATGTATAATAAGTGTGTCTGTATGTCAGCATGTATGTATGTGGGTATGTATGTATGTATGTAGGTATGTCTGTATGCATGTATGTATGCATGTGTGTACAACACTGTACATACGTACGTATATATGTTTATTAGGGTGGAGTGAAAAACACGAAAATCAAAATTTTTAAACGTAACAGCAATAAAAAGTTGTCTAATGGTATGGGGTCAAGAAATCTCAAAAAAGTTTTGAAAAATATTAATGTCTTCGTTTGCCACCAGAGGGCCAAAGTTTCGAAAAATTGTCTTTTTTAAAGAAAATTTATGGTTTTCTTATGAAATATTTTTCATGCAACACAATATGCCACCACACAATATACCGTTGGAAAGAGCCCTTAAAACTGATTAAAATGATGTATTAACCTTTTCGCCTCGTATACCGGCGCGGCGCCGGGATATAAAGAATGAGTTGTAATGTGTTCCTAGTACTGTGTGAAGACCCCTTAGCAGTGTGTAGAGATGTCGTTGGTTGTCAACAAGTGCACCTTATAAAGAAATACATGTCTATGGTAACAGAAAATACATATCTATGGTAAAAAATACATCTCTATGGTGGCATATAATTATACATATAAATGCATGTATTCATCTATGTATGCCTACATACATACATACATACGTACGTACGTACAAACATGCGTACATGCATGCCTACATACATACATACATGCATACATACGTACATACATACATACATTCACTGGACCTAAATGTAAACAGACGGGATGTAATGACATTGGCAGGGGGTATGTATGTATGTAAGTATGTATATAAGTGTGTATGTATGTCAGCATGTATGTATGTGGGTATGTATGTATGTATGTATGTAGGTATGTATGTAAGTATGTATGTATGTATGTATGCATGTGTGTACAACACTACATACGTACGTATATATGTTTATGCTTACATTCATGTCTATGTACTTGCGCATGTGCGTATGTATTCAGCTATGTATGCCTACATGCATACATACATACGTACGTACGTACATACATGCGTACATGCATGCCTACATACATACATACAAACATGCATACATACATACGTACATACATACATACATACATACATACATACATACATACATACATTCACTGGACCTAAATGTAAACAGACGGGATGTAATGGCATTGGCAGGGGGTAATGTCCTATGGGTGGTAATGGTCGGGAGGTAATGGCAGGGGGGTAATGGCATGGAGTAATGGGTCGGGGTAATGTCCGGATACCGTGTCGCAATGCAAGCTGGAGGGTTGCAGGTTCTAACCCACCTCTAGTCGCCACGTAAGGACCTTGGCAAAGTCCTTCACTCGCAATTGCTCTGCGCTTCGTCGTGAAACTCCGATGCAGTGTCCGCGCTGTAGTCGGGAGCGCCTCTGAGTAGTTAACTTGAAGGACGTTATAACAAGTACGCATACAATACAAACATGCAAACAAATCAATTCTTCCAGTCTAGTAGAATACAGTGTCGCTGGCGTTGCTGCTGTCTAAAAGCAAGGCAAAAAAAACATAAATTTGACAGTTTTTCTTGATTTTCTGAAAATTTTCATAATAATTTATAGCAAACTATGAGTTTTTTTGTACAACTTGATTTATTTAGCTACAAGTATGCTTATTTTCATGATTAAATAGTTGAAATATATATGAAACCTTCACAGTTGACCAAGCCAGCCTGGAAAAGTTGATGGGGGCACTTGTGCCTAGCGTCCCCAAAACGGGGACGGTAAGAAAAAATTGCTAATAAATAGAAAAAACAAATTTTAGCCTGAATGGTGATTGACACTGATTTTCATTAAGTAGAAATTACAATATTTTCACACTTTCATGAAGAAAAAAAAAGTCAGGCACTAATGGGTTAATAAAGCAGTGCATGGTTATATGGACCGCATTGCCTCATGACTCCAGTCAAAAAAAAGATGACGAATGCAAGTATTTATTGAGACGATTGTGTTAAAATTCATTATGACATTGGACACTTTCAAAATGTTGTTAAAATATATTATATATTTATTACTTATTGTTGTATCCCTAACAACTTCTGGCATTAGAGAATTCTCAAAAAATATTGGTAAACGTCACAGACTACAACAACGAAGCAAATTGTTTATTCACAAAATCCGACCTTTACAGTCATGGCCAAAAGTTTGAGATCAGTAGAAATATTTCATATTTTACGCTGAAATCGTGAGTTTCCTTATAGATGCAGTAAAAATTACACTTCATGTTCCTGTCTGGATATTCATTCAGCGTAAAATATGGAATATTTCTACTGATCTCAAACTTTTGACTGTAGTTATAAGTTTAAATAACCGATACACTTGAATTTGATATAAATTGACAGTCAATAGATTTTTAACAGAAATTCATCTTAAAAAATTTGACATGTATTTCTTACTGAATTCGAAATATTTTCTTTTTTACACTCAATTAAATGTGATGAATTGTCTCTTTGACGTGACAAGCGTCACACAAACCGCTGGAACATAATTGTGTATGTTGAGATATTTAAATTTATATAACCAAATATTAATATTATAAAAAAGTGTTTAATGTTGACGGCCAATTATTAGAAGATTTTCGTACGATGAACGCGTTTGGTAGGCACACGCGCATCGTCTAATCAAATTGGTGTTTTTTTTATTAAAACAGAGATCATGCGTTGAAAGCGACATCTTTTGTCGTCCATGGTTTATGGAAGTACGGAGGTTACCATGGAAACGTTGTAACTGATTTGTAATTCAATTTAACTCCGCGATTACTCAAAAAGATCATGTGAGAACTGCGTCATTTTTCGCACTCTGCCAGTGCCAGTCTCGAGCCTAGATAATGGGGAGGGCGGCGATAATCCTCTTTGAAACGGCAGTGTCGTTAAATAACAACACACATGGAGTTCCTGGGTCCCGGTTTCCTATTATCAAACGGTATTTTATGGAAATAAATATTTCTATTGACATTAAAGCTGAAAGAAGTTGATGACATAATTTTGTCATTCATGACCGTCCACTAGCGATCTTTTTTTGGGGGGTAAACTATATATTATGCAATACTTTTATTATAAAGGTGTTTTATGTTTGCTTGGTGCGAAGTCAAAGTTAGATTAGTTGCTTAAGGTGAAATTTGTGATAGAGATTGAAGTGTTCATCTACAAAGACATTCTTAAACACCCATAATCTATTTTGACAAATCAACTCAACGTAGTTCGATCGCTCAGTTATTTTTATACAATTAAAAAGATTTCGCTCTGATAAATCTGATATCCCTCATCTCCATTTTATATAATTAGCTGAACCCCTCTGACTAGACGCAGCGCTCTTCAATTAGTTGCTAGGTGATTCATTCTAAATGTGCTGTTTACAAACAACAACGGCTAAACACCTTTAAAATAGATTTTACTTGTGTAATATATAATTCAAAAGTTCCATGAATGCAATTAAATTGCAATATTTATTTTTGCTGTCACAAGACGTCAATAAATAATTATTTTGTCTAATGATAACAATTTTTCAGTCTATTAAAACGGTTATCCAATAACTATGCGCATTTTCTTGAAATTCATCTGCTGTGAAGGATGGAGTTTCAGTGGAACGAGAAGAACGGCCGAGTAGACCAGAGACTGATGACCACAGACGCCGAGATTTTTTTCATTTTGTAAGACCAACTTTTTCCAATGATGAGCTTCCTTCTTATCTTATCTGACCATTTATAAAGCGCTTTTCACAGCCGGAGCCTTTCAGAAGCGCTCCCAGTGCGCTCAACCCAAGAAAAAGGCAAGTTTTTAGACGAGAGAAAGACGAGGATACACTACCAGAGAGGATGGCAGAGCGAACTTATGGGGATAGCCCATTCCATAGAGGGACCAATATCTTCAAATTGTAGAATGTAGATGCAGCGAACGAAGTTTCTTAATAATAATTATAAGCTAGTCGATCATCAGGCATTTTAGTCCGGCGATAGCGATGTTCCAAGCATCTGGTACGACGACGGAGTTGATGACAGTCAGCGTCAAACCATACTGCGAGTGGTCGCTGCAGGCGTGTCTTAACCTTACGACGAGGTAGCATGGCATCAAGTATGTTCGTTACTGTAGAAATTATATAGGCCTAGGTCAGAATGTTCGACTGAGAAGACTTCCGTAGAGAACAATATATATATAACAAAGTTGATAAGCATTTAAAAGGTGTTTAAATTTATCGCTTATTAAAGTAATCATTTAGCAATTGAAGTGGGAGAAAATTCTTATGCACCACAAGATAATTGAGCGCATGCAGGGCATCCAGTTATAATATACGTCAAGTGAGATGGCTTTTCAATTAATTAAGGAGTATAATATCTCAGTGTACTGATATTATCAGTACACGGCTACCATGGAGGTATGAGAAGGTAGTGAGGTCTATAATTATATACGCACGCACAACGGTGCACGTATCCGAAGTGTTGCTAAAGTCACAGAAAAGCTGTTTATTCATTTGGATTGAATTATTATGCCTAAACAACATGAACTAACTGATTGTTTTCATAAGTTCATGTGGTGCAGTGTGATGACAAAAGTCGCTGATTAGCGATCACTTGTAGAAATGTGAAAATAATCAGTCTATACTAAACACCTTTAAAATAGTTTCTAAAAGTTTTATATATAAACAAGAAACATTGACATGAAACGCTCACACACTATGATAGTCTCAGAAGATTGAGGTCAAACGAGTCTGAAATCATGTAAATAAAATTATAAATAGAACGATAAAATACAAAAAAATGTTGTTCACTAGTGCTGTAATATGCCGAACAAATTTTTTCGAAGGTAACGACCTCTGTTGTCATACGGATCAGGACGTTTGGGCGCCGCCGTTTGGGCGCCGGCCGTTTGGGCGCCGGCCGTTTGGGCGCCGCCGTTTCGGCGCCGGCCGTTTGGGCGCGACGCCGTTTGGGCGCCGGACGTTGCGGCGCGAAAGAAGAACCTTGACGTTTGTAGAAACGTCAACGAGTATCTAAGAGGAATAGCTCATAACTTTTTGATGGAATCTTAAAGTATCGCTGAACGACATGAACTGTCATTAAATGTAGAACGCTGTTCATAAACATTCGCTTCTACAGCATTACCTTTTCGAGCATTACGTCGACCGTTGAACATTTGAAACTAATTATTGTATCTCTATAACGCTTTTAATAACCATAATCTTTTAAAACATTGGGTTTGTGAACATTAAATCGAACATTGAACTTCTGAAAGTAATTCAGTTCTTTGTGGAATGCTTTTATTTAACATCAAATCATTCCCTTGGGTAACATGATGTGTTAACATTAAATTTAACAATGCACATTACAAAACATAGCTGAATTAAAAATTCCTGGACAAATAAAGAGTTTTAAGTGCTATTTCATTACATAACTTCTTCCGCGCCGAAACGTACGGCGCCCAAACGGCGTCGCGCCCAAACAGCCGGCGCCGAAACGGTGGCGCCCAAACGGCCGGCGCCCAAACGGCGGCGCCCAAACGTCACGTACCGGTTGTCATAAGCCCTCGCCTCGGGTATATCGGGTATAACTTTTGAATGGTATGGTATATCATCACACATTTTAGCTCAAAATGTGTGCAAATGAATTCTCTACAGCTACCTGAAACGTCAAAATTTTATTCCTAACGAAAAAAGTTTTATTAGGGAAAAACCTAGGGGGGGTGGATACCACCACCCCTGGTAGTCCGAGGGTTAAGGCGCAGGCGGTTTGAGGACATCCAGGACTGCAGGGTTACTATAGTCTGGCTTATTGTTCCAACCGCTGCGTCAGCATGAGCCGCCAGACAGTGGACATAGGCTTGCAGGTCGTCAGCATAAGATTGGCTGTGAACATCCATAGCTGTCAGCAGGGAGCCCAGATCGGCAGTGTAAATTATGTAAAGGAGGGGTCCAAGAACGGAGCCTTGAGGCAAACCTATTGGAGCAGGGATCCATGAGGACTTAGTGGATCCATAAGCTACCATGAAGGAGCGGTCCTGCAAAAACGAAGCAAGCCAATCAAGTGCGTTACCAGAGAGGCCGAAAGAAATCGTTGTCATAAGATGCGAAAATTATCTTCTGTAATAACAAATCGCAGTTTTATTAATACGATTTCTTATCCAATAGCTACGCCCGATAGCGAGGCTCAAAATATTAATGATCCCTTTAGGGAACTCCGTGATCAGCGGCAAAACGACGACGAGTAACATCGCACTGCTCTACGGATTTATATAAGATCTATTGAGGTGAAATAAAAGGTGTCTGCGACTGCGACAACTGCTTATGGTATGTGAACTACTCATCAAGGGACTACTCATCAAGGGACTATTCATCAAAGGACTACTCATCAAAGGACTTTTCATTTTTCATCAAGAGACTACTCATCATCAAGGGACTTTTCTTTTTTCATCATGGACTACTCATCAAAGGACTACTCATTAAAGGACTGATCATCAAGGGACTACGCATCAAAGGACTATTCATCAAAGGACTACTCATCAAATAACTACTCATCAAAGGACTACTCAGCATGGGACTACTCATCGATGATGACGAAACTATAGGTCGTTGCTATGTTCCCGCTCAAAAGATTAATTATCCCTCGTGATCAGGAACAAGATGACGACGAGGAGGCGCATGCGCGTTGTACGGTTCGACTTATTTATTCATTGTTATTTTAAGCTGAGAAGTGAGAATGTATATGAGAGAATGGCGAGGACGGGTCATAGCGGTCGCTATGGTCCCACGCACTGACAGCACAAGTTGATGATGGTGATTTATTCTCTATAATATACATGAACATTATGTTTTACCAAAAATGACTAAATATCTTTCAATGGCGATAAGCATCAACACAGTTACTGTACATTGTGACATTAGCCTACGAGATGATGGTATAAAAATTACCATGCACCTTGCTTTTAAATTAAATTGAGAAACGTTTGAAAGGTGTTTAAGTTGAGAACCTGCTCTCAAGGTTACTACACAGAACCCGTCTTTTTATACAGGACCCATGTGAGCTCCTACGTGCAACTCCGCCATGCACTGGTTGTACTTTGCCAGTGCCAGTCCCACCTATAGAGAAAAGAGGAGGGCAACGCTATTCATTCGCTATGATCTAGCTCAAATGATTAATGATCCATTGGGGGTAAATCGGTGATTACGAAGAAGATGTCATGTCATGTCAGTCACCGACGTCGCTGCGCGACGGTTGGTCACATGCATGGACTAAAGCTCTCCACTGCCTCCTATCGCGTGCAGCGGCGAGAAGATTGGATCCGGAAAGACGGGACCAAGCAAGAATGTTGTCAATCCAGCAAATACGCGGTCTACCCTTGCGTCGATAACCTTCCACGTGACCCAGCATAATGGCTTTTTCCACGCAATCCTGGGGAATCCTGATGATATGACCGAAATAGGAGAGTTTGCGAGCCTTGATGGAACCCAAGAGCTCTGGTGAAGTTCCGGCAAGCCGATAAACCTGCTCTGTGGTAAGTTTGAGCGTCCAAGAAATGCGCAAAAGCTTACGGGTACATTTGTTCTCGAAACTCTGTATCTGCTTTTCCTCCGCCTTTTTAAGCACCCATGATTCGCAACCATAGGTTGCAACTGACCAGACCAAGGATTTCATCAAACGAAGCTTGGTTTGAGTACTAGCCTAATAGACTTGTTTTTCGAAGAAGATAATGAGAGTAATATTGCGCTGCTTTGCGGACTTATATAGAATCTTTTCACTTAAATTAAAAGGTGTCTACTACTGCGACAATGAAAACAGAGCTTTCACGATAGTTGCTTATGGTATGCGGTCTACTCATCAAAGGACTACTCGTCAAGGGACTACTCGTCAAGGGACTACTCGTCAAGGGACTACTCATCAAGAAACAGCGAGGGTGAATCCGAGCACTCTTCGTGCCAGGATGTTAGTCATTAAAATATAATGCAATTATGAAAAGCACGATGCCATTATACTCAATGTATTTTCTGCGTTCTCTCTTCAGTCTTCTGCTGTTGAGCAGGTTTGTGACGTGGACAACCCGGTGATTTTCTGCGTTATATGGTACAAATTGGGGGGGGGGGTATTAGTACTTTGCAACGGACAGAGTCGCAATACGTTTAAGCCGTATTGTTTTGGTGTGTCCATTGTAGTCCAACGACAGCTCAATTATAAGTTGAACTGACTGAAATTGCGGGCAGTGACGGAATTAAAATAGTGTTTAGTTAATGTTTTTCTCATCTGCGATGGGTTTTGTAAACTTTATACAGCGAAAAACTTGGTAGCACTGTGGTCCAAAAGATTTATATATCATTATGGTTAAACATTTTAAAGGTGTCCAATATGGACTTGTATTATTTAATGGTTACCTTTCTTTGGGCGAAATACATGTATGTATGTACATACAAGAACTGCTATAGCGCACCTCAAAGATTACTACACAGCGGCGCTCCAAAACAACCCGCATGCACGGAATCTGAATTTCACGCCTTAGTGCATGAGCAATTGTAAATGAATGACTTTCTCATGATTTGTAATCGCTGCGGCTTGAAGTGGATTCGAACCCACAACTTTCCAATTCCAAGGCACCGAACTAACCCAATACGCAAGTGATGATAATAAGGAATCAATGTGATTAATTAATTAATGATCAATTTAAAACTCGAGCACCAACCGTCTAGATTTCTTCCTCGCGTCTTTATCTGTGATGCTATTGAATGAACAACTTGAAACGACAAAACCCTATTGAACCTTCTTCTACACAATGTCATGGATTCATTTAGAATAATTATTATTATTGTAGTCTACTTCGGATAAATGAATTGAAATAAATAAATAATGAAAGCGCATCTCTGCCAACGACGATTTCGACACCTTTTTTACTGCTTCGAAACTGTATATAATAATTATGTAAAACGCTTGAAATTTAAAATTCATAACACTGTACCTTCTTATAGTTATCACAAACATACATGTAGCTTTTGCAAAATGTTGGCACATAGCATTGAATGTAATGCAACTTAGAAACTGATGATCAATTTTCGTAAGTAAATGATCTTTTCACGTAAGTTCCAGTTAGTTGTTATTTAACGGCATTGTGTTGTTTCAAAGACGAATGCCGTCGCCCTCCTCTTTCTCCAAGCCTTTGCCTGGCACTCCACGTGTGGAGCTGCAGTGGTATATCTTATAGTTAATTGATGGACTAAGATTTCAACGACAGCAACAAATTGCCTCCCGGTATCTTTTATTTGAATGTTAATCATTGTTGTGACCCAGTAACAGACTGTTGTCGACTCAATTAATAAACGTGATTTAAGAGCTTATGTATATATTTTATATTATCTTAAATAAAGGTATATTATTATAACCAGTTTTTAAAACCATTTTATTTGTTAATTCATTCAAGTATTTGTTTAGAACCTCTTCAAAGAAGCTATTTAGAGGTGCTTCCGACTCCAAATCAGCTAAAAAAATATTTGGCTTCAAGTGCTAATAGAATGTGTAAAGAAACTTGTTCCACGATCTCGGACTGCCACATCTCAACACCGCGCCTTTGCGTCTGTCTGCCCTTTACTGTGGAATGGCCTTCCTACTATTATTCGTGCTCAGATTGTATCTGGAGGCTTTTCTTTTTCTGCCAGATGTCTTAAGACTTTTCTGTTCCCGGAAGTTCTTCGCACTGGGAGCGCCTCTGATTAGGTTGTACTGTGAGAGGTGCTTTATAAATCTCGAAATAGAATAGAATAGACTAGGCACAGCTGAAAGGGAAGCCATTCTTAGAAGGAACGTCTCCTCGGTCATCCCCGTGCTCTTTTTTCCATCCACATAACCATGACATATGAAGACCAGTAGATTGTCCGCTCTGTTCATGTGTCCGAAGTAGTCCAACTTCCTACTCTTCAACACACCCAACAGTCAACAGTTATGAAAGCGCATCTCTGCTAACGACGATTCGACACCTTTTAACTGAATATAAAAATTCTGTTAAACAGCCAAAATGATTCAAATTTATTAGTATCTTCATTGCGCCTTATGGTTACCAGTTACCACAAACAAAGCTAATAGTCTTTTTTATCCTCTGCCCTTGAAGTCCTCAACCGTACAACGCTACCGATAGCACTATGCCTCTCCAGATCAAAGTAAGTGTTCCCATGGAAGTTCGTGCTATTTTAATCTGGTCCTTGTTTCTCTGCACTAATTATATAAAGTATCATGTCATTAATAATAAAGGTGTCGTATAAACATGTTATTATTATTTTTCTCTAGTGTTCTCAACCGTGCGATCAGATATTCGTTAATATGGACCTATGCAGTGAAACTTGTCGATCTGCGGTAAGAATAAATTCTAAACAACTTTTCTTTGGTTTTTTATCTAGTGATATTATTAGAAAGATTTATTTATCCATAAAACCTAATTTTTATGTCGTTTTGCGTTATTTTATTCAAAATTAAGACATTCATTTTCTAACCTATTAAAATTGGAGAATGAAAACTTTGTTGAAGCGTATGTTATTCTTAAACGTTTCATTAGATTTCACTTTAAACTGTGGAAATAAACCAAAGACGGTAAAGGTGTATTTTAGCGTCGTAACTTATTCGCTCGTTGCAACACCAAACCAATATCTGCATGTACTAGACAATCCTCAGTAGTTTGAGAGTTCCTCTTAGACACCTTTAAATGGTATTACACAAAATTATATAAGAAGCAATCGTTTAATTAAAACGCTCTCGTACAAGGCGCGATAAAAGGTGAATAGGTAGGCAACGCTAAGCACGCAAGTTTTTCACTCACGATAGGCCCATGTGGTATAGTTTGTATGTTCGTTGCCTTCAGATTCGAATCCACCTCAAGCCGCCGCGTAGGAAATTGCTTGGACGCTTCTGCGTGAAGCTCAAATGCAGTGTCCGCGCAGTAGACGGGAGCACCTCTGAGTAGCGAGCTTGACGTGGCTCTATAGTAAACGCGATAAAATTTATTTTGTCCATTTCTCTTATTACACCCAAACCCACGAAAGAAGTATATAGTTCTGCCTCTGCTTCTCGGTTCGTTGAGTTTAGCAACTCAGACTTGGTACTGGCGTGACAAAATATGTCTATAATACTATTTTTCATAGAGTTTTATGACATCTCATAAAAATAAGCACATGTTTCATCAACCAGCTGACTCGTGGCTATTACTACCAAATTCGTTAGCTACGGGTCATCTCTCGCTCCTTATCAGATAACTCTGCTGCTACCCTTGTTCACGCTTTTGTTACCAGCCGCTTGGACTACTGTTGCTCTATTCTGGTTGGTTTGCCTCTATTATTGATATCCCGACTTGACCGTATTCTTCGGTCTGCAGCCCGGCTAATTGGTCGAATCCCCAAATATGCATCCGTTTCATCTTACATTCGTGATACTCTACACTGGCTCCCTATCTCACAGCGCATCGAATACAGAATTGCTTCACTGGTTTGGCGTTGTCTTCTTGGCTGTGCCCCGACTTATCTGTGTGAACTCTGCTGTCCATTATCTGTTGTCCTTTCTCGCAGAGCCCTTCGCTCTGCCTCTAGCGGTAAGCTTTTGGTCCCGCGTGTTGAATCATCAACCTGTCAGCGTCGTGCTTTCTCAGTTGTAGGTCCTTCTGTCTGGAATAGTCTCCCGTTGCAGATGCGCTTGCTGCCTAGGGTCGACTCGTCAGTGTTCTACAAGCTCCTTAAAACTTTTTTGTTTCACCGTGGTTGTACTGGGAGCGCTTCTGAGTGGATTTCTTGAAGAGGCGCTTTATAAATTCTTGAAATGAATGAATGAATGAATGAATCTTAATCTATGGTCAGACAAAATGAGTGTGAGGAAATTCTGTTCCGTCCCTGCAAGACATGAAGTTTGTGTTCTTTTCTATATGTATGTAAGAGAAATGTAAATGCTTTCAGAGGTGTCTAAGAAGATGCAGCAGAACCACAATGATTAGCGACATCTAGTCGATTCCGTGGTAGTTTATAAACAAATTATCCCTTAAACTTTTATATATTTAATTTTTCTCGAATATTTAAATCTTCGATACAATTAATTCGGATACAAATCGATTCAAACGCGATTCTAGCTGTTACGGGACAGTGTATACGCCCAATTAAGACAGTAATTGACCAATCAGGCAAGACATTGACGAACGCGCACAAAAGCGATGCTCATTTTAAACACCTTTCTCAAGCATCATACATCATTATAATTACAAGCTCATGAAAACCATATTGATATAAATACCAACAACAAGCGTAAGCGAAATGCACATAGCCACACTTAGTCTAGCGCTTTACTGTGCCATTATCTGATGGGCACTGCTTATTTAAACGCGATGAAACATGAATCGTGTGAGTGTGTGTGTGCGCGCGTGTGTGTGTTTGGGGTTTGAAACCAAACTGCTTGTCGACGAAACTGGATATCTTTCTTAAAAAACGTCGCACAGAATAAAATTATGACGAAATACAACGGACGCTTTTTGTCCGTAACCGCGTCGACAATGAAAGCATTCGTGACGTCTTGGGTCTGGGCGCGTGACTATTGTCCCGCTCGGAGTTGACGCCATAATTGAATGACGCCTTGACCCACATGTCCACCTAAGGGAGCTTCTTCCTCAAGGCCATGTAGTTTGATGCTAAATGGACGGCTGCACGTTTGACCCTAAAATAGTGAAACTCTTTTTTGGAAAAGAATCGTGAAGATTTGAGGTCGGAGTCAATTATATAGTTATTTTTGCAGTTCGATAATTGTTTATGTAATCTTTCCTTAAAGTATCCCGGGCCTCTTTTTAACAGGTAGGCTATATTCTTATAGAAAACGTTTTTGCTGCTTGACAACACTATGCAATAACAAAACAGATTAGCGCAACCCTCATCAGTTAACAAGGTTCGGGGCTGGCACTACGGCCTTTTACGTACATTCGGAATTAACTTGATAGATCATATTATACAACAAGTTTCGATTGCCTACCTGTCTTTACCATCTAGACAGATTATAATACTAAAATTTCCATAAATCAGATTTATATAACTGGTGTAAACCTGTTTTAAAGGTGTTCAAGGTCTCGTAGTACGAACCGGAGACTGTGTAGCTCGAAAAATATCAATTAATTACTATATTTTAATAAATTATCTGTCACTCCTGCTACCGCACTACTATCATCATCATCGTCGTCATCATCATCATCATCATCATCATCAACATCATCATCATCATCATCATCATCATCATCATCATCATCATCATCATCATCATCGTCATCATCATCATCATCATCATCATCATCATCATCACCATCATCACCATCATCACCATCATCATCATTGTCTTTCCGTAGGCTATCCAAGATGGTTGCCTTGAGAGCTTTAACTTCCTTCGAGGGGTCATGACCTCTCGACCTGGCGCGTGCCCTCCTCCTTCTCCCACCGTTGGCCTGGCAGCGACGTGCATAAAGACCTGTGACCATGACGACGATTGCCATGGTAGCGAGACTCTGAAATGTTGTGGTAGCGCTTGCGGTTGTACCTGCCAACAGCCATCTACCGAATTGAAAGGTAAACATTAGTGATTTACGGTGCATTAATGAGACACCTCTTTTATATGTTATTCGTACACCACAAATTCTAAAAGCATTGGAAAGTCCGAATTAAAAGGTATTTTTAATCTTTAGTGATGACACGATATTTTCAGCAGCATTTAGTTAAATGGAGAAATAATGATAATAATATTATGTGGTAACGGCGCATCTAAAGGACACCTCTTTTAAAATTTATTCTCATATACGAATAATAATAGCAACGGAAAATTCTTGAATCCAGTCTTTTCATAGGAACATCAAAATATCTGCCCCACACGCATTAATCAGGAGTATACACTGACCGTAATTTGTCGGTTGGAAGACAAGATTGCAAGGTAGAGGAATGCAGCCCATTCATTCATTTATTTATTCATTCGTTCATTCATTCGTTCATTCATTCACTCATTCATTCATTCATTTACTCATTCATTCATTCATTTTGAGAATTTATATGGCGTTTGTTCAAGAGACCTACCCAGTGGCGCTCGCAGACCAGCCACAGCTAAAAACAACCTCTCCTCCTACCTAGAAACTCACAGACCTACCTACTTACATATTAAATTTTATCTTAATATCTAATTACCACTTTCTTAATTACTTACCAGAATTATATCTACTTTGGGTTTTGGGAAATGACACAGCATTTCTCAACAGTATGGCTTACAAAATGATCATTGGTGATTTCGTATTCTTAGCTCATGCTTCGAAGAGGCAATCGTCTGTTTACTCTGTATGTGATTGCTAATAATTATAATATTATTTTCCGTCTTTTGATCTTCGCTCAAATTTAGAAGTCTTCCTGTGTCGTTTATATAGACACCTCTTTTACGCATTACTTCTACTATTTAAATATTAGTTGAAACAAATTTTTGAGTGAAATAATTGCTGATTGCAGTAAGTATCTTATCACTATAATTGCGCTATTCAAATAATAGTTGAAACGATATTTATAATCTCCGTATCTTGTTCCTTGCCCCATTTACAAGTCTTCCTGTGTCGTTAATATAGAAACACCTCTTTTACATATTACATGTACTATTCAAATATTAGTTGAAACGATTTAAAATTTACTCCGTGTCCTGCCCCATTTGCAGGTCTTGGTGTGTCTCCATTGCAACCCCATACAGGCATACATTATTTTGCGGCTGCGTTGGTTCGCTACCGACGTCGGTTGAAATCCATCGAAGTTCGATGGAAACCAATAATTGTCGCTTCTCAACTCAACGATGATGATGATGATGATGATGATGATGATAACAATAACATCAAAAACAACAACAACAACAACAATAGCAACAACTCCATTTTACTCTACGTTGTCAACTCACGAACCATTGTTAGCGGTGGAGGAGGAAAGGAGCTACGCGTGTTACCATGGATACAGATTGCTCGGGTGAGGAGGGAATGAGGGAAGGATGGGAAGAGGAGGATGAGGTGGAGAAGGAGTAGGAAGAGAGGACGAAGGAGGAGAATAGGAGTTAAAAGGAGGAGGAATGTAAGAGGATGGAGGCACAGTATGTCTGCCTGCCTGTATGCATGACTCTGTCTTAATCTGTGTATGTCTGTTTGTCGGTGCTGTTGCAAGTTTCTCAGTATGTTTTTGCTTGCAAATCAGAATACAATATTTGACACTACCATGCCTACTCAATTAGCTATTCTATATACAGCATGCGCCTATTCAGCAACTATTCTCTACCTAAACAATACCTACTCACATCTATTTCTACCCAACGCTAACCTATTCGAATATATCTATGCTTTGTGCATTCATTCATATACTGAACTTATTTGAATCTATTTAATTCAAGGTCTAAACCCAACTACCTCTAAACCTCCATGTATCTAGCCTATTTAAACCTATTTCATTTCAAATGCCTTAACTAGAATTGAACCGTTTTCATAACCTATCGTCACAATAATTGCAGACAACAGCGACACCTTTAAACCTCAATATCTCTATCCTATTTAAACCAATTTTATTTTTATTCCAACGCCTTAACTAAGCCATTTTGCATATCCTACGTCATCTCAATTGCTGTGTCGTCACAATTGCAGACAACAGCGACATCTGTGTTGGTGAATGACATTCGATCTGGAAATTCGTATCAATTCACCGTCAGCGCCATAAACGTCTTTGGAAGCAGTGGACCATCGAAACCAAGCAAAGCGTTCTTCATTCCACCAGGTCTAATTGAAATGATAATATTATAATTAAAGTTATTAAAATTATTAATAACAATAATGATAGTGATACCAATGAGAAAGAGAATAATGATTATAAATACCAACAATGACAATAACTACAAAAATTACAGCAGTTACAGTTTTTTTATTAACCCTCGAGTGCCCAAGGGGGGGGGGGGTCCGACCGGACCCCAGGCCTGTTTTTCCCGGATAACTTTTTAAAGGCTAGGAATCTGCATAAATGCTTTTAGGTATTCCTAGAGCAACCATTTGGGCATAGAATGGTATATTTTGCGTGAGTATTGTCCAACCCTGCACCCCACAACCACAGCATATACTAAGGGTACCCCATGATATGCGGCTGATATTCATACAAGAGCATGGTTACTGGTCAATAGCTATTATTTTATACCAGGTGGTGCTATTGTGATATAATATATATCAATCGATTGCAAATTTAGTTGGGATTACTTACAAATAAATTATATAACGATATTCCAATTCCTTCTCAAGATATTGACATGAACACGCTGGGGTCCGCGCCGGACTTATAGGCTTTCCTTCGATAAATAACGCAAGCATGCAAGCATAACGTATGTATTACGAGATTTTTGCACTATTAGTTTACACCAGGTGGTGTTATTGTGCTATGAGATACATCAATCGATTGGAAATTCATTTGGGATTACATTGAAATAAATTCTATAACGATATTCCAATCCCTTCTCAAGATATTGGCATGAAAACGCTGGGCTTCCTTTGGTCAATAACGCAAGCAAGCATAAAATGTGTCTCACGAGATTTTACACCATTATTTAACACCAGGTGGTGTTATTGTCATATAAGATACACCAATCGATTGGAAATTCATTTGGGATCACATAGAACTAAATTCTGTGACGATATTCCAATCCCTTCTCAAGATATTAACATAAAACGCTGGGGTCCGCGCGGACCCCCCCCCCCTTGGGCCTTCGTGTACCAAAAAATACCTTGGGCACTCGAGTGTTAATAAGCTTTGCTATTTTTAACGTCGACGCAATGATCAATTTGAACACCTTTTAAACTGTTTCTAACGACGTTATAAAAGTTAATCAGCGTCTTCAATTTTTCACTCCAAATGCAGAGGCCATCTATAATTATGGAACTGATCTATTCATTTATTCAATGATTCTATAATTCATCCATCCATCCACCCAACCAATCACTCACTCACTGACTCAGCCACTCACTCACTCTTTAATTCTTTCATTCTTTCATGATTATGGTTCCACTTCAAGAGGCTTACTCCTCAGCGTTACTAGTCCGCACACGGCGAAAGAAAGAAAACTTGATAGATTTATGAAACGAATTATGATTTGTCAGATTCAGCGTCTCAATAGCTGCAACAGAGAAATCACGGCAGCGATAATTATATCCTCTTAGCGTGAGAAACAATAATACTGTATGCTGTGCAATGCGATTTGTTCTTGTAAGACAGAGAGCTTTCTGAAGATCGCCGATGAGAGAGAAGGGAAGCCAGGAAGGTAAGTAGCCTGTGGTAAAACCACGCTTAGATGAGGATGACCACGATAACCTCAAAGGTTGTTGCAGACCAAGTCGATCATCTTGCTCTCAGTTGATCCCGGTGGCAGACGAACAGATTCTCAGTCATCCGAAATAGAGAAACAGGAAGCCAGAACTGATAAAGAAGTGAAGCTATTAGTACGCGATATGATGCAGCAAAATTTTATTAACGAAATATTATTGGTTCCTTAAACACCTTTAAAATATTATCTCATGATGTTATAAATTTGAATCTGCGTTAACTAAAATTAATTAACTCACTCTGGCATCCAAAAGAATGAAAATCCATAATAACGTTTTATACACTATAGCGTTTTTCTTCATAGCGAGGCGATTGCCTGACTCGCCTTCAAACCTGACGCAGAGTGACGTCACTTTCTTGGAAGGTCACGTGTCTGTGATGGTTCACTGGATGCCACCGAAAGACGCAACTGATCCAGTCAGCAAATACAAGGTGGAGCCACTTTACTACTTTATTTATGATTAAAACAATGCTGATATATTTGCTCTTAATGAGGTCGATGATGGTGATGGTGATGATGATGATGATGATGATGATGACGATGATGATGATGATGATGATGAGGATGATGATGATGATGATGATGATGATGATGATGACGACGACGACGATGATGATGATGATGATGATGACGACGACGACGATGACGATGATGGATATCATTATCTGGGTAACTTTGACCCACTTTTTAAACGTTTGCCCATTATGAACTGCGAAACGTAATTATCGAACAAACCACAATGCATTGAATTCGATCTCACATAAGTTAGGCATGGTGAGTTTTTGCGCAGTCTAGGGCACAATGCTTTTTTATTATGCTTTTCTCGTTTCATGATCCTCTTGGTAAGTTTCGAAGTCATTTAATTTAATTGCTCGTAGTTCACAATAATTATATATCAAGCTTTCTGACAAGTTTAAAGGTGTCTAAGCCATGAATGCATTCGCATGCAGATTCTTAGTTATGATAATGACTGTCTATTAAGAGTGATTAATGATTATTTTGGTAACAGGACATACCGCACTCTCATAGCACCATTTGGTGACTTTTGGTCTAAAGCGGTTGAAATAGTGCGGCGTTCTACAATTTATGACAAATACCCATTACATAGCTGAGATAATTTATGTGAGATGCGGTTTATTAAGACTTCTTTAAACTTCGCAATTGTTATTTTACTACTATTATACGTCGCTCCACTTATTGACTGTTTTATTAGTGTGACTAGAATCCGTGAAGGAAATTATATATAGTTTTGTGAATTTTATTTAAAAGGTGTCCGTCTGACATTTCGACACTAAATAGGCTAATAATTTTTGTTTATTCAATAATCAGGTTGACAGACCGCAACCAGTTACAGTATGCAGTTATGCAATTATCTTTATTAGCCTCAGTTTAATAGAACAGACAGCATATGCAATGCCAGAATTCAAGTATCAACATACAAAGCAAGTTTATTCTACAAGGGTTTCGGGAATCGAACTCAAACCCACTTGCTCTAATTCGAGTTTGTTGTCCAAAGCCCCACCACATTCTTTCCATTATCGTTTATTTTTTTATCGCTGTTACGCTACCGCCATCACCGATACTGTCAAATTAATCTCACCAATGTAGGCGATCTTACTAATTATCGACCTTTTGTCATTATAGAAAAAAATTGCATTCATTCAATCATTCTTTTCGAGAATTTACCTTATTCTGTCGATGGGAAGATCAGATGGTGAGGGAGAGGATTGGCCATTCGCCCTCGTATGCCCAGGCTAAGAAAGTGAATTCTCTAGATTCCATAGCGCATCATACCCGTGGCATTGTACTGTGTTGTATTGTATTGCATATAAAAATTTATTTAGCGCCCTCTTGTTGACCAAAAGTTATGCTTGATTACTGTAGTAGGAGTTTAAGTTTATCGACAGTGTGTGATAACAAAGGTAACAAAGATCATTAGCGTTGCCCTACTACTTTTTCGATGCTTTTGACTGGCACTGCCAGAGTGCGAACAGTGTCATTTTTCAGCATATTAAGGACTTAAATTCTTTTTCGTTCCAGTGGTTGTAGTGTGCATTTGCTGTATATCTTGAAATGTTAAAAGTATTTATAAGAAATTTAAGACAATATAAAAAGGTGTTTAGGTGATTTTATTACGTCTTCTCCTTTCTCTGACCTTTACAACATTATAATTACACAGGTTACTTGGAGTGAAATACTCGATGGTGGTTTGAATCGTGGTCGCGAGGAATTCAAGCAGAATGTAAATGGACGCGAACCTTTTCTACGGATTCACGGACTCAAACCAGACAAGGTCTACAGAGTTCAGGTGATTGCAGTTCCTGCTGGTAATTTAGATATTTATATAGCGCCACTCGGTAAAATACTCATCGTAGGCGCTTATAAGAGACCATACATGCGCGCGCATTTATAAACATCCAAACGGTGTATTTGGTTCTATTGCTGTCGCCAATTATCGCACACAATTAATTTAAAATTCATGACCATTGCACACCTTTACAACGATATTTCATACACTTTATACAAGGAACCGTCTAATATTTTTCAGCATTTTCTATTAGAATGTGCTATCAAACAGAGGTTAATCAACAACCATAGCTAATCAAGATAGCAACTCCGTAACAATAAAAAGACTATGCTAAAAAACAATTGTTGACAGCTACGGTTTTTGATTTATTAAGCTATCTTTGTACTCTGACTCCATCCATCTATTTGCAGAAGTTTGCATTCTGAAAGCGCCATGCTCAAGTCTTGAAAAAAGAGGAAGGCGACTTGCATGATATGATAGTATAATGGCAATGTCGTTAGACAGTAATTATTTACTTGTTTGTGTTTCGTTTCCTTGCATAATGTGTTGATTAACTCAATGTATTATGCATGTTTATTAAGAAGGAGCGTTGATATTTTGTACACCTCTTTTACTAAATTAAACTGTGCTATATTACCATAGTTTCGTCACAAACAGTTTAACTTGTACGGTGCTCATTTAGTGATCATTTGTATTCCATCACGTGATGCATTGTTATGCTGATAATTATACAGTCATGTCCTCACGTTATATCTTTATTTCTGCCCGCTATAATCAACTCAGGTGCAAGCGATCTGGCAGAGCAAACGAGATCGACGAAAGAGTGAGAAAGCAACGAGATCCATATCCACACATCGACTGCCGAGATCAAGGAAACAAGGAGGTATAATAGTTCTACAAACCATGGAATAAATTTTGGTTAATGATGTATGGGTGAATGTGCGGATGGATGGATCAGTAGATTAATCATCAGACGAATGGATTAGCCACTAGATTAGCGAGATGGATAGTTGCATGCATGGATGAATGAATATTGAATGAAATGACAGATGGTGTGTGTAGGTTAGGAGAAATATATGAATGAATGAATGGATAGATGGACGAATGGATTAATTGATGGATTGATGTATGGATGAATTAATGATTTCCTTAATTATTGTAGGAACGTCTTTAGTTGCATTATTGAAACCATGGTTGTCTCGTTGTAGATGTGTTGCCTCGCCATGCTATTCTTCCTCCTTCTCCTCCATCTCCTTCTTTCCCATTCTTTGGTGCTCTCCAACTGCTTGTCACTCCTCCTCCCATCTCATCCGTTGCCATTGGCGACTCATTCTACCAGAACGGTTTGCTCAAAGCTAACGTCTATTGGACGCTCGAAATAGGTATTAGTATGATAAAATTATCGTCATTGACGTAACAAACTTAGCCATTAACCCTTATAGGGTAACCCTTTTCCGGTTACAGTTGTTGGTAACCGGGGGGTAAAAAAATACCCCCAATGTATTTTCGTCAAACCTAGGGAAATGTTTAACCAATTTCGGTCCTGTTTAATTTATATGATAGACAAGGACATTATTGAACGTAATGAGTAACAAATCTTGAATAAAAATGATGACTCGTGATTATAAGTGGTCTGATTAGCTCGTGACCAACTTCCAGCAGGAACACATGGCGCTTGTCCAAACGTAGGCCTATTGAATGTGCGTGATCTCGCCATGTTGGATTCTGCAACTTCTATAATAATGATATTATGCGTTGAGCGCTGCTGCATCAACCAAGAAATAGAAGAGGCCATCTTCTAGTCCTGTAACTGCAAGTGTATCCCTTTGTTTCTTGGTCGAATGAGTCCACGGCGTCTTTTGTGGCGTTGTAATCACCTATTTCTTTCGATAGCTTTATGCAAAAGTAAGTAAACTACACTAATATAATGCAATCTGAAATAGAAATCATACAGCAAAGAATGGCTAATTCATATGCAAAAATGCAAGAACCACATATCTCCAACAATTCAGTTATATCAACTACTATGCTTGCATCTACATAGTGTAGAAATGATTTGTCCAGTACTGGAATATGAAACCTTACTTTTCACACTAGTCTGCCGCTAGGTGGCAGCGCAATTTGGCACAGCTGAAAACGACATTGTGAAGAAAAAACATATTTAGGAAAAGTCACAAAAGCACAAGTCTATTTTCTTTTATTCAAAAAAAGTATACGAAAAAAAGTAGGCTGGGGGTTATTTTTACCCCCCGGTTACCCTATAAGGGTTAACCCTCGGAGGCTAACCTGGGGTGTTTTTTTCACCCCACTGTTGGTATTTGCCCTGAATTTTTTTACTGCTTTGAAATTCTGCCATGCGCTTTTGTGTATCTGTTCATATATGATTTTGGCTTAATTTCACATTTAAATTTTTTTATATCGAATGCACGGTCACGTGACTGAAGTCATACAATGGCCATTGTTATTAACAATGCATTTGTGTTGAAGAGGTTTCTACGGTTATCTGCAGCCAATGCCGCTAAACTGATATCATAATAATTGATATAAATGGATTGAAAATGATGACAGTGATGAGGATACTGTAGAGTTTGTTGATTTTAATGATGTCTAGGAGCCAGATAATGTTGAAATCGATGATGTCATAGACCTAGCCTACGTGTCGCAACTTTGTATGTGGAAAGAATGTAACAAAGAGTTTCTTGTGTATAATAGATGACCGTAGACTCGACGATTGTGCTGATATTTTAACTTAATTAGGTTTCATAGATTGCAAAATCTATGCTGAACTTGAATTAAGTGCCGTTGTTGATCAAACATGGTCTAATATTATATCATAGGCCTATAATGGTGTGGGGTGAAAAATATACCCCCGGCTATCCAATATGTGATTTTTTTATAGGTTAGCCTCCGAGGGTTAATAGAATAAAAGATTTGATTACTTTTCTTAGTGTACTTTAGTTTAAATTTTAAAACACCCCTTTTAAGAATAGAAAATAATATTTATATTTAAAATTATCGCAATTGATGTAACAAACTTAACTGGTCAAATCGGATCCATGATTAAGCCATTACGCAACTTCGAATGCATCGAATGGGGTACAACAATATACACGTCATCAGTTACTTTGGAAACCAATTGCAACATCAGAGCTGCAATATAATTTTGATTTAAGGCAATTTACTGCGGAGCGCTTCTGAGTATTTTTTTTTTACTTGAAGAAGCGCTATAAAAATGTCCGAATGAATGAAAGAGTTAAAAACACCTTTTTAACATTTTCAAAAACTTATTATAATAGATTACAGAATACTTTTTGGATAAATTATCAATATTCCTGCAAATCCATATAAGAAGTCTAATATGCCAAACAAATCTTTGTCGACGGCGCTTCTTTCCAATTGCCGGGGTCGGGATGACATAGACGAAGTTAATGCCCAAATATTTCATGTGACTTATCATTAATATTCATGATCTTTTGAACAGACCATGTTTTGTTTATATCGGAGAATATCGTTTTCTTTCCGCATATGAAAATTTGTTAAACAGAAGTTATTTTCATTAAAACGTCGAATTCATGGCCTGCAAGAATTAAACGAAAAGCTGTCGATCGATGACCACGCTACTAGATGTTTATGCATTAGCCTCCCCGACCATAAGCATTGTGGGGCGCGGTGGTGTAGTGGTGGCGTCATTGCCTTGAAGCCGGAAGGTTCGAGGTTCGAATCCACCCTCATCCGCGTGAGGACCTTGGGCAAGTCCTTCACTCACAATTGCTCTGCGCTTCGGCGTGAAACTCCGATGCAGTGTCAGCTCTGCATTCGCGAGCGCCTCTGAGTAGAGAGCTTGATGGGGCGCTATAACAAGTGCACATACAAACAATGAATATTAATGATGAGTCACATGAAATATTCGGGCATTTACTTTGTCTATGTCATCCCGACCCTAGCAATTGGAAAGAAGCGTCGACGGCAGCGTCCTTTGTTGCTACGCCTAGTTACGCTGTTGTTAATCTATGGATCCATCCAGCTGTAATTACGATTATGCTTGAATGAAAAGTATCGCAATGCAGCAATTTGAACACCTCTTTTAACTAGTCAGTGGTGTTATAAAAATTTTAGGCGCTTAAAATACATAATTTACTTTTAATTTTAATTTTACTACTGGTCTAGTACCTAGCTCATAAATGCTGTAATATGCCGAGCAAATTTCTGTCCAGGGTAACGGCCTCTGTTGTCATAGACCCTGGTCAAATCGGATCCATCTACCCATTTTTATGTTGTGCAAAATGGAGTTTGGCATATTATTAGTAATAAGATGAATTATTAATATTCCTGCAATTCCAAATAAGAAGTTTAATATCCCAAACAAATCTTTGCCAACACTCCACAGCCGTGGCCTCTGTTGCTAGTAGCTTTCGTTAATCAATAGATCCATCCAGCTGTAATTATTACGATTATGCTTGAATGAAAAGTATCGCAACGCAGCAAATTTAACACCTCTTTTAAGTAGTCAGTGGTTCTATAAAAATTTCAGGCGCTTAAAAATACATAATTTTTGCACTGCACGTGCTACTTTAGAAACCGTTTGGAACATAAGAAATATTGAAAGTTGGAAAGAAGCAAGCTGTTCAGGCATCGTTATCATCCTAGTCATTGTCATTGTAGGCCTAGTCATCATCATTATCATCATGGTCGTCGTCCTCGCTATCGTCGTCGTCATTGTCACCGTCATCATCATGTTTTATATTATACCATGTGTGTTTTGCTTCAATTTCAATTCCCTAGGTGGCGCTGGTTTCTTGAGAAATGCAACGATAGACAAGATACTCGTGTGCTTTTGATGAAGCGCTGTCAAATTGCATGGCACCAGTCATGTCTGCCATCACTCAGGTCAGCCGAGGTCATCATTATTCGATATACGAATGCACAGAAAAGAAAGGAAGTTGCTTGTTATTCGTGTTACCCGCTAAGCCACCGTCAGAATAAAGATACCTTTTTAAAATTGTTCACATTTCTATAAATAAGACAGAGTTGAAACTATTGCCACTTGCGCAAGAACGAAATATAGTACAAGGTCAACAATGGGATGCTTAGTTAATACAAGCAAAATATTAGGATTCTGTCACTATTGTAGTATTTTATTCGACTTGTAGTAACTTTTATTCGATTAGTCGATCGCATGCTCAAAATAATTCATGGAAGTGTACAGTAACTGATCTCATTCTCGTACACCAATCATGCAAAGTCGACATTTTCCTTTGGTCAATCGATGAAACATTCAATAGGCACCTGAGAACTGTTCTTTTTGATCGTGCTCGAGTCCGGAGCACCTCTGAGTAGTTTTTTTGAAATGCTTGAATGAATACTGTTGCCTGTGTGTGCAAAT
The DNA here is from genome assembly GCA_945859605.1 of Lumbricus rubellus. Classification (NCBI taxonomy): domain Eukaryota; kingdom Metazoa; phylum Annelida; class Clitellata; order Crassiclitellata; family Lumbricidae; genus Lumbricus; species Lumbricus rubellus. The sequence goes on from OX243821.1 coordinate 27,920,068, forward strand.
AAATATTAGAAACCGCTTTTAAGTTAAGAGGATATATAGCTGCGCATCTAAAGGTGACTACTCAGAGAAGCATGGGCGGAGTTTGGTTTCTGTTCTGGAGGGGGGGGGGTAAGCCCGTAAAAAGATATGGTTAAAAACTGAATCTGGGCCTTCTGGGGGGGGTAGACCCCTAACTCTAGCCTCTGATAAAGTTTCCAACTTCAGCGCGGCTCTCTAGAACTATGATGAGAGAGGAATGCCTGAGAATGAGTATAATAAACGAAGTGGAGAATTGAGGGAAGGCCGACCCAGGTCGATGGTCTTACCACCGAGAAGGCAAGCGGTTCTGTAGAATGGAGGTGCGAGCAAAAGGTTCAACACAAGAAAAGGAGCGAAAAGTGTTTGGTTGATAATTATTATTAATTTTGTACTCCATTTTGTCTGCACTTGTTATAACGCCCCTTCTCGCTCTCTACTCGAATGTTCCTTGATGCCCGATAATAAGGGAAAAGTGTAAGCATTTATCCTTGAAACAAAAACAAACGGCTTCAATATAATGCAAATAGCTTCAAGTTATTAAGGCTGTTATATAGGCCTACCGATTAGATTATGCTCTCGATTTGTAAGCAAAGAATACGCACGAATTCTAAGGCACCTTTATAATAGTAACTATTTGCAGAATATAAAGCAATTTGTTTTGAGCCTTGCAATAGTGACAATGAGTGTTCCTTTAGGATCTGTTCTTCGTCATCTACGATCTTCGATTCAATTGTCAATATCTCATCCGAGTTCAACCAATCTCAAGTCATGGCGTCACTGGCAGCGTCACTCAGCAGACGATGGTGACGCCGTCATGTCGTCACGTACACGTCATCGGTGACGTCAGACCGGAGTGTCCAAACAGCAGTGAGTGACGTTGCAAGTAGACCTATTTTAGCCAATATTTTGTTCAGATTCAATTGCCTCATCCATTTTTCATATAACTTTGTCATAAAGTTTCTAAAGGTGTCTAAGGCGTGTAGTGCATTCGTACCATTCCTTACCATAATTGAGCAATGTTCTGTATAATAATTATCATGGTGGTTAGGGGCTATTATAATACATTTGATGCACATTGGGCTGGAGATGATTATTATAATGAGATTCAAATAAATAAAACAATTTTCAATTGTTATAAAGGTGTGCCGTGTTAATTAAATTTTAGGTGTCGTTCTACACCACCACCACTCCCACCCACCACCAACAACATCCGCCATCCACCACTATCACAAACACCACCATCATCATCATCACCCCCATCACCACCAACACTATCGCCACCCGAACCAATACTGCTGTTACTGCTGGCACAAATAACGTAAAATTAGTACTTTATTTCCATGACTACTACTGATGCTGCTGATAGAGCTTATTCTGTTACTGCATTAAATGTATTAGCTCTTTCAACACCAAACTACCATTTCTTCGGTGGTTCCTATCGCAGCGCTTCGTGTTCCTGAGGAGGTTCCTGAAGTGGAACACAGTTTCATCATCAACGAATCGAGAAACATAGTGGCAAGGGTCAGTTGGGGTCAACCGCTGTCCGATGCTCCACTCACAGGATACGAGGTCACGTGGCAAAGAATGGCGCCAATTCTCAACCAATCAACGAAGAGCAATTCAACGGGGTTTTTACGCATCTTCTCAAAACTTCTAATCATAAAATAAGTCGCCTAGGTTTTAATAGAAAAGTCTTATCGTATTTAATTACTAATTTATTGGCGTCGTAGCCTAAGTCAAAACTATTCACTATAGAGGCTACACGTTGAAATTCGTTTAATCATATAATAAGTCGTCTAGGTGTTAATACAAAAGTCTTATCGTATTTAATGACTAATTAAAATTAATAGAGTCGTAGTCCAAGTCATAATAATTATTACTATCCACAAGAGGCAACACGTTGAAATTCTGTTATTCAAAGATACATGAAGTTAAATTTAGACACCGTTTAAACGTTGTCAATGGTCGATATAATTATAAGTAAAATATGAACTCTCTAGATTACTAATTTTTTCCAAACTCTTCAGTTCTTTTTATAACTAAATTATTCAATATATTTAATATATATTCAATATATTTAATGGTGTGCAGTCAAATCTTTTTTCGTTCGAAGGAGAATCGAACAGCCGTCCTGAACAACCTTTCTGAAGCAACTATTTACAAGGTGACCATACAGGCGATGTCTAAGGTCGGTCTGGGGAAGAAGACAGTGATACTCATCACAACACCACGACTACAGAGACCGGTTATACTCTGTTAGTGTATTCCTCACAATAAGTATTACAAGTATTATTGTGGGGCGCGGTGGTCTAGTGGTGGCGTCGTTGCCTTGGAGCCGGAAGGTCCGAGGTTCGAATCCACCTCCCCGCGTAAGGACCTTGTGCAAGTCCTTCACTTACAATTGCTCAGCGCTTCGGCGTGAAACTCCGATGCAGTGTCCACTCTGCATCGGGAGCGCCTCTGAGTAAAGAGAGCTTGAAGGGGCCCTATAACAAGTGCACGTACAAACATACAAACAAACAAATTAAACACCTTTAAAACGTTGGAACTGTGATTATAATAACAATTGTGCTCTCAAAAGGTTACAGAAAGGGAAGGCAACAGGTATTGATAATCTACCAGCGGAGCTATGGAAGGTCGATAGCGATGCGGTGGCTGAAGCCTTCTGCAGACTATGCAATCAAATAATGGAGACAGGTGCATGGCCTGTAGAATGGGCTAAGTCTATCTTTGTGACCATCCCAAAAGTCAAGGGTACCGAAAAATGTGAGGAACATCGAACAATTGCTCTCATTAGTCATGCAAGCAAGATATTACTTAGAGTTCTACTCAACAGGATACAGAGGACGGGGGAGGAAGAGCTGGCAGATGTACAGATGGGTTTTCGTAAAGGGGTGGGCACTAGAGACCAAATTTTCAACTTGCGAATCATCATGGAGAAGGCGCGGGAAGCCTCGGTCCCTCTGTACATGGCCTTTATTGACTACAAGAAGGCTTTTGACTCGATAAGCCATCGGAAATTATGGTCGGTGCTGAAAGGAATGGGCATGAGTAGCCATACGGTGGATGCGATCAAGAATCTATACAGCAATCAGCAAGCCGCGGTCCGGGTGGAAAAAGAACTAACAGAATGGTTTAGGATAGGAAAAGGAGTGAGGCAGGGCTGTCTGGTGTCGCCATTGTCTTTCAACTGCTACTCAGAGTACGTGATGCGAGAATCGGCGGATGAACTGGGTTGGATAGGAGTTACCATAAGTGGACGCACAATAAACAATCTGCGTTATGCGGACGACATCGTTCTAATTGCGACTTCAGCTGCAGCACTTCAACAACTGATGGATAGGGTAAACGAGGTCTCAAAGGAGTAGGCCTACGGGTTGGAAATAAGTATAAAAAAGACAAAAGTTATGGTAGTATCCAAAACGAGAAAAGCAGCTCAGATCACATGCAATGGGGAACTTCTTGAACAGGTTGAGGCTTTCCGTTATCTGGGAGCATTGATAGATGCCACTGGAGACGGTAGCCGTGAAATCAGGGCTAGATTGGGGATGGCTCGGACGGCGATGGGGTCACTGGACTGCTTGTGGAAGGATCGTTCGGTCGGTGATTTGCTGAAGAGGAGAGTCATGGAGGCGATGGTATGGTCGGTGGCGTTGTATGGAAGTGAGGCATGGACTCTGAAGGCGGCGGATAGAAAGAGATTGACAGCTTTTGAGATGATGACATACAGAAGAATGATGTTTGTTGATTGGAGGGCACACAGAACAAATGCCTCAATATTGGCGGAGTTGCAACCGAAACAGAGACTGTTGGAGAGGGTGCAGAAAAGGAAACTGCGATACTTCGGACACCTGATGAGAGCACGGGGAAGACCGAGGAGGCGCTGGATGGATGATGTATGTGACTGGACCGGACTATCACCTGTGGACTGTGCCAGACGGGCGCAGGACAGAGTGGAATGGAGGAAGCTGCTGTCGTTGCCTCTGGTCTCCGACCCTCAGCAATGAGGATGGACATCATCATCATCATCATCATCTGAATTGTACAGGTGATTGTTTGGCTAGAATTTTTTTGGAAAAACGTTGTGATCAAAACTATTAATAATAATTATGCACTCTGCCAAAATGCCAGTCATTTATTCATTCATTCATTTCCAAAATTTATATGGCGCCCCTTCAATTGCACACTCAGAGGTGCTCCAAACCCAGCCACGGCCAAAAAGACAGGTCTTCAGCAATTGGTGGATAGTAGGCAAATTATTTTGAGGTAGTGAGCGTAGTGCAAGCTCATTCTTTGTGAACGGGCCAACAACAGAGAAGGATCCACTCTGTTTGGTAGAAGAAGGGTTTCGTGGACCAGCGGCTCAGCTCTCATTTGTCGAAGAGCGTAGAGCTCGGTGGGAGGCTATGACAGAGACAGAGATCAAGATAAGTAGGACGGAGCACTACCAGTGAGGCACACGTGCTGCTATTCTGTCTTTTCGAGGCAGGAAGCCAGTGCAGAACATCACGCATGTAAGCAGAAATTGGGTCATGCTTTGGAATATGACCAATAAGCCGAGCAGCAGAGCGCATGACCCGGTCAAGACGCCCTATTAATCTAGATGGGTGACCAGCAAGAACTGAGCGGCAATGATAAATTCTGCTTCATGGTTACAAAGGCGTGGAAATAAAAGGCGTGAAGGACAAAATAATGAAGTCATAATAATTATTATCACACAGTGTCGTTAAATTGAAACAGCTTCTGCTGATATATATTAGGGCTGCGTGGTAGCCTATATTCAAATTGGCTCCGAATTACATACCTTCGAACTGTTTGTGCCTTGCTCTATATAAACTCAGATCGGCTAGTTTGGCTATTACGACTTAGGCAAGGTATTTCTATGTCCTCTTCTACCAAGGCCCATATCTATGAATCATGCAGCACTGCAAGTCATTATCAGAGTTCATTTCATCTTTTCCCCTGATGTTTGTGCTTAGTTATTTTCTAGATATAGAGTTCTCCTCATAATTTTCCTGCGGTAATAGGAATCTATCATGATGATACAATTATCCTCGCCCAAATAGCAGAATTCTTTCGCCTGTTCTATTTCACTGGCCTTAGGCTGCAGCAATGCAATAAAATTTAAAAATAAGTTAATTGAAACAAATGGAATCGAATATTTTGGCCAAAGTTTCATCTCGTTATGCATCGTCGAAACTCTTAATCTCTTTTTTGCTATTGTTTCCCATTCCGCATTCGTGATCAGCTGTCATCAAACCAGCGAACCGCTCAGCCGAAACTGGTCAAACATTAGACACCTTTTAAACGTTGTCAAGATATTGGTATAACATTGAGACCTCGAAACATTTTCGTTATACTTGACGTTAACACTTCCATTAACTTAACGATATAAGTAACTCAGTAACAAGTTAATAAATTAATTATTAGTTATGTATTTCTATTAGTTGAGTATTTCAAATGCTCCGACATTCAAATAAAGTAATTAATTAGCTATAATAACTTATAATTTTAAAACTAGCTCACATCAGGCCTAATATCCCATTACCAAACCTATTTGCACTTGACCTCTTTAACCTGACCTCTTTGACCTGACCTTCTTTCAGATCCTTCCTATGAACTTCTCAACTCCAATCTTTCTTCCATCTTCAAAAATTCTTCAACAGACGATCATCAACTTCTTCTTCTCTCCGATAGATGGCGACCATGGATGACAACAACGACACCTCTGACCACCTCTGCAGCATCAATGGTCAGCAGCCGGACTCTAAGTGGACTCACCGTATGCTGGACAATCATCTGTCACCACCTGGTGACGTCCTGATGAACTAACGTCCGAGTGCTGACTGATAGATAGACAGACAGATAGACATACATATTATGGATGGATCAGATTTGACCAGAGTCTATGACAACAGAGGCCGTTAACCTTGGACAGAAATTTGCTCGGTATATTACAGCACTGATGAGCAAGGTGCTAGACCAATTGTATTTCATTCATACCAGAAGTCAAATTTGAACACCGTTTTAATTTGTTAAAAGTCGCTATATTATATAAATGGAACACGCCTGTTCATTACTCCGCTTTGCATTCTCTGCTTTCCTAATATATCAAAATTATTCAATCTATTTAATGGTGTCCAATCGAATCTTTTTTTATTCAAAGGAGAAACGAACAGCCGTACTGAACAACCTTTCGGAAGCAACTATTTACGAGGTGACCATACAGGCGATGTCTAAGGTCGGTCACGACTACAGCGACCGATTGTAATCAGTAAGTGCGTTCCTACAATATGTAATGTAATCGGAATGCATAAGTTTTTATTTATCACGTTGGGAATATTATTAAACACCCTCAAAACGGTTTATCAAGTTCTATATCAGCATAGATGCGTTAGCCGAATAATTGATGTTTCTCGCATTAAATATCTTTAAATCGTAAAAAATATTGTTATAATAACTGTATTATTCTCTACACTAGCAGTCTTGCAAAAGGTACGAGAAGAAATCCGTTATTATATTATGCAATAAAACTGTACTTTGTCTTCCTGTTACTGTGCCTTTTCGGACACTTTATAATTTCCACAATAATCTTTCGAAAGACTCTGGCTCTTCCAAGGACATATTTTTCTGACCCATAATGCACTGCAATCCATTTCAGAGTTCTAAGTTGTTTATTCAGATTCACGTTTAGTTTTCTTTTCTCTACATAACATTTTTTTACTTGTGAAATCTATCTTGCATGCATGATCATAAAAGTAACAAAATACTTCCACCTGTTTTATTCATTTGTTTTTGCGGTTGTTCGATACCATATTTTTAGTCTGCAGTAATATTGAATCAATTAATAACTTGAATCAGCTTAAATCTGGCTAAGGTTTCATCTACTAGTGTAGGCCTATCGTCAAACCACTTTCCTTTTCTTTCTAGTTGCGTTTCATACTGTATTCGCCTTGACAATGTGTTGTGAAGAGCTGCTGTCGTCAAACCGTTCAGCCTTTACTCTAGTCACACATTGGACACCTTTTAAACGTGCATAACTATTGTTATATATATCCCGAGATAACGTATTCTTTTAATGCGAGATGCAGAATGGGGTTCCACACACTTAATAATAAATACGAAGTGACTAGCGGACCGCCAAGCGGCCGTCGAATCTCAAATACTAGCGGACCGCCAGTCACGTGTAACCTGTCACATGACAAGTCTTGATTCTTGAATATTGTTACAATGGCGGCAGTTACCGATAGTTGGTTTTAGGTCGGACAAAAGTTTTCTTGTTTTAATGACTTAGAAAATTACTAGAAACAGAGTAAGCAACCAATTTTTTTCGTGAGTGTTGGTTAGGTTCAGGTTAGGCGTCGTGAGGGTCGGTTAGGGTTAGTTTTAGGGTTTGTTTAGCCATTAGAAACTCTTGTGGATTGGTGTAAATAGAAAGCCTGGCGGCTTGCTAGTATTCCGTATTGGACGGCCGCCAGTCATGTGACAGGTTACACGTGACTGGCGGTCCGCTAGTATTTGAGATTCGACGGCCGCTTGGCGGTCCGCTAGTCACAGCCTAATAAATAAGTAATTCACAAGTTAATTAATTAATTATTAGTTGGCTATTTCTATTTATTGGTTAATTCAATTGCTCCGACATTCTAATTAAGTGATTAACTAGCTGCAATATCTAAGAATTTTAAGAGCCCCTCACTCTAGACCTCCTTTTCTTTTTTTGTACCTGACCTCCTTAACCTGACCTATTTGACCTGACCTTCTTTCAGATCCGTCCTATGAACTTCTCAACTCCAGTCGTTCTTCCATCCTCTTTAAAAATTCTTCACCAGACGATCATCAACTTCTTCTTCTCTCCGATAGATGGCGACCATGGATGACATCAACGACAACTCTGACCACCTCTGCAGCATCAATGGTCAGCAGCCGGACTCTAAGTGGACTCGCCCTATGCTGGGCAATCCTCTAGTGATGTCCTTACGATGAAATAGCGTTCGAGTGCTGACTGATAGATAGACAGACAGACAGACAGACAGACAGACAGACAGACAGACAGACAGACAGACAGACAGACAGACATACATATTATGGATGGATCCGATTTGACCAGGGTTTATGACAACAGAGGCCGTTAACCTGGACAGAAATTTGCTCGGCATATTACAGCACTTATGAGCAAGGTACTATTATAATAGACCAATAATAATGTAAAATGCATATTTGTATGAAAATGTTCTTTGCATTTTATATTGATTATTTTCCCCCGGTAAAAATGGTATCCAATAACGGCGGACGAATTTAAATATTATAATATGTTATGGTTTGCGGCGCTTTTATTTATAGCACTAATGAAACCTGTTTGGAGCATTCAGAACAATCTCAGTTTTCGTCTTTCTATATTTATAGATAAATGTATAAATTAAAGAGAGGTGTGGTATTTTTGGATAGTCAGTAACGATAGTGTGTGATGAGAGAAACAATTTATTATCGCCACATGATGAACTAACGTCCGAGTGACTGATGGATAGATAGAGTTTGCAACTGTTCGGATGTCGATGTCGTTGCTGCTATGGCTCAGTCTCGATCATTCGCCTCAATTGGTCCTTCTCTTTGGAACGCCCTTTCTCCTTCTGTTCGCTCTACACGTCTGTCTGGTAGTCTCTCTTCTACCTTGTCTCTTCTCAAAACCTGCTTCTTCTTTGAGGGCTTTGCGCACTGGGAGCACCTCTGAAAGGTTCATCTTACTAGAGGCGCTTTGTAAATGATTAAATACAACTCAATACAATAAAATAGATGTTTTGTGGCAGTGCGGATTTGCTTTCAACGAATCTTTCAGAAGGATAATCTGACTCAAGTTTCGCAGTTGTTGGCACAGATAATCCATAGGCGGAGACCTGGTCCGAACTTTGGGGGGGACGGACGAGCGGCCAAAAACATTTTGACGACTAAAAAAAGAAATTTTGACGACTAAAAAAAGGTGTTTTCATCAATTTTGACAGAGCTAAAAAAAGAGGTTTATTCAAAAAAAATTATGACTCAATAGGTATATGCAAATAGATATTCAACATTAATATGAAAATCAAATCATCCAGCCATCTTCTATAAGCTTAAACAACAATGACGACAAAAACAAGGTGTATAGAAATAATTGTGATGACTAGAAAGATGTCTTCAGAAATTTGGACAAATAAAAATTTATGTATAGAAATGTTGACGACTAAAAAAGGTGTCTTCAGAAATTTATACGAATAAAACAAGATGTAAAGAAATGTTGACGACTAAAAAAGGTGTCTTCAGACATTTAGACGAATAAAACAAGTTGTATAGAAATGTTGACGTCTAAAAAAAAATGTATGTAGAACTTGAACGAATAAAAAAAGATGTATAGAAATGTTGACGACTAAAAAGGGTGTCTACAGAAATTTGGACGAATAAAACAAGATGTATAGAAATGTTGACGACTAAAAAAGGTGTCTTCAGAAATTTAAACGACTAGACATGGCCGTTAGCAATTCTACGCTGAAGAAACACCCCCGAAATCAAATCCTGGCTACAGCAATTGTGGAGGACGAAGAAGATGGGTAGGATTTGATGGAAGTTAGTAAGCGAATCAAAAATTAAATGGTTTCAATGATAATAATATTAATTGGTTGTGATTGAATTATAGATCTGAATCAAACCGATCTTATCTAGACTTGTTGAATCTACACTGGTTAAGCTGAAGTTAAACTCAATTCATGATTAGATCGAGAGGTTTTTCGAAGATTTGTTCAATGTTTCTAATAATTTGATGAATAAAATTTGATTATTTTAATTATGTAAGCTTACTACGTTTATATAGCTTCATGAAGAAAGAATTTAAGGGTGTCCAAGAGAGGTGTTTTCAAAAAGGGACGATGTATTAATACCGTTTCTATTATGGCATCGCTCTTATTGCATTGAACAGGTTTTTTAGTATTTCTTTCGAAAATCTCTTCTTCTAAAATTGTAACGTCGTCAGTCGCCTGCAGTGTTTTCATCAAGTGTCCATGTCCTGACACTTGACGATTGGGGGGGACGGATACATGGACCGTCCCCCCACCACATTCATTGGGGGGACCGTCCCCCCCTGTCCCCCCCTAGGTCTCCGCCCATGCGATAATCTGATATCTGATCAATGTGTTCGAGAAGCTATCCTCGCTATAATAGAAATATTATGGTTTCCGTTGCCTTTATTCGTAGCACTAATATTGGAAGTCATGGTTAGGGAGAATGAGCAATATCCATTGTCATCCTTCCTTATTTATACAAAGAAATATCAATTAAAAAGTGGTTTGGTATTTTTGGATTGTCAATAACGAAAGTGTGTGATGACAGACATGACTATCGCCACCTTTCTCTTTTCTCCAAACATGAAAATGCAGCACATAGAATTGCAGCGCAGATTATACTTGCTGTTATTCGTACAAGTTGAGCATCGCTTGATTCGACTGTGCGAGTGATCGCTATAACTATTTTTTAGAAGGAGCATCCATACGTCACTTCTTTTAACCCTCGGGCTACCAGGGGGGGGGTGGTATCCACCCCCCCCCCCTAGGTTTTTCCCAAATCAAACTTTTTTGGTTAGGAATAAAATTTTGACGTTTTAGGTAGCTGTAGAGGATTCATTTGCACACATTCTGAGCTAAAATGTGTGATGATATACCATACCATTCAAAAGTTATACCCGATATACCCGAGGCACCAGGGGGGGGTGGATACCACCCCCCCTTAGATTATCGGCTGTATCTTATCCGTCCTTTGACATGAAGAGACAACAATTACACCATTCTGTAGAGGGAATGTGGGGCTACATTGTGGTGGTCACGGAGTTGTCTTTGGACAACCGGAAGTGCTCAAAATAAATTAAAATATAAATAAAGGTGTTTTATTTTCATAAAATTTTCATGTTTTTCCTATTAAAAATTATTCATAATTTATTTTTTAAGAGAAATAAATTATGTCATTCTATAGAGGGCAATTAGGGCTATTGTTTGATACCAATTAATTTGACATTTGATGACCGGAAGTGCTCAAAATAAATTTAAATGTGTGAAAATGTTGGGTTTTATTTACAACGCAAACCGATAAGTCTGCGTAAACGTTTTTCAGCATGTTTTACATGTTTTTTCTCTTTTTATTGTAACTAAAACTAACTTATTACTAGTTTTTATAGTTGAATATTGGACTTTATTATATGTAAACTATTTCTAATTAAATAAATTGTTAAAAACACACAGAATCTAATATTTTGCTTATGCGAAAGTATACATTTTGTGGAATCGACGGGTGCCTACGGTAAAAAATTCATAACTTTGGGGTGCTTTCATATATTTCAAATCTAATTATACCATTTTGTGCAGAAATGAATGCTGAATCCATAGGTGTATTACAAGTTATGATATCTCAAACCAAACCCAAAATCCAGGGGGGGGGGTGGTAACCACCCCCCCCCCCTTGGTAGTCAGTGTTACAAAAAAAGCTTGGTAGCCTGAGGGTTAAGTATTTTAATATTCATATAAATTTTTGCGTTCAACTTGCCTTTTAATTAAGGTGATGACTTGAGAAAGATTGGGAAAATTGTCCTGATAAGCACTATAATTATTATGCACTCTGCCAAATGCCCAATATTTATTCATTCATTCATTTCCAAAATTTATATGGCACCCCCTTCAAATGCCAACTCAGAGGCGCTCCAACCCAGCCACTGCAAAAAAACAGGTCTTGGGCAACTGGTAGAAAGCAGGCAAATTATTTCGATTTAGTTAGCACTGTGCATGCGTGATACCATTCCATGTGGACGGCCGAGAAGGCTCGTCGCTGTCTGGTAGAAGAGCGGGTTCGTGGACCATTTGTCGAAGAGCGCAGAGCTCGATAGGAGGTGAAGACCGAGATCAGACAAGTAGTAAACAAAACATCACGCATGTGGAGGGCGGTGGTGTAGTGGGTATGCTCGTCGCTTTGCAGCTGAATTTTTACAGGTTCGAATCCACATTAAGTGGTCACGTAGGAACTTTGGCAAGTCTTTCACTCGCAAATTGTTCAGCTATTTAGCGTGAAATTCCGATGCAGTGTCTGCTCTGCAGTCGGGAGCGCCTCTGAGTACAGAGAGATTGACAAGACTTGGTTTTCATACAAGCAAACCTTTGTTTCTCTTTGCTGTTCATTCCGTATTCTATGTTGGGATAACTTTAGTCACAATTTAGACACCTTTTAAACGTGTCTATATATTACTATATGTATCACTGATACCACTCATTCCATTAGTTATAGTAAAGCATCGTGAAACTTGCTAACCCATCACTAAATAATAAGTAACTAAATCAAAGTTAATTAATCGATTAACAAGGAGGTTTGCATTCATCAAGTAAAAAATAACTAACCCACAGTTTTATTAATTAATTATTATTTGACTATTTCTATTAATAACTGACTGGGTCAGTTTAAATGGAATATTATGGCTAGGTTGCATCTCCTTACGTATCGTCATTCCCCTTTGTTGTGAAGAGCAGTCGTCAAACCAGCGAACCATTCAGCCTGAACCCGTCATATATTACACACCTTTTAAACGTTTAAAGCTATTGTTATATATATATTCTGAGATCACGTATTCTTTTAATAGCAGCTGACGAGAAGCGCTTCAAACACTTAATTTAAGTTAATTTAATTTTAATTTAAACACTTAACCCTCCCCCTTGGGCACTCGAGGGTTAATGATATAGAGCCGTAGTCAAAGTCATAATTACTATCCACAAGAGGCAACGCGTTGAGATTCGGTTATTCAAAAAAACAAGAAGAAAAACTTAGACACCGTTTAAACGCTATTAACAGTCGTTATATATTAATGGGACGCGCCGTCTTATTACTTAATTTCTACAATCTTTACCTTCTGATTTCTTTTTATATCGAAATTATTCCATCCATTTAATGGTGTGTAATCGAATCTTTTCCATTTCGAAGGAGAATCGAACAGCCGTTCTGAACAACCTTTCGGAAGCAACTATTTACGAGTTGACCATACAGGCGACATCTAAGGTCGGTATAGGGAAGAAGACAGTGGCACTCATCACCACTCCACGATTACAGCGACCGGTTGTAATTAGTAAGTGAGTTTTCCACAATATGTAATGTAATCGGAATGCAAAGGGTTTTATTGAGCACGTTGGGAATAACATTAAGACACCCTTGAAACAGTTTATTAACTTCTATATTAGCATAGATTCGTTAGCCGAACAATTGATGTTTCTTGCATTTAATACCTTTAAATCGTAAAAGACATGGTTATAAGAATTGTATTATTCTCTATACTAGCAGTCTTGCAAAAGGTACGAGAAAAAATCCGTTATTAAAATATTATGCAATAACACGCAGTCTGACAGTGTAAACTCAAAGGATGAGTGATGCCATGATATCACACAGTGTCATTAAACTGAAACATGTTCTGCTGATAGACCAAATTACTTTGTAACCACATATTCAACGAGACAAAGTAAGTGGTACAAATTTTGTATTTGATACTCCTGTCATTTGCTGTTATTTTTTTTAAAAATATTTTGCATGATAAATGGGTGCCATTTTTGCGGGATTGTCCAACACTTCAGGGTCGCCCCTTCTTAACCGTTATGTATTATGTTAAAGCAGTGGTTCCCAACCTTTTTAAAGACGGAGGACACTAGGGCATTTAAGGGGCCACAATGCTAAAATTTAATTAACTAAAAGAATATAAAAATCGTTATAAATAATTTTAAGTACATGTAGAATGTCTGATGTTTATATACTTCAAAATTAAATAATTTGTAATAGAAAATAATTTTATGTTCTATCCTGTCCAAATTGCCAATTTTTAAATATATTTTTGTTAATTCTTTGAGAGATGAGTGTCATTGTTGGAGCCTGGCGGGCCAATTTGTGAGGCCTCACGGGCCACGGGTTGAGAACCGCTGTGTTAAAGTATTATGTTCACTGCCGTACTGCCGTATTGCATAATGTTTGTTTGGTTCAGGAGAAAATAAAAAAAATACAAATATTCTCTAAAATATTCAGAAAGGACGCCACAATAATCAAATTGAATCAGCCACTACGTTAATTACATCGTGTATAAAATACCTAAAGTAGACATCAAAGATAGCAATCAAAGATAGCAGTAGTTATCATACATGCATCTGTTTTGCTGTTTTGCTATTGTTCGATATCCCTTGTGGGGTTAGTTATTTATTATTAAGTGAGTGATACGGTTCATACTCCTTCTCAATAAATGAAATTTGTGAATTCTGGATTATATATAGTAGTTGGTACAAACGTTTAAAAGGTGTGTAATGTGTGACTAGAGTTTAAATTAGATGAACGTTCTTAAGCCTCTCCCGTCAGAATTTGGACCACTTACATTGTCTTCCTGTTACTATGCCTTTTCGGACGCTTTATAATTTCCACAATAATCATTCGAAAAACTCTGGTCTTCCAAGGTCCTATTTTTTCCGACCTATAATGCACTGCAATCCATTAGAGAGTCCTGAGTTTTTTTTATTCAGATTCACGTTTAGTTTTCTTTTCTCCACAGATTATTTTATTCATCCAGATCCTCATTTTAGTTTCCTTTTGAAATCTATCATGCATGCATGATCACATGAGTAACAAAATACTTTCACCTGTTTTATTTATTTGTTAGTGGAACAAAAATTGAATCAATAAATAATTCGAATCAGCTTAACCCTCGGGCTACCAAGGGGGGGGGGTGGTATCCACCCCCCCCCTAGGTTTTTCCCAAATCAAACTTTTTTCGTTAGGAATAAAATTTTGACGTTTTAGGTGGCTGTAGAGGATTCATTTGCACACATTTTGAGCTAAAATGTGTGATGATATACCATACCATTCAAAAGTTACACCCGATATACCCGAGGCACCAGGGGGCTATTTACGGCTATCGTAATTATGTTAATTTTCGATTCCCATATTGATATAACATCATATGGCGGATCCAACTAACTTTAGACCCATAGCAAATGTTTCTTTTTTGTCTAAAGTAATTGAAAAAGTTGTAGCTGCCCAGCTCACCCACTACCTTAATAAAAATGATCTCCTTCCAATTTTTCAATCAGGTTTCCGGAAAGACCACTCCACGGAGACTTTACTTCTTCGCCTTCTTTCGGACATCTATGCGGCCATTGACAACTCCCAGGTCACCCTTTTGGCGTTGTTCGATGTGAGCGCCGCTTTCGATACCGTCGACCACGATATCCTTTTAACTAGACTTTCTATCTCTTTTGGCATCTCAGGAAATTTTCTAAATTGGCTTACTTCCTACCTTCAGGACCGTTCTTACACTGTGGCTTGTGGGACTACTAGATCATCATGGACACCTGCCCCGTTTGGACTGCCCCAAGGCTCTGTCCTAGGTCCCCTATTATATAT
The DNA here is from genome assembly GCA_945859605.1 of Lumbricus rubellus. NCBI lineage: Eukaryota > Metazoa > Annelida > Clitellata > Crassiclitellata > Lumbricidae > Lumbricus > Lumbricus rubellus. The sequence continues at coordinate 27,935,509 of OX243821.1, forward strand.
AACCCTCAGGCTACCAAGCTTTTTTTGTAACACTGACTACCAAGGGGGGGTGGTTACCACCCCCCCTGGATTTTGGGTTTGGTTTGAGATATCATAACTTGTAATACACCTATGGATTCAGCATTCATTTCTGCACAAAATGGTATATTTAGGTTTAAAATATATGAAAGCACCCCAAAGTTATGAATTTTTACCGTAGGCACCCGTCGATTCCACAAAATGTATACTTTCGCATAAGCAAAATATTAGATTCTGTGTGTTTTTAACATAATTTATTTAATTTAAAATAGGTTACATATAATAAAGTCCAATATTCAACTATAAAAACTAGTAATAAGTTAGTTTTAGTTACAATAAAAAGAGAAAAAACATGTAAAACATGCTGAAAAACGTTTACGCAGACTTATCGGTTTGCGTTGTAAAAAAAACCCAACATTTTCACACATTTAAATTTATTTTGAGCACTTCCGGTCATCAAATGTCAAATTAATTGGTATCACTAAATAGCCCTAATTGCCCTCTATAGAATGACATAATTTATTTCTCTTAAAAAATAAATTATGAATAATTTTTAATAGAAACAACATGAAAATTTTATGAAAAAAACACCTTTTTATATATTTTAATTTATTTTGAGCACTTCCGGTTGTCAAATGACAACTCCGTGACCACCACAATATAGCCCCACATTCCCTCTACAGAATGGTGTAATTGTTGTCTCTTCATGTCAAAGGACGGATAAGATACAGCCGATAATCTAAGGGGGGGGTGGTATCCACCCCCCCCTGGTGCCTCGGGTATATCGGGTGTAACTTTTGAATGGTATGGTATATCATCACACATTTTAGCTCAAAATGTGTGCAAATGAATCCTCTACAGCCACCTAAAACGTCAAAATTTTATTCCTAACGAAAAAAGTTTTATTTGGGAAAAACCTAGGGGGGGGGGGTGGATACCACCCCCCCCTTGGTAGCCCGAGGGATAATATACACTGCAGACCTTGGACCACTTTTACTGGCAAATGCAATCCTAAGTCAATCCTACGCTGATGATCTCCAGGCATATGCTCACTGTTCAGCATCTGCCGCTGCTGATGCGGTTCGAGAAATTTGTAGGGCCATGGAAACCTTGGAGGCCTGGATGTCCTCTAACCGTTTGAGACTGAACCCTACCAAGACGCAATATATCTGGTTTGGAACGCGTCAACAACTGGCAAAAATAGACATGGACGCCTTAGCATTAGAGTTTCCTCTGATTACATTCTCACCTTTTGTGCGGGACCTTGGTATTATTTTAGATCAAGAGCTGACTTTCACTCGGCATATAAACCTTCTATGCCGAAGCTGTTACTACCAGTTGCGTCAACTTAAGGTGGTCTCACGCTCTCTGTCTTTTAGTGCTGCCTCTACTCTTGTTCACTCTTTCGTAGTTTCTCGCCTTGACTACTGTAGCACCCTCTATTATGGACTACCGGCTGGCCGGATTGACTGCCTGGAACGAGTCCTCCGCTCTGCGGCGCGACTTGTTGGTCATATCCCAAAATATGGCCATGTCTCATCTTATATGCGGGATATCTTACACTGGCTCCCTTCTAAACAGCGGATTGCATACAGGGTCTGTGCCTTGGTTAGGCGGTGCATTGAAGGACTAGCTCCACCATATCTTCGAGAACTCTGCTGTTCCACCTTAGGAGTTCTGCGTCGATCCACCCTTCGATCGGCGAACCAAATTGAGCTTCTGGTTCCCCGCGCGCGGACTGCTATGCGACAGCGTCGTTCATTCTCAGTTGCTGGTCCTATCACCTGGAATGGTCTTCCTGTTGCATTGCGCCTAATTCCCAGAGGTCACTCCGCTCTGTTCCTTAAGAACCTAAAGACTGTTTTATTTAGCCGTGGTTGGGCCGGGAGCGCTTCTGAGTAGCCTACCTTGAAGAGGCGCTATATAAATTTCCGAAATAAATAAATAAATATACAGACACCTCTAAAACGTATGCGTTGAATGATATTAATTTACCACGCACAAAACGTCAACACTTCAGTAGACTTCAATACTAAGAGTTTACTTGATGACGGTTATATGCAACGTGTAGTTTATCGGCTTATAAACCAAATAACCAAAAGAAAAGCTGGTAACTACTTAGGTTAACCCTTTAATGCCGAGATGGTAGTAAATGGTATGGGAGTATGGAGTATGGAGTAGTTTCCGCGAAAAGAAGCTGTTCAAATTCATCAGGATGGAGGGGTGCAGATTTGACGAGGGCCTATGGCAGTAGATCGGATCTTTACTGCGGGTGGCTCGGTCGCAATATCTAAAAACGTGAAGTGTGGCTTAATTTTCTTCATTGAGGAAAATCGGAGCTTAATAGAATACAAGATTTTGCGCCTCTCGTGTCACAAATTTATATAAGAACGCTTTACAACGATTAAAAGGTGTTTAAAGAGGTTTGCGCTTACCATCCCCAGACCCAACTAAGTCTTATTGGGATAGTTTTGAGATTCAGCATGAACATAAATAAATGGTGCTCACATGGGTACTTGTCGGTTAATTCACCGCCATACACAGAAACCCTATATACGAAATTTTACATGCAGAAATTAATTCACCGCCACACGCCAATAGTTATTCCAGTCTATTACCGTTTCTTTCGAAATTTCCAGTTCACACTCCCAAAAACGAATGCTCGTCATTTCTTTGGACCAGCAATAATATACGAACGGGATGATTAATTTTGTCGGCAAGTTAGGCGTGATCCTTGTAGCCACGTGCCTTGTCGCAGTGGGATGTTTTGCCTACAGCTACGCTTCAGACATGTCCATCTGTCTTGCCGATCCTTCAATTAAATATTGCACCATTGCTATAATGTTAGGGGTCGTGATCGGTTAGGATCAGGTTAGGCATCGTAAGGGTCGGTTAGGGCAGGTTAGGCATTGTGAGGGTCGGTTAATTAGGGTTAGGGATAGGGTTAGTGCAGTCATTCATTAACATAGGGACCCGCTTACTATAACTATGCCCACCATTGGGTGGTTGTTAGCACTTAGCACACTGCCTCGCAGCATGTAGATTGTAGAATGTCGTACTGCTGCAAGAAATTAACGCTGCTTTGTTTATCGTGAACTAAAGCCAAAATTCTTAAGAAATTCATGGCGTTCATGAGGGCGTCCAAGAAATAAACACGTGCTATAAGTTAATGATCGGATGTCACCATTACATTACGTCACTAAAAACCAGTGCGTAAATATATGCAGTGCGTAAATTGACGGCAAACTGTGGCGGTGAACTAACCGACAAGGTAGACAGACGAAACCTGTGGCGGTGAATTAACCGACAAGTACCCTCACATGTTCTCTAAGCGCGTCGTAACTAGGAGGTCGATCTATATTATACTGTAAGCACAGCTATGATTCTAAAGATCTTCGAGTACATTGAGATTATAGCTGTTCAGGAACTATTTTTCACTAGAAGGATAATAATTATTAGCGTCGCCCCTTCTTTAAACTTGCATTGTATGTTTCGATGTTTAATTCTAATGCAGTGGTTAAATTTTCTTCTTGGCTGAAAGAGGTGTATACAGTTGAAGATAGATAAATCGCCTTTCGTGTTTCATTTTTATATAACATTGATTTCCAACGATTAAAAGGTGTCTAAATATGCTTGCATTCATTAACTTTCAATTTAAAACAGTATTAAACGCAAAACAGTAGAACTGTGTATTGAGTAATTTCAAAAATCCAAATTTATTACACGACTAAAATACGAACCGTCAATCGATGAACAATTTTGAAAGATTTATTCGTTTAAGCGACAGTAACCGTTGAACTGTGGAAGACTACAAAACATAAAATGCGTAAATTATTCTAATGTTATATAAAGTAGTTTTATTGCGATTTTCGGGTGTCGTAAACAAATAAACAGTCTGTTGGAGATTGTGGCTCATTCTTCTTCTTCTGGTTCTCTGCCCTAGGCGGGTTCGGCTGTAGAATGTCGCCACTCTTCCCTCCGCTGGGCCTTCTCCTTTAGTCTTTGGTAACCGATCCTCTTCATCAACGCGTCCAGCAACATCTGTCGTGGTCTTCCTCTTGTTCGTTTCCCCTCCATTTTTCCTTCTATCACCGTTTTTACCAGACTGTCTCCTCTTAGCGTATACCCTATCCATTTCTTATGTCTTTCTCTGATTGTTTTTATCATTGTTCTTTCCTCTCCTACCCTTTCCAGCACTTCCTCGTTTGTTCTGTGTTCCGTCCAGCTAGCTCATTGCATGCGTAAATTATTCCATTTTTATATAAAACAGTTTCACTTTTATTTTCGGGTGTTTTAATCGGCGTGCGTATTCACCTTCATATAAATGAGGCGAATCCAATTTACACGATGAACGCAGTGCAATCAAAGATCGTTAGCGTCATCCTTTAAATGATTTTGGGACTTTCGCCGTCAGAGTGTGAACAGTGAGGGAGAAATAGCGCTTGTACGTCATAGGGCGAATCGTAATCGTATTTAAAATTTAGATATTTCTGCAGCGTCCACAGAAATAAAAGTCGCAGGAACAAGCTTATTTACAGGCCCTTATTCAACACAAAATATGTAGTTTTGACTCGGAAATTCAGGCAAACAGACAGACGAACGTCTAGTGTGGTTGATGGTTAGAGTTGGAATGGCGAGGAAGGTGACGAGAAAGATATGATTTGTGAAAAAGCAGCAACTTTATGTGCAAAAGTTTAACTTTAATTCAAATAAAATTGCGCGATATATTTTTCTAGGCAAACATACATCTGAAGCATGCATATAGACGACGTGATTAAATTTTGTGCAAAACGTAAATAGCACGTAGTAGCATTCGAAGACAGCTATTGTTAGTTAGTACTGCAATACCATGAAAAAAGCATATTGTATTTTGTCTGTGATTACATCTGTGACTTTCTGTGACGAGGGGATGGTGGTAAGAATCGTCATAAATTGCGTGATGTTACTTATGGACGGGTCCTTGGGACTTGGTGTTATCTAAACTTGAAGCAATGAGAATGGGAGTCTATTATGGTTTTGAACAGCTTCATTGTTTGAATCTACCCGCATGTGTCCAAACAATTTTTTTTAAACTAACAGCTGAATATAATTGCCTTGATGCTTTTGGAAAGCAAGCTATATACAGTTTATCCATTTCATTAGTATATTTTGTGTTACGCTAACTTGGAAGGCACTGTTGAACCGATTACTTTTGATTTTCTCGGTATACGTTGTGTATTTTATTGCACACAAAATAATTCGTCAGAAATATATATCTAGAAAATATTTTGTGACGACTCGTGGTCTCTTTCGCTTTATTTTCGGAGCAGGAATTAATTGCAAACTTATGGGAAGCGTCATTCATATAAGACCAGTTAATTCTTTTATTACGGTGTTTGTGTCCACTTTTTCTTTGTCTGTTTCTATAGTTAATCTGCCAACGTTGGATAATAAAATCAAGACGTTATTATTGCAACAAATCTATAGAAATATATAGCGCCGCTTTAAGACTGGTTATTTTTAATTTATTCTATTATGTTGGTATTTATTACGTGATAAACTCAAAGTTATGAAAAAAGGTGTGTAAAAACGTGTGAATGTTTGCGTGTTTTTGGTGCGTAACTGCGTACGCTCGTACATGTTTCCACTCATCTGAAATTATGTGATAATTTACCTTCTGCATACTTCGAGTTAGTTTAACAGCCCTTAGCTACCTGGTTGGTTCGCTGCTGTATTGCGACGCTCTGTCGTTACGGAAAATGAATAGCATCGCCCTCAACATTTTTCATAGACGATGAACATGAGAGCAATTGAAGACAAAAATAAAGTAAATTAAACTTGACCTTAGATGTTTAATATTGGTGACGTTAAAAAGAGTGTTTTTTATAAAGAGATCTGGACCCGATAGAAACACTACCAACACAAGCTTCAGGCTTTATATAATTTTATATAAACAAATTAAAAAGGTGTTTGCATAACTATAACGATTACTGTAACACAACGTATCGTTTGCTGATTGCATCGGAGCAATGCTTGTACACTTATTTTTTTAAAGAACACTGTCTGCTAATAATAGTCATTTGGGCAGCACCCCTCCTTCGCAAAAGCTTTAGACTGGCACTGCCAATGTTCGAGCAATGGCGGAGTGGCAGCTATCGGCATCATTATTAACCCTCAGGCTACCAAGCTTTTTTTTGTAACACTGACTACCAAGGGGGGGGGTGGTTACCATTCCCCCCCCTGGATTTTGGGTTTGGTTTGAGATATCATAACTTGTAATACACCTATGGATTCAGCATTCATTTCTGCACAAAATGGTATATTTAGGTTTAAAAAATATGAAAGCACCTCGAAGTTATGAATTTTTTACCGTAGGCACCCGTCAATTCCACAAAATATAAGCAAAATATTAGATTCTGTGTGTTTTAAACATAATTTATTTAATTAAAAATAGTTTACATATAATAAAGTCCAATATTCAACTATAAAAACTAGTAATAAGTTAGTTTTAGTTACAATAAAAAGAGAAAAAACATGTAAAACATGCTGAAAAACGTTTACGCAGACTTATCGGTTTGCGTTGTAAAAAAAACCAACATTTTCACACATTTAAATTTATTTTGAGCACTTCCGGTCATCAAATGTCAAATTAATTGGTATCAAAAAATAGCCCTAAATGCCCTCTATAGAATGGCATAATTTACTTCTCTTGGAAAATCAATTATGAATAATTTTTAATAGGAAAAACATAAAAATGTTATGAAAATAAAACACCTTTTTATATATTTTAATTTATTTTGAGCACTTCCGATTGTCAAAAGACAACTCCGTGACCACCACAATGTAGTCCCACATTCCCTCTACAGAATGGTGTAATTGGTGTCTCTTCATGTCAAAAAACGGATAAGATACAGCCGATAATCTAATGGGGGTGTGGTCTCCACCCCCCTGGTGCCTCGGGTATATCGGGTATAACTTTTGAATGGTATGGTATATCATCACACATTTTAGCTCAAAATGTGTGCAAATGAATCCTCTACAGCTACCTAAAACGTCAAAATTTTATTCCAAACGAAAAAAGTTTGATTTGGAAAAAACCTAGGGGGGGTGGATACCACCCCCCCCCCCCTGGTAGCCCGAGGGTTAACTTCCTGGAAGATCTTTACGCTGATTTTGTGTCTAGCCTACTGGTAATAGCACAGAAACCTTTCAATCGATATTGAAAATTCGAATTCAAATCGGACTCACCCCGCCCAGACTCACTCTCTGGAGTAAAATTTTGATGTTTCATTCCACCAACCGTCCAGCGTCTCTATTGTATTGTATTGTATTGTATTGTATTTAAACATTTATGAAGCGCATGGGCGGAGTTTATCAGGGGCTAGGGGGGGCTAAGCCCCCCCAAGAATCCACCGACTTTACCATGCATCAATAAGGACTTCTAAGGGTAAAAAATGGTACATTTGTGGAGACAACAAAAGAGCAAAAAGCCTAGACAGTGAGCTGCTGGCCACCAGCCCCCCCCCCCCCCCCCATCAAGACTGTGAAAACGAAGACTGGCAATCTGTAGCAGCATGGGCGGAGTTTATCAGGGGCTAGGGAGGGCTGAGCCCCCCCCCCCCAAGAATCCACCGACTTTACCATGCATCAATAAGGACTTCTAAGGGTAAAAAATGGTACATTTGTGGAGACAACAAAAGAGCAAAAGGCCTAGACAGTGAGTTGCTGGCCACCAGCCCCCCAACATCAAGACTGTCAAAACGAAGACAAGCAATGTGTAGCAGTACCCTATATTGTAGTATAATTCGTTTAATGCGCAAAAAACAGGTTGGCAGAATGCAACCTGGAACATTGAGACAAACTAAAAGATAGATGCAGATATCAGTTATTAGTAGGCTATTATATTATATCACATTACTACCGTATTGTCACCTGGAGGTGAAGTGAAGTTCTAAGTATTTTTTATGGAAGTTCAAAGTTGTGCATTTGCTCTCTGATCATGAGACCTGGCCCGCGACTTCTGAGCTGTGAAGTATTATCAAAGATTTTCGGGTGTCTAAAGACATCATTTTGATTTTATTTGATCAACGATTTTTGGGTGTCTAAGGTCATAATTTTGACTTTATTATTATCAACGATTTTCGGGTGTCTAAGGAGATCATTATAATTCCAGTATTTTCAAGAATTTACGTGTGTCTAAGGACAACACTTTAATTTCAGTAGTACCAATGATTTTCGGGCGTGTAAGGACATCATTTTGATTTCAGTATTATCAACGATTTTCGAGTGTGTAGGGATATTATTTGATTTCAGTATTATCAACGATTATCGGGTGTCTAAAGACATCAATTTGATTTTAATGCTATCAACGGTTTTCGGGTGTCTAAGGTCATCATTTTGAATTTAATATTATCAACGATTTTTGCGTGTCTAAGGATATTATTTGAATTAAGTATTTTCAACGATTTTCGGGTGTCTAAAGACATCATTTTGCTTTTAGTATTATCAAAGATTTTCGATTGTGTAAAGACATCATTGTATTTGAGTATTATCGACGATTTTCGGGTGTCCGAGGTCATAATTTTGATTTTAATATTAACAACGATTTTCGGGTGTCTATTGAGATCATTATGATTCCAGTATTTTCACCAATTTTCGGGTGTCTAAGGACACCACTTTGATTTCAGTATTACCAATGATTTTCGAGTGTTTAGGGATATTATTTGATTTCAGTATTATCAATGATTTTCGGGTGTCCAAAGACATCAATTTGATTTCAATATCATGAACGATTTTCGGGTGTCTAAGGTCATCATTTTGTTTTTAATATTATCAACGATTTTCGGGTGTCTAAGGATATTTTTTGATTCAAGTATTATCAACGATTTTCGGGTATCTGAAGACATCATTTTGATTATGATTTGATCAACGATTTTCGAGTGTGTAAGGACATCATTTGATTTCAGTATTATCGACGATTTCCGGGTGTCTAAGGTTATCATTTTGATTTTAATATTATCAATATTTTTCGGGTGTCTAAGGACATCATTTTGATTTTAGTTTACGGAAACAAAGTATTTTTAATGAGATTTCAATTAACTCGACTACCTAAAAAAGGTGTATCCACACATATTGTATGGATTATATGAGATCTCAGTTAAACTCGATGACTAAAAAGTTGTGTCCGCAGAAATAGTGTGGTTTGCATGTGATTTCAATTAAAATCTATGATTAAAAAAAGGTGTTTCCGCAAAAATAGTATGGTTTTTATGAGATCTCAACTCGATGACTAAAGAAGGTGTTTACTGAAAGTAGTGTTTATTTTTATGATATTTTAATTAAACACGATGACTAAAAAGGTGTTTAAGGAAAATTGTTTTTATGAGATTTCAATTAAACTTACTGACTAAAAAAGGTGTGTCCGCAGATATAGTATGGTTTTTATGATATTTCAAATCAATGACAAAAAAAATCATCATCTTTTGGGCCGAGTGGAAATTTTTTTTTAGCCCCCCCAAGAAGGGAAACCAAACTCCGCCCATGATGAAGCGCCTCTAGTAGGGTGAACCGTTCAGAGGCGCTCCCAGTGCGCAAGGCCCAGCGAGAAGAAACAGGTTTTGAGAAGAGACAGAGCAGAGGAGAGACTACCAGAAAAACCACAAGAAACCTCTAGGAAGCAGAAACACCTTTCTCTCCACTTGCCATACCCCGTCTCAAACCATAACGCACCACAACAAACTCCACCCCACCCTCATCCTGCTCCATGGCTCCCCACCTGCCCCAACTCATCCTACCCAACCCCATCCCTATAGTAAATTTGGTTCCATCCACCATCTTACGTCGCACATGTCCAACCCGGTTTCGCCCCATACTTCACCCCACCAAACCCAACCACTTCCCACAACTCGGTATCACCACGCCCCACCAAACTCCACCGTACTGGAGTAAATTTTCCACTCTACTCCGCCGTCCAACATTGGCTTCAACCCGCCCCCAATCTCGCCTACACATGCCCTCACCCCACCTCTCACTCCAGTCTCCATTGCTACACACCCAACACCTAACCGTACCTGTCTATTCTTTGTAGACCTGTCCTTTTGCGGCAACGTTTCTCGAGCTCGCACTTCTACCAGACAGCGCCGGGCCTTTTCTTCTGTGGGTCCCGCTATCTGGAATTGCCTCCCACTAACCTTTCGACTTATTCGACTTTCGACCTAGTCTAAATTTACATGCTTTTTAAAGGTCGCTTTAGTCCTATTTTTTAAGCTGTGGCTGGGATGGGAGAGCCTCCGTGTGGGTTTCTTGAAGAGTTGCTATATATATTTTCGAAATGAATGAATAAATGGCACAGGAGAAAACAGGATTTACAATAAACACCTTTTAAACTAAACTATTAAACATTTAAATAAATGGAATCGGTGCCATCTACTAATTAAAGCGTTGTAATTGCCACTTGGCAGAGTCTATTCCCTAAAATGTCACTTTCTGACACATTCTATGGCAACTGCGAGGCGGGGAGGTGTAGTGTGTATATTCTTTGTCTCGCAGCCGGTGGGTTCCAGGTTCGAATCCACATCATCAAGTCGCCGACAAGGGACCTTGCGCAATTTCTCAGCGCTTCGGCGTGAAACTCCGATATTCAAAGTCCGCGCTGTAGTCGAGAGCACCTCTGAGTTGCAGGGAGTTTGATTGAAGTGACGCTATAACAAGTACTCATACAAACAAACAAACACTGGAGAGCTGTTCTATTTGGCGTCGGAAGTACATCTGAGAATTGAATGGACGAATAAAATAGTTTTAAAATATGCATAAGACATTACTAAATATTCAAAGTAGCTCTTAAATCGTGCTTAATAATAATATTGAATCAATTACAATGACGAGAACTCATTGTCTAACATTCAAATGTGTAAGAACTGAGAGGCGAGAAAAATACATGAGCTGTCGATAATACATAGATACATCCATTCACTTTATATTATTCCAGTTATATCACTACTCCGCATGTGGACGTGCCAGTCCAAAGCATGGAGGAAGGGGAGAGTAATGACAATCGCCATTGAAATAACACGGTATACGCCATGAAACAACAACTACGGCGATTAACTAGTGAACCAATGGTTGCAATGTATTCACACCTTTATTAAGCTCAATAGTTCTTTATTTATAAGAATGGACGCAGGGTTTAAGTGTCTTTGACATCTTTCATAGTCATCATAATATTGCTAATATCTTGTGTAAGCGTCGTTTGTTGCGACTATCAAGAGGTAATAAAGAATTCATTTTTCCAGGTTTCGACTGATTCACGATTGCTGTAGTCGAAAGCGCCTCTGAGTAGATAGCCTAAATGGCGCTATAGCCAATGAAATAAATAAATAAATAAATATATAAATAAATAAATAAATAAATAAATAATTGACTGTCTGCGGCACAGATTCACGTTTCTAGTTTGCATTCTATATGAGCAAAGTTGCAATCATGTCCTCATTTTATATAGCATAGTTTTATCCAACGTTTAAGGTGTCTAACTGTTTAACCATTTCAATCGATGTATCTTTCTACTTCCTCTGGTGTCTGACTCGGCAGTGCGTGAATGGCGCAAGCGACTTCGCGCATTCGTATAGAAGCTGAAGGTGGAGAGTAAATTATAGCAACTTTAATTTTTTTACATTGCTTGCTATTTAGCTATAATTTTTGTTCTAACGCATTATTACACCGAAGAGCTGTATAACGCTAAACAATTTGTTTTGAGAGCAACGGCCTCTGTTGTCATAAGCTCTCGTCGAAACGGGATCCTTACACGGGTTCCACTGATTCACAGTGACCGTCATGAAAATCCCATGTTCTTAATTTCTGCTTGGCTTCTTCAAACTCTTACTGAAACCGAGTAGGCTAACAATATTGTGTTTCCCTGCCTGCTAATTAGTGGCGCTGTGTAAATTTCTATAATAAATAATTAGCAAAATAAATCAATTTGTGTAATCGCATTCAATGCACGCGCATAATCCATGTCGAAAACTGATGCCAGATTGGACACCTCTGAATCAGAAATCTACTTTGCTATATAAGTAGGGCAACGGCAAAAATGCACATTCTATGATGACTGACGAGGCATTCAAATACGTAGACGTCGTAGAGTAATGGAAATTTCTTAATAATTATCCGCCTGAACTCCGCCACTGGTTGCACTCTGCCAGTGCCAGTCCCAAGCCTGGATAAAGAAGGAGGGCGTCGCTAATGATCTTTGTTATCGCACAGAGACGTTAAACTGCAAATAAGTTTACACACTCACCAAAAGATGTCGACACGTTTCAATGTTTTTAACACACGATATTCAAACCACTTTAATCTGCACAAACAATAAATATCTTATCCGGCAAACACAGCAATGCGCTGATTTTTCTGCCACATGTAATATACACATAATTAATTAACGGAAATCATCCTTAATGTTGGCAAAGCCTTAATACTACCTGACCGCTAGAGGGCCAGATAAAAAAGCGACACGACAATTATAATTAACTAATTTCAAGTCTCAAGCATTCAATCAACAAAGAATTATTAAACAGAAGGGTGCAGATCATCGCATAGCGCTCATGAACAAACTGGTGCCCTCACGAGTGGCGCTATAGCAATCTGAAGTCAACAACAATGACTATACTCCCGCATTGTGGATTTGTGGGGCGCGGTGGTGTAGTGGTGGCGTCGTTGCCTTGGAGCCGGAAGGTTGGAGGTTCGAATCCACTGTGCCGCGTAAGGACTTTGAGCAAGTCCTTCACTCGCAATTGCTCAGCGCTTGGGCGTGAAACTCCGATGCAGTGTCTGCTCTGCATTCAGGGGCGCCTCTGAGTAGAAAGAGCTTGAAGGGGCGCTACAACAAGTGCAGTGACATACAAACAAAGCATTAGTAGAGAGTAAAATTCAAAGCTTTAAGCAAGAGAGAAATAACAACAAGATCTTTGTTTCAAATTCAAAGTTCAAAATACAACAACAACTACAGCTACTACAGCACGATATTAACAATTAATAATTGATTAGTAAATTCTATAAAGCGTCAGTTTACACAAGCAACAAGAAACGAACGACAATTTGACGAGAGAAGGAATGTTTAAACACAATTAACAAATAGATGCACACGATAATAAATACGACATTAATAATAAAATACAGATCATTGATGACGACAACGTTAACCCTTTAGTGCCATTTTCAATCAGTTCAATCAAGTTAATGGACAGTTCATCACGATTATGACTAAGAAGATTAAATATTAATCATTATTAATAGTAAAATTACTGGTTATTAGTTTATTACATTACTGCTCTCATTGTTGCAAAACCATTATCGTGAACACTATCGCTAGATGTGCCTCTTTCGTTCATTCATTTATATTCAATCGTTTAAATAAATAATTAATTAATTCATTCATTCGTCTATTTATTAATTCATTCAGTCATTCATTCGTCCATTCATCCATGCATTTTTTCATTCAAACAGCCAGTCATTCATTCGTTTAGTCATTCAATCAGTCAGTCATTCAGTTATTTCTTATGAGACTAACACTGCCATTATTATCATTATTTTTTTTTCTTCATAATAACTATGATAATTTAATAAAGTTAAATTTTGACAAACTCCTCTCATTTAAGCTTAGCTCCGCCGCATAATAATTAATACCACAAACGGTAGGCCTATCTTTTATTATTTCCTCACACAACCTCCCCCACTGTCCTTCCAACCCAACTCAATAATTATAAAGTCTCAGATACGATATCTACTTTCGCTGCCGTCGTGGCATCGCAGTAGAACGGTTCGCCCGTCGATCCAGATCAGCTTGGCAAGGCGCAGGGGACTCGGTGTGGCCGGGAGGGTGACGGCCTGAACGTTGAAACTCTTGAAGCATTTCGTCTGATGCGAACCGATGCTGAAGAGAGACGATGATGACGTCTGGAATGAATGCAGATAATAGTAATATAGACGATGAGAAATTTCGTTTAAAAGTGAAGATGATTTTAATAATTAATTAGATGCATAGAATAATTCAATTCAGAAGATGAATTTCAATAATTAATAATCGACGATTTTGATGATAAGAGTTGTCAATGATAATTTCAATTTTCAATTTTAAGACAATTTAATTTAATTTGTTTATTTACCCAAACCTTAAACCACAGAAATTGCATGGACAATTTCAGGTGTATTATTCCAGAATTCTGAATTCTTAATACAAAAATTTCTGGTGTTCAATTTTGCATAGACCCCAATTTCTAATGCTTCTAGTATATAATTTTGAAGTGCAGCTAGTAAAGCTATAAAGTGCGAACCGATGCTGAAGAGAGTCGATGTCTGTAATATGAATATAAATGATGAGAAATTCAGATTGTTTAATGATAATAATTATTAATTGACGATTACAATAATGATGATAAGATGTGACGATCATATTTCATTTTTAATTCAATTCCAATTCAATTACTGATACAAAAAAACAACAGACAGTCATGCATTCACAATAGTGCACGCAGTGATTAGTATATAAGTTGGGTCTGAAATAATGATGATGAAATAATGATGAAGATAACTCCGACGACGAAAACGACCTTGCTGTTGACAACGATGACAATGATGACGACGATGAGAGTGATGACAAAAATCAAGGAGTATTATGATATTGACGACGGTATAATATGATTATATGGAAATAATCAATAGTTACCTGCCATAGCAGGAGACGATTATCACCACACGAAAACGATCCAAGTACTTTGCCATCCGGTGAAAAAGACGCAGCGTTCACTTGGCTGCTATGCGCTGGCAACGTCTAAACACATTTATATAAACACCTTTTTATGTAATAATTATCGGAGCAATATAAAAATTTACCTAAAACACCTTTTTATCTAATTACTAGAGCAATATATAAATGAACCAAATAGGAAATACACAGTACTGTTCTCGCCCGTGAACGTGTCTATTCAACTAGAAAAGAAACTCCGACTAAACCTGCCACTGATTGCATTCTGCCAGTGCCAGTCCCAAGTCTTCATAAAAGAGGAAGGTGATGCAAATATACCTTACTATCACACAGGGTCGCTAAACGGAAAGTACATGTACTAGGCTTCTAACTTTTTTGAAATCTTCTTGACAATGTCCATTCCAAGCCTGCGTGAAAAAGGAGGGTGACACTAATGACCTTTGGAATCTTAAAGCGATTTTAATTTAAAGAAAGAACTGAATATAGTTGGAAAATTAGATGGGTGAAATTCACAGGGCTACGCAACCAAATGAGAGCAACAGGTCTTTCACCACAAAAGGTCTGAAAACATAGGCACAAAAGTCACGGATAGAGCGCTCCTTTTAGACACCTTTAAAACACTTTAACATGGTTGAATATAGTTATGAGAATGAAAAAATATAGTCATTAGATGGAAACACAGTGTCATGTAACTCCGCCACTGGTTGCACTCTACCAGTGCCAATCCCAAGCTTGAATAAAGGAGGATAGCGTCGCTAATGGTCTTTGTTAGCACAAAGTGAAGTTAAACTGCAACTACTACTATTAATACCACAACAATACCACATCGCTCCAATGAACTCTGGATGAACGTTTAAATCTTTGGCACTATACAAGTGCACATTATACAGGCGTGAAACCCCGATGCAGTGTTCGCTCTGCATCGGGAGCACCTCTGAGTAGAGAGAGCTTGAAGGGGCGCTATAACAAATGCACATACAAACAAACAAACAAAAAATTAAAATTAAACAAAATTATTTCTACCTGACATTTGCCCTGTTTCAGTTCGTAGAAGGCCAGACTTCCTGACTTGGCTCCCACGCAGATGCGACGCGTGTTCGGGCAGAAGCTGATCATCGGGAATTTGCTACGAACGATAAACACCCGAAAATTTCCCATCATAGAAGATACAAGAGTAAGTCCCTGATAAACCAAAATTTTCCGGGCAACGCCGGGTACCACAGGTATAATAGTAAAGCTCATAAATTGAATGACAATGTTAAAATCGATGCAGTGAAGTCTCGCATTAACGACATGACTGTGGTAAATGTGCTGGATCATATAAGTCTCTTACACACCTCTAAAACGCGTCCAACTGATTATATAATTAGCCTATAATTGTCGTGTTTGCATTCGGCTAGCTTTCGACAAACGTTATAAGGAGCGTTTACAATTAAAATAATTATTATTATCATAATTATTATTATTGTTACTAACAGAACCACAACAACGACGACCACCACTAACAAAGTAAAGTTGAACTGTTGACTATTTGAGAGATCTCTGTGGATCCATGCACGTGTATTAAAGGCCACCACGCCTTGGGGGTTAAATTCGCACTAACTGCAACCATAGAGGAATTTGTGGGGCACGCTTGTGTAGTGGGTATGTTCGTCACCTTGCAGCCGAAGGGTTGCGGGTTTGAATCCACCTCAAGTCACCGCGTAGGGACCTTGGGCAAGTCCTTCACTCGCAATTGCGTGATGCAGTGTCTGCGCTGTAATCGGGAGCGCCTCTGAGTAATGAGCTTGAAGGGGCGCTATAACAAATGCGCATACAAACAATACGGAATAGAAACTTCTCTGTGGTGGACCAAGCGGTCTTATATTGGCTCCCACAAGAGTTACGTCAATTTCAAGGAAGTATTTTATTCAGCTCAAAATTGTGCTTGCTTGCCACCATAATATTATAGTCTAAAGTTAGTAGCAGTAGTTGCAGTTTAACGTCACTTTGTGGTAACAAAGACCATCAGCGACCCCCTCCTCCTTTATCCAGGCTTGGGACTGGCACTGGCAGAGTGCAACCAGTGTTTACTGGAGCTTTTATACTGAAGTATTTTAGTTGATTAAACTATACAAAAACTATGTCAGTTTCTTGAAGAAGCGAATATATAACATAACGGTAGAGTTGGCGTTGGCAATTGAACTACAGATGTAAAAAATTCGAATGCGCCTAGGGGCAGAGAATGCAAAAGAAGAGAGGAGAGAACAATCTGCCAGTTGTGTAATTAGAAGCATTATTGTTGGTTACGGCATTATCTTACTACAAAGATTTAGTCGAGATAATAAGGAACCTTTAAAACGGGTTCATCGAATGCTATTTAAACATTAGCTAATGGAACAAAAAACAATAAATAACCAATCTCGGCATATTCGTAGACAAAGCTGAAACTGTTTTTAAGGTGTTTAAAGTTGCACATTCTATCAATCGACCATATTCGACCTTTAATTATAATGAAAATTTCGATTATCATTTAATAGTTTAAATTTTTAGCCTCCCTATAAAATGTTAATTAGAACAAATAATAATTTTTTAAATATTTATAAAAATCATAATAATGATAATCGTCGTCGTCCCCCCTCTCTTCCCCTCCCTCCCCGTTTATGTCCCTCACCTTCACCACCACAGTATCAGTTTGCTCTGCCATACTTTTTGGTAGTGCATCCTCGTCTTTCTCTCATCTTTTTCTTGGGGTTGAACGCACTTGGAGCGCTTCTGAAAGGCTCTTGCTGCCAGAAGCACTTTATAAATGGTCAGATATAAGATATAAGTTAAGACATAAGATAAGATATAAGATAAGATATAAGACATAAGATAATATATAAGACAATATATAAGATAAGATAAGACATAAGATAAGACATAAGATAAGATATAAGATAAGATATAAGATAAGATATAAGATAAGATATAAGATAAGATATAAGATAAGATATAAGATAAGTAGTCTCACAGAATACAACAGGATGAGATTGTTGTGAGTTGTGGTCTTACTTGCAGAGTGTTGGGATAACTTTATTGATGTCTTTATTCTTCGTTAGGTTTAGATCAAGACAATGAACCGTCGGGAGCATAAATAAGTGGCGCTTACATGGTCTCTAAGCGCGTCGTAACAAGGCGGTCGATCTATATTATACTATAGGCACCGATAATTATGATTCTAAAGATCTTCAAGTACATTGAGATTATAACTGTTCAGGAACTATTTTGTCATTACAAGAATAATAATTAGCGTCGCCATCTCTTTCGCCAAGCAGTTTTTAAATTTTATTGGATTGGGTCCGATTTGACCAGAGTCTATAACAACGAAGGCCGTTACCCTGGGCAGAAATTTGCTTGGCATATTACAGCATTTAATGAGCAATATAGAAATTTTCTTCTTTGCTGAAATAGATTATGTGCACACTAAGATGGAAGATAAATCGCTTTTCGTGTTCCGTTCTTATATTACACCGCTTTCCAACGATTAAAAGGTGTCTTAAGACGATTGCATTTATTAACCTCCAGTTTAAAACGGCATTAAACGCAAAACTGTAGAACTGTGTATTGAGTAATTTCAAAGAAGAGACGGGGTCGGTGGCGCTTTGGTTGAAACAATAGCATGAAGATAAGCGGAGTTTGAATAGTGGTGGAGTTCCCTTGCGAAGAAATAGCGCAATTACGTTACAGGACTAATCGTAATCGTAATCTCGATTCACAAAAGCGAAGTCAGTCTATTCACTTAATCAAAACAAAAGCAATGGGCGGATTATTGAAACCTGGCAGACAGACAGACAGACAGACAGACAGACAGACAGACAGACAGACAGACAGACAGACAGACAGACAGACAGACAGACAGACAGACAGACAGACAGACATACAGATATACAGACATACAGACAAACAGACAGACTGCTAATTCGGGTGATGTTTAGAGTTGAAATTGCGAGAAAAGGGGGGGAATTCAAGATTTGACGATTAACCCTCGGGCTACCAGGGGGGGGGTGGTATCCACCCCCCCCCCTAGGTTTTTCCCAAATCAATTTTTTTTCGTTAGGAATAAAATTTTGACGTTTTAGGTAGCTGTAGAGGATTCATTTGCACACATTCTGAGCTAAAATGTGTGTTATGTGTGTAAAAATGTGTGTTAAAATGTGTGTTAAAATGTGTGTTAAAATGTCCATACCATTCAAAAGTTATACCCGATATACCCGAGGCACCAGGGGGGGGTGGATACCACCCCCCCTTAGATTATCGGTTGTATCTTATCCGTCCTTTGACATGAAGAGACACCAATTACACCATTCTGTAGAGGGAATGTGGGGCTACATTTGGGTGGTCACGGAGTTGTCTTTTAACAACCGGAATTGCTCAAAATAAATTAAAATATAAATAAAGGTGTTTTATTTTCATAAACTTTTCATGTTTTTCTTATTAAAAATTATTCATAATTTATTTTTTAAGAGCAATAAATTATGTCATTCTATAGAGTGCATTTAGGGCTATTTTTTGATACCAATTAATTTGACATTTGATGACCGGAAGTGCTCAAAATAAATTTAAATGTGTGAAAATGTTGGTTTTTTTTTTTACAATGCAAACCGATAAGTCTGCGTAAACGTTTTTCAGCATGTTTTACATGTTTTTTCTCTTTTTATTGTAACTAAAACTAACTTATTACTAGTTTTTATAGTTGAATATTGGACTTTATTATATGTTAACTATTTTTAATTAAATAAATTATGTTAAAACACACAGAATCTAATATTTTGCTTATGCGAAAGTATACATTTTGTGGAATCGACGGGTGCCTACGGTAAAAAATTCATAACTTCGGGGTGCTTTCATATATTTTAAACCTAAATATACCATTTTGTGCAGAAATGAATGCTGAATCCATAGGTGTATTACAAGTTATGATATCTCAAACCAAACCCAAAATCCAGGGGGGGGGGTGGTAACCACCCCCCCCCCCTTGGTAGTCAGTGTTACAAAAATAGCGTGGTAGCCTGAGGGTTAATGACAAGAATAGGGGGTCTAAGAAAATAATATGAGCTCACATCATACATACAATAAAAGCAACTTTATATAAATGTTTCACATACATGACTATATTATGCACTATATATAGGCACTCAATTCTATTAATAATCTCCAACGTTGGCGGATTAGCGATTGAAACAGACAAAGCAAAAAGTTGACACTAAATACCGTAATAATTGATTTTACTTGTCTTACAAATAACACTTCCGTCACGTTATTTTAATGCCCTGTTTGACCAATTTCTTTTTAGATACAGAGAGTTGTGTATAATATTGCACACAATGATGATAATTAATTCGATGCAGTTCCCGCACTACTCAGTAGTTAGTATCTCATCTGAATTACGAGTCTGTAGCCGCCCTGTAGAAAATATAAGAACTTGCAAATTAAGAGCGATTTATAATCAATTGCAGTTGCGACAATTACTAATATTTAATTGCTTGCGCGCTGTTCATTTTGGCTAAATGAACGTAATAATAGTCGGGCAAGCTTGCATAAAGAACGTCCCCACCTTCTGACTGGAAAAGAGAGTAAAATAGAGCGTCTGCATTAAAAGGCCAATGGACAAAGAACGAACCATGGGATGCATGCCACACGATGTGTAAGAAAACTGTCCAGAATAATTGCACACCTCTTTTAAACAGATCATTCATTTTACAAGTACTTTCAGTTCTGCTGCACGACATGTCAGTCATATATAATTTATTGTTCATTCTCTGTCGCCGGTAAGTGCTGTAATATGCCAAGAAAATTTATGTCCAGTGTAATAGCCTCTGTTGTCATACACCCTTTTCAAATCGAATGCATCCAGCCAGCAGCTGTCTCTGGTCTTACAACATGGAATGGCCTCCATGTAACACTGCGCTTTGTTCCAAGGGGTCACTCCACGCTGTTCCTTAACAACCTCACAACTGTTTTATTTAGCCGTGGTTTGGCCGAGAGCGCTGCTGACTAGTCTACCTTAAAGAGGAGCTATATAAATTTTTAAAACTAAAATAGATAACTAGACCGCATTTTCGGCGAAGTCTAATATTCGTTTTGCTATGGAATTCGTTACTTTTCGAATGTGTCGTTTAATTTCTTCTTTGCGGAAGATGGGAATTATAGAAAGAATATGTTGCTTGTCGCTCTATAATTCGGTTTAAAGGTGTCTGAAGGCACGCGCGCTCACCATCCTCCGATATTATAAACAAAGTATTCAAAGCAAATCAGTTGTGCTGTATATTGAATTCTTTCAATGTTCCGAACTTCTCGCACAGTCATAATAATACGAGACAACAAACGAATGTGCCGAACAATAATAAGTTTTATTGATATGCTCGTTCAAGGTTCGTACACACTTGAGTGTCAGTGGAGACGGAGACTATAAAATCTGTTGTTCCAATTTTATATAAGGCAACATTATAATATTAAACACTTTCCATAGCTAATAGTTACTGCAGTGTTTTAATCTATGTATCGAAATCCATAAATTTTTATGACTAGGTTAATAACAGTTCTGGATCAGCCACTGATATTACGCCAGTATTTTGTCAATTTACTAACACGTTCGACACCTGCAAAACCCTATGATCCAAAATTACATATAAATAAAAGAGTTAAAAAACACCAATCAGCTTTACTATGATATATTTGCTGCTATTCGCGTCCATTATTCACTAATGACTGAACAAAGCAGGACATGCTATTATAAAATTGCCAGTCTCAAGTGAAGATACGAAGATGTAAAACGTTCCGTGGTCAAAACAGTTTGGGAAACGTTGAGCTAGAAAACGAAAACATCGTGGAAACTGAGTCGGAGTTTGACGGCGCACGAGCAATTGCGGCGCTTGATGTGAATTCGAACCCGCGACCTTCCGCTACAAGGCATCAAACATACTCCACTGAATCACGTTGTCTTGGCAAAGTGGATCCCCTTAGCTATATTCGGTGAATTTGTCTGACCCGACGCAGAGCGAGTGAAGAAGTTATGTTATTGGTCTACACCGTGGCGCACAAATTTTTTTCTTGTCATACGGGTAAACAATGGCGACACATTAACCATGAGTGTAAAGCGGACCTGCGTGTCGTGCTATATTTCGTATAACCTGTACCGGATTGTCAGATTGAATGTTAATAAACGAATATTATACCAAAATTAGCCGTTGACATTGAACACCTTAAAACTCCTGCTTTCGATTCTATTAAAACTGGCGCAGTTGTAGTATAACGCTATAAACTGTACACATCTGCATGTGTCTGAGATCAAAGCGATATGATTGAGAAAACCAAATTATTAATTAATTCATTCATTCATTCATACCGAGGTGCGTAATCACTTTATAAAGTGACTCTGCAACAATATAAGCAAGAGTCTTGGTTAGATTTGAATTTCGTCGGATACTACTAAACAACGCGTTTTTCTAAGATTTTCATGTCTAGTATTAGATTTCTCTGATCTGAGCATTCACCAACCTTGATCAAACGCTGGATTACCCTTAACCGGAACACTTCATCCGCCCTACACCGGAAACCATTCAATAGCCCTGAGCCGAGCACTGATTGCACTGACGAGACCATGCATTGCCCTCATCATGTACCGCATTGCCCTTACCCGGAATAACAAGGCCGCCCCATACCGGAAACCATGACACGTGGCGCCCTCACTCGACCGTAGTTCTCGTAGCCGTCGAAACAGAACGGCCTGTAATATATTTAACACACAAACAAAAACCATTATAATACTGAAGACTGACAATTTTAGACACCCCTAAAACAACTTGAGCAATCGCTACATGAAACATCATCTTAAAATCTTTTTAATACTATCGTATCTACGAAAAGTCAATATATAAAATTAGATCAGAAAGTTTTAAAGGTGTTGATCGTTCACCGAAAATTATTAGAAATATAATTATTTCTATAGTGACGAAAACCATGGTTTCTGATAAAGTATCAAAGTGGGACGTTATTTTTGTGTCTATTGATTTTTATTGAGTTTTGTATTACCACACAATATGAGGCTGGTCGAATTAACCTTTAGCCTACTGCTGTTATAATTCTTAGCCCGCTTATTTAAATGGCGACCTAAGAAAAGCGAATTAAATAATAAAAGCGACTATTACATATTTATATGTAATCAGTTGTTCGTTTGGATCATTAAAACGTCATCGTCTTTGCCGGGATGTGTGTACGCTGCTGCTGCTGCTGCTGCTGTTGTTGTTAGTTACAATACCATTGATAAGAACGTTCGCAATGTAACGTAGAAAGTACGGTTTCTAAGCTTTTAGTGCGATTGCGTTAGACACCTTTAAAATCAGTTTAAGTAATATTATATAAATGTGAGACATTACAGCAATGTATCTACTTGATACATTTCCGCTAACCTCGCAAACGCTCCAACAAACTCAGAACAATAATCATATAAATTTAAACCAAATTATATATAACTATTATTCAGTTAAAGAATTACTTTTACCTAAATAAACACATTGATTAAACAAATGCCTTAAACATTCTACTGTATGTGACAAATGCCGTAGCATTTAAACGAACTTGCATAAGATAAAGCATGGCATAAAATTATTCCGATGTTAATAACTATAATATGTTTGCTGTTAAACAACGAACAATGATACTCCGATGCTGTGTCCGCTCTGTAGTCAGGAGAGCCTCTGAGTAGAGAGATTGAAGGGGCGCTATAGCAAGTGCACATACAATCAATTGCAAATCCCTTTATAACTCTAATTTCATGATCATCATGAATTACTAAGACTTGCTCAATGCATCTACAGTTCTACACAGTAGCAGCTTCGTCGATGAGGAGAATGTAAATGGCGTGTTTCTTGCTTTCTATATAAAGAGGATGAACTTACTAAATAAAAGGTGTTCTATGCAAACGCTTTAATTAATCCAACGACCAACACTATAGTAACTAATGATCGCATGCAGGGTAGACGTATAATGTTTGTTTGTGTAACGATAATGTGTCATTGCAATGATGTCCATCCATCCATCCATCCGCCTTTCCTGGTCGCATAGACAAATCTTCAGACTCCAGAAGTTTAAAATGTTTTCAGTGTTTTTGACGAAATGATGATATTGATAATTTGGCCGAAAGACGTAGATCGATTGCAATACTTGTCCTTTGCAATTAATATAAAATATACATGTAGAGAGACTTAATATTGTTTGACAGCATCATGATAATTCACGAAGAAAATATGAAAGATAATCGTAACATAGATGCATTTAAAACTTGGTTAGAACAATATCTAGCGCCAATAGAAAAATATTTGTGGTGTCCAAAGCGAGGGAGCAAAATATAAGAAAAATTAAGACAGACAGACATACATACATAATGACAGACAGTTGCTGCAGATGCATATGATTTTTCCGCCTGAGAAATCTTTCTACGGGACTTGCAACGGTATTATTTTCAAATCGTTAATAAATTTATCATTCTATTTATATCCGTCTCCGTCTCTCCCTATCTGTTTATCGTTTCTTCCACCCTTCCTCCAGCAACCAGGTTTTCTTACAAATGCTGATGAAACGCATTCTACAGATTGATGCGTTGGTGACTGAAGGGGTTAATCAAACGTTGATGATGGATCCGATTTGATCAGGGTCTATGATCTAAACGTTGATGATTTAACTTGTAGCTATTTAACGGCGATGTCCAATCATTATATCGACAACCTCCTTTTCCTCCTCCTCCTCCTCCTCCTCCTCCTCCTCCTCCTCCTCCTCCTCCTCCTCCTCCTCCTCCTCCTCCTCCTCCTCCTCCTCCTCCTCCTCCTCCTCCTCCTCCTCCTCCTCCTCCTCCTCCTCCTCCTCCTCCTCCTCCTCCTCCTCCTCCTCCTCCACCTCCTCTTCCTCCTCCACCTCCTCTTCTCCTCCTCCTCCTCCTCCTCCTCCTCCTCCTCCTCCTCCTCCTCCTCCTCCTCCTCCTCCTCCTCCTCCTCCTCCTCCTCCTCCTCCTCCTCCTCCTCCTCCTCCTCCTCCTCCTCCTCCTCCTCCTCCTCTCCTGCTCATCCTCCTCCTGCTCTTTCTGCTCCTCCTGCTCCTCCTCCTTCTCCTCCTCCTCCTCCCCTCCTCCTCCTCCTCCTCCTCCTTCTCCTTTTGCACTGGTCCTACCACAGTTCTGGCAGAGGCCGGGTTTATAGTGTGAAAACTTACAGACAGATAAACATGGAGCTGAAAAGACTGACATACAGACAACATTGCGAATGAATGACAACTAGAGCAAAGTTGGGAAGCAGTTCCATGTGAGGCTTAGAAGATGAAGTGGGGCGGAAATCTCCCCGTTCCATCCGCAAGATTTACGTTTAGTTGCAGCCATATAAGCGTATATATATTTCTACGTTTGTATGTGCGCTTGAATCTGTAAGTCAATCAATCATTCATTCAATCAAACAATCAATCTATCTATCGTTGATCTATTACTCGATTTTTTTTATTAATACAGTGATACTTATAATGGTAAGGAAGACGTCTACTCTAGACTTATATGTCAATTAAATCAATGGTAAGTTGGCTAAATAAATAGGTAGAGTCATGTCATGTCATTTCGCCATCGTCGCTCTGCGACGGTTGGCTGCACGAATGGATCAGCATCTTCCACAATAGGTAGAGTAGCAATAAATAAAAAGGTGTTCATGAAATAGTCGAACGATAGCTTCAAGGTTGCACAGAGACAAGTAGGTGTATTGTAATAATTCGGGTGTAGACTTTGTTGATGTGGATGATGACGGTGACGATGACGACGACGACGGCGACGACGATGACGATGATGATGATGATGATCTTTTTCATATTGGAAAATTTTATTGTTCGGTGCCGCATTTTAAGCTCTTGTAAACTTGACAAACTCACGAATATTTCTAATCGGCTTTAGGAATTGTTAGTAATTTGATCAATGTTATTGTGTTTAAAATTTCAGACAAATCCTAAAAGTTTTGACTGAATTACGACACTTTTTGTAGGGTTCTACTTTTCATTGGGACACAGTGTAGTTTGTCTGACATTTAAGACAATCCACACTCAGCATAAGGTCGTTCAGATATTTCGTAAAGTCGATTGCAAATAACATCGCTTTTCTCATTCTTTTATATCAACGTTTCAACAAGTGTTAAAGGTGTTGGATGAAAACTGAATGACGAAACACAATATTTTATAAAGTCGTAATTTCTTTTATAACATCAATTGTTATAATGTTAAAGGTGTCTAAGGATGCAGCGTAATTATAATTTTTTTTAATAATCATTATCATTCAGCAGTTTGCTTTGAAAATGAACAGTCTGCTCAATTTTGTTTGTCGCTTACTCACTCATTAACTCAACCTCACTTTCCTATTCGCTTCAGTTGAAAATCAGACTCTCGCATCTCTTTGATTAATGACCTTTCTATAACTGTGGAAGGTCATGCAGCTAAATCGTAATCGATTGTTGGATGGATCCAGATTTGACGAGGGCCTATGACAACAGAAGCCGTTGCTCTCGAAAAAAAGTTGTTTGGTATATTACAGCACTAGTGAACACCAAGGTGGAAGATCGAGACAAAAAAAAGAAACAATATTTTTAAGCCACGTTGTAAGTCATTATATATAGTCAATTGATTGGAGGAGAAAGGTGTCTAACTTGGCAGCGTAGTTATCAATTATTATTTTTATATTTTTAACCCTTTCCAGCCGGAATTGTTTTGATACCTATCCTGTTAATGGGGTCACGGGTGACCCCATCCGGCGGGAAATGGTTAACAGAGACTGCGTGGAAAGTGACCAGTCTGCTCAAAGTTTCTAGGTTTTTTCCACAGGCTCTACCTTGTCAAATCGGATCCATCCATACATTATACGGTTTAACCGAAAGAAAGCGGTAATTAGTTTAGTCCGTAGTGCAGGCGGAAGGTCATTCCAAATGGAGAGACCAACCACAGCAAATGCCCGATGTTGGGCAAGAGCAATCCTAGTCCTTGGAACAAAGAAGTTAAGACGATCTGCAGAACGCATTGATGAAGATGCAGATGATGGCTTTTGAATAATATTTCGTGCGACGATGAATGGTTGGTTGATGAAGCTTGAGTTTAACAACAACCGCATAGAAACTAATTTTATACGTTTCAGCACAAATTTATAAATTGAGAATCACGCTAAAAAGAGGTGTGCAAATGTTTTGCATGGATCATTTATCTTATTTATTTCATAAATCTATGCAGCGCTTCTTCATGTATAGTTTACTCAAAAGCGCTTCCGGACCAACCACGGCTACATAATGAAAACTATTAGGTTATAAAGGAACAGAGCGGAGTGACCTCTGGGTATTAAGCGCAGTGTAACCGAGAGACCCTTCCAGGTTATAGGACAAGCAACAGAGAAAGAACGAAGCTGTCGAATAGCAATCCGCGAACGGGGAATCAGAAGTTCAATTTATGAGGTACTTTGAGCGATTGGTTATTTGCAAGAATCGTGATCGAACGAAGTTATTTACAATTAAAGAATGATTACGGATAAAAAAGGATTAAAGAGAGTATATATAGTGACAGAAGAGATTACAGAGAAATAATGTAGAGAAAAGATCAAAGCGAAAAAAACGAGAGAATATATTAACCTTCAAGTTTAAAAAATAACAACGGCTATATTGGCGTGAGTTGTGAGTTAATAATTTTAAAAATAGTCGTCGAAAAAAACACCTTTAAAATAGTTTAAATCTATTTTATATAAAATGTACAAAGTCAAAAGGAGACATTAAATCTCAGTTATGTCTTCAAACGAATAGTACGGTGCAATAAGAAGTGTGCAAATTGTCATGGAAGGATGGATCCGATTTGATCAGGGTCTCTCTCACAACAGAGGCCGTTACCCTGAGCAGAAATTTGCTTGGCATATTACAGCACATCCATGGGAATCACGGCGCTGCTTATAAAGAATGTTTGTATGCGCACTTGTTATAGCGCCCCTTCAAGCTCTTCTACTCAGAGGCGCTCCCGATGCAGAGCGAGCACTGCATCGGAGTTTCACGCCGAAGCGCTGAGCAATTGTGAGTGAAGAACTTGCCCAAGGTTCTTACGCGGCGAGGTGGATTCGAACCTCGAACCTTCCGGCTCAATGGCAACGACGCCACCACTAGACCACCGCGCCTCACAAAGGAGATAAAATGTGTCAAGCGCGTTCGAAAGCCGTCGGATGACGGGATTTAAATAGAGCGCAAAATGCCGAAATAGGCGACAAGGGTCAAAAATACGAAAAATGGTTTTATGGTGTATTATTATTTAAAAATATGTCTACTTTCAATATCTGCAATTAAAATTTTTAAATTAAAATGCTTAGTGGTGGAAAAATGACTTTTACCGCATGTGGTGTCATGATTTGCTTTGAATCAATCGCTCAATGAGCTATTTTCAAAGTTAAAATTCGCCATGAACGACAGAGCTATCATTCACCAAATGGACTATTTCTTGTAGTCGTTTCTACTACATAATAAAGTTTACCTTCAATATGGTACTGAATGGTCCATAAAAGCTGTTTCACCCGTTTAAATAAGCAGGTTTTGGTCAAAGTTTTAAGCATTCATTATTGCTTGCTTGACAACAAGGATGATTGTTATTCAAGCCACGCCCCCGACCCAGTTTTCTTAGAGTCTAATTGGCTTACGAGACTTATCGCGACACTGACCTTCGATCGTGCGCATGCGATCTAGCAAGATTCGCCAATTCCTGGTCTCTCATGTTGCTCATTTTCTTTAGTTACTTTCGGAGAAAAACGTTATTGTTGCGTTTGTTTCGTAAAGAATTCGTATGAGCTTTATTCACACTAAGCTTATTTTACATTAGCCTAATGGAAAGTAAAATTCTGAAGCTGTTAAACTGTTTAAATAGTGATAGCCTAGGCAGGCCCTAATCGTAATCGTAGCCTAATCTTCAAGCTTCTAAAGTGGTATTCGAAAGCCAAGTGCGGAGCACCAGCTTATTCACGAGCGCTGCGTCAAGTCAAAAGGGTTGTCCGTAAGAGTAGTCCAAAGGTGGTCCGGGTCGAGTTACCATAGAAAATGAATTCATAAGACTGTCAGATGAACACTGGTCTTATTCAGCGAAAGCTATCAAGATTCCGCCGACGATAGGAAACATGTGGTCTATTGTCTAAGTGGGTACATAATTAAAATTCTTTATAAGAATAGTCCCGCATACGTCAGTTCTGTTTATCGGACCCAACGTATTCTTCTATTCATGCCTGCTTGTCGAGTCAACAAATCGCGAACAATTATATCGTAGGTACATGCATGATTCGATTTCAAAGCATTATTTCTTTGACTAGCCTAATAAGCCTGCTGGTCGAGTCAACAAATCCCGAACAATTATATTATCAGTCACAATGTTTGCATACGTTTAATCAAATCAAGAATGGGGTATAGTACCATAATCGAGCTTATCTTGAAGGACCTTGTTAAATATTTGTTTGCGTTAGGCTATTTAAGACTCATACATCGTCGGGTCGGTCAAAGATATAAAACGTCGACCTGGCCGCCTGCCCGTTGGATGCGTTTGTTTAATTAATTCAATTCAGCAGTTGACTGTATTTCTATCACAGTTTTGAAAGTAGTAGTTCGATTTTCATGCCGTTTGATGTATTCGATACAGGATATCGCCATGAATTAACCAGCAAAATTGCAGAAGAATAAATTAATGGTTACTAAGGACTTACCCGACACCAATGTTCCGAAACTTTAAACTCGATTTTCTCAATTGTCATGATTTAGCAAATTGCAGATTCAAATGAGTATAACTTCAGTTAGAAATAAGATATTTTCATTCTGTAAAAAGTATTTTGAAGAAAAATATCTGTAGAATATGAATAAATAAAAAGGTGGAAACACGTCATGTGACGGGAAATCATCCCTTGCGTCACAAATGTCCTGAATATATTAAGGCACCAGAAATTCTATATAATAGGGCTTTGCAAAAATTATCTTTTGCAGAAGCTGCAAAGAGATATCTTACACAAAATGAACCTCTAGTTACACATGATGAAGACACAGAAGAGTTTAAAGTAACAAAATAATACACTAAGCAGAAGTGAACCACGCCTATATAGCCGTTTTGATACTGTTATTATGGTGTTAAATTACTGAATATTTTTGGTGCATTATAGGTGCCCAACTCCCTTATTATAGACGTAATACTATGTTGAAATTATTGTAGAGAGGACGTTGAACCAACAATTAATGATGAGACTCCGAGAGATCGCAATGATTTACAAATTTCATCGATTATTTTGAGAGTGTAAGGAAGTACACATTGCTACTACACACATCTAAGAGGAAAATGGTCGAATCCGATATCTACACATTGCAATCTTTGACATACAATATGCAATTAAAATGCTTAATCTCTTGCTTATATATGTTCTAATGTAAACGTTAAAAAGGTACTCATAATAAACGCTTTAAACCAATTATAAAAACAATGGCCAACTAAAATGCTTGCAGCGTAGACACGTATTTGTTTGTTGCTGTTTAACGATGAAATGTGCTTAATAGGCCCTACACTGAATTCAATTAAACACGAAATACTGAAAGCACATACGGTGACGGCTGATGTCGCGTGTCAGCCAGTAATACGTGCAGCAACTTCGAACACCTTTAAAATAGTTTTAAACAGTATTATATAGTTTGCAACTCTCGTATTCAACCGTTTGAACACAATAATCGCGGATAATTACAGAGTGGCAAATACCAATCAAAGATTATTCATTAGAAAAAAAAGACATTGTAGCGGTATATAAATATAATATGCACCACGTCACGCAAAACAATTCAAGTTTTTCTGCCCTGCGACAGCGTTTAACTATAATCTGTCTCTATTTTTCGACTATTTGTCTGTTTTTCTTCCTCTGCTTAATTATCTCTGTTGCCGTCTGTATTTGTATCTACCTCTGTATATTTCTGCTTTTCACACGCACAACCTTGGTAGTCCATGTAACCGAAAAAGCATGGCAGCCTGAGGGTTAGAGTAATGGTTATTATACATGTAATAATGCGGCGCTTTAAAGATGTGTATTTCGATTGCAACATCATGCAGCCTTGTTGTTATTGTGTTCGATCTACAGCTACATGTATAATAATTCTCCTTGCTAATGAACTAGCATCCGACTTAAAGCAGGTGTGCCCCGATACGAGTCCTACTTGAATCCCACGATCCAGACGAGATGACTTGTGGATTGGTTTCCGCTGGAGTGGTTTCCGCTGGAGTGGTTTCCGCTGGAGTGGTTTCCGCTGGAGTGGTTTCCGCTGTGTCGATAGTACAATGCCTTCCTGTTACAGTACAGATCGATTGCAAAGTGTTGTGAGGAGAGGAAGTAATATTTCGATGAATTCGTGAAGCAGGAAAGTAGGTATGGGATCCAGTTCACAGGACTTTGGCGGTGAAGAAAGAATGATGTAGTTCTGCGCTTGTAACTGAATTCAATGTAGAGAGGTGACAGTCAGAGGGAGGATAATCAGGTGGCGGAGAGTCAGCGGTTGCCTGTCGAATGTCACGAATCGTGGCTTCCAACGAGGTCTTTTATTGGCTTTCTTTTCCGAAGCGCATCTCATTTAGGATTGCATCTTTTTGTGGCGATGCTTATCAGGTTGGGCACCCTCTTATCTGAGTGAGTTTTGCCTCCCTCTTTCCACTTGCATTTGCCGCAGCGCACTGCGCTCTTCTGTCCATGGTGACTTTCACTCGCTTTGCAATAATGCAGAGGCGTTCGTTCTCTGTGGTTGGTCCCAAGATGTTCTCAATTTCACGAACTGCTGAAGACTATTTCTTCGCTTCATCTCCGCCGGGAGCGCCTCTGAGTAGGTACCTTGAAAATGGTGCTATATAAATTTTTATTGTTTGATTAAAAAGAGGAACGAGGAGGTACTTACTGAAGTTGGAGGAGAACAACTCTGGAGTGTAGAAGTCAAAAGGAAATTACAGCATTCCGGTCATATAATGAGAAACACACACACAAATATACGCATGCATACATACATACGTACATACATTCATACATACATACATACATACATACATACATACATACATACATACATACGTACGTACGTACGTACGTACGTACGTACGTACGTACATACATACATACATACATACATACATACATACATACATACATACATACATACATACATACATACATACATACATACATACATACATACATACATACATACATACATACATACATACATACATACATACATACATACATACATACATACATACATACATACATACATACATACATACATACATACATACTATTAGGCCTATGCAAAAAACGCTACCCACAGTCATCTTCATTCCCGCTCAATTCTTTCTTGTTATAAGCAATCATAATTTTGGCTCCAAATATCTTGATCCAAGTATTCGCGTATCGCATCCCACCTCTATAAATCTTATGTGAGCAACGTTTTGAAGGTGTTTAATACACAGCCTTTTCTTGCTGTTGTAAAATATCGGACTTGCAATGTATGAGGCATGCCTAAAATCCTTCTTAGCTTTATTGTCGACCAGAAAGAATTTTTTTAAAATTCCCATCATATATACGTGAGTATTTTTTTGATTCACAACAGTACTGTTTCGAGATATGTTTTTTCTACCCATCAGTCTTCCTATCTTTAAAGGTATTTCTTTGCCAGAAGTTTTCTTGCATGTTCGAATCCACCTCAAGTCGCCGCGTACGAACCTTGGGCAAGTCTTTCACTAGCATCGATAGTAAAAATCCACCACAGCCCTTACTTGACAGTCCAGAGTCGGCAGGGATAATTGAGGAGGGTGACGCTAATTATGTTTTGTAATCACATAGTGTTGCGAAACTGAAACTGTACCTTCGTATCTTTTAAATGTTAAAGTTTGTGGGGCGCGGTGGTGTAGTGGTGGCGTCGTTGCCTTGCCTTGAAGCCGGAAGGTTCGGGGTTCGAATCCACCTCGCTGCGTAAGGACCTTGAGCAAGTCCTTCACTCACAATTGCTCAGCGCTTCGGCGTGAAACTCCGATGCAGTGCCCGCTCTGCATTCGGGAGCGCCTCTGAGTAGAGAGAGCTTGAAGGGGCGCTATAACAAGTGCACATACAAACAAACAAACAAAACAACATAATCAACGACACCCATTTTAAGGTATTTTTCTACTTTATACATAGATAAATAAATGAAAATGTTCGAGTTGGCTTGCGCTGCCCTTAAAAATAAGAATTACTAGTCAACAAACTGCAGAACTGATATAACGTAGAGCCAGTCGCAAGCACTTAGGAAGGGGGAGGGCGTCACTATCATCTTTCTTGTGACGCAGTGTCGTTAAACGGCAAACAAGTCACTTCTATAATAGTATTTAGACATGTTGTGCGATATTCAAAGTTCTTATATGGATTCAATTTAGGGGCCCGGTAGAATAATGGTTAACACGCTGGCCAAGAGTGCGAGAGGCAGCAGGTTCGAGCCCCCGTTGGACGGATATGCTTTGTAGGCCGCTATTAGCGCCGTGTATATTGCAGGCTGTCTGTTCATTTGGTATAGTTAAGTTTGATGTTAATTAAGACTACTGCATAACTTGTACATGTACATGTATGCAGGCGCTAAACTAAAGAGAAAAAAATTATTATTTATTTAATTTACTTGGTCGTCACCGTCATTTTATATTATTTAAAAATTTTATTTAAAAATTTTAATTATGGATTTATAGAGCAATTTTCGCAATCATTAAGATACTGCACTCAATGCAATTATCATAAGCATTGTCTAGATTTCATCAAAGTGGATCCAGTTGCCAAGGTAACTAGAAGATGCAGCAGAGCGACATCTTTTGACAAGCATGTTATAGTGTTCACAGTCATACATGTACATACAAACTCTGATTCGACCACTGATGCATTAAATACGGCAAGTTCTTATGACCTAGAGAGTGTCGACAGATGTTGTTTTTCAATGAATACATGCAGCACTGTTAAACTGTCTACAATAATATAGACACCTTTATAACATTGATAGAAAAGATATATGTTTGTAAAGTACGCTTAAAATTACGAATTGCTCACTAACTCTCCTTTTGAATGATTACTGAAACAGCAACCCTAAACCTTTCGTTGTGCAGGCTTTCACAACAAGTTACCAGTTTAATCATCTGGATTGCGAATCAAACGGAAGAAAAGGCAGTGGTTAAAATATAGAAACTAGAACATGACATGACACCTTCAAAATGTTGTTAAACGACGTTTTATATTTCTTTATATATTAAAACATGTAGCTCAATCTTAAAAATGTTTGTTTCGGCAGAGACAATGGAAGGATTTATACTTTTTTCATCACATAGTGCAACTAAACTGAAATTATAACTTCTTCTCTTTTAAAGGTTAAAAAGAAAAGAACACGGATGGATGGATAGAAGGATCAGGATTTGACGAGGGCCTACGACAACAGTAGTCGTTGCCCTCGAGAAAAATTTATTTGTTAAAAAGAACATCGTTAACAACACCGGTTTTAAGTTTCTTTCATTCTATATAAATATAATTTTTTAGTTTTTCTAGTGCATGTCTGTAACTGTCAATCAAATTAAGAATCACTAGTCAAAAGACTTAAGCGGTGAAGCAAACAACTTCCCGTGCTTTGGCAGAGCCAGTCCCAAGTTTGAGGAAGGAGGAGGGCAACACTGGTTATCTCTCTGGTGAAAAAGTATCGTTAAGCACCACATCTAAGAGTAGTATTATTACTACAGATCCGTGATATTTTAATTTTGCATAGTCGTCACTATTAGTGTTAAAATTCGATAGTTAATCAATTGTGGGTTGAATAGGAAGGATGTGTACGACTTGGCCGCTCACAGAGGGAGTTAATGACCGCGTTGCGCTGAAGAAATATATAGCAAAATCAATTAACGTTTAAAAGGTGTTTAAATTTATCGCTATTTAAAGTAATCATTTAGCAATTGAAATGAGAAAAAAATAATTTAATTGTAATGCACCACAAGGTAATTTAGCGCATGCAGGGCATCCAGTTATCCACAAATGCTACGACAATTCAGTTGGCTTTTCAATTAATTAAGGAGGATAATATCTCTGTGTACTGTTATTATCAGTACAATGTTACCATGGAGGTATGGGAAGTATAGGAAGGTATTGAGGTCTATTATATATGCACGCACAACGGTGCACGTATACGAAATTTGCAAAAGTCAAAGAAAAGCTGTTTATTCATTTGGATTGATTTATTAAGCTTTTACAACATGAATTAACTGATTGTTTTAATAAAGTATATTGACTGCAGTGTGATGACAGATGTCGCAATCACTTGTAGGAATGTGAAAATAATCAGTCAACACTAAACACCTTTAAAATAGTTTTTAAAAGTATTATATATAAGCATATAACGCTCGCACACCATAGTTTCTGGGAATTGTGTTCAAACGAGTCAGAAATCATCTAAAAAAACTATAAATAGAGCGATAAAATAAAAAAAATGCTGTTCACTAGTGCTGTTGTCATAAAACTGGATCCATCCTATTTTAACTCCGACACATCTCGAACTTTGACAGTGTCAGTCTCAAGGCTGGAAACAGAAGGAGGGAGACGCTAATAAGCTTTGCTAACACCCTCTCGTTCAACTGAAACAATCAACTTCATCGTTTACAGTGCCGAACATAGATGCCGAACACGCATACAATGGTTGCTAGGTAACCGTGGACGTCGCGCAGCTCGTCGCGCAGCTCCCTGAGCGCCAGGGTAGAAGAACTTTTCCGTTGCTATGGTAGCGGTTTTTGATAAATTTTGTAAGATAAGAAAATGAATTGCTTGTCTGTTTTGCTACACTTTGCGATTGAAAGGATTATCAAAGTGAACCTTCTCTGTCATTGACTCCATAATTATATACAACGGCGTTTACATGTCACGTTCATCTAATGATTGTAAGTTTTGTTGGAATTACGAATGCAGATGCAAAAAGCTAAGACTTTACTTTATATATAAATTACAAAAACCATTAAAAAAGGTGTATATGTGAATCTGTTTTTATTTTTGATTCCCCACTAAAAAACATTAAATAAGGCGGCAATGTTTGGGCATGTTCTTATGATCTATTATAGAGTGTCGACAGATGTCGTTTTCCAATGAATACATGCAGTACTGTTAAACTGTTGTCTAATATAGACACCTTTATAACATTGGAAAAAATATATATGTTTGGAAAGTACACTTAAAATAACGAATTATGCACGACCTCTACCTTTTTAAATTGCTGAAACAGCAACGCTAAAACTCTCGATTCAAACGTAAGAACAGGCAGTGGTTGAAACATAAAGAATTAGAACCTGGATGCATTTATGCATCGTTCCACTTAATGAAAAATGCTGTTAATGTTATGTGTGGCGTCAAAATGTTAACTGAACTTAATTACGGCTAAGATAAGTATATAAGGCAATAGAATAGTCGGAAAGTTTTATGTATTAAGACAACTCGAAGTTGCTGGGTAATAAGGATTTTCTGCTATTGTTTCATGGAGGGTTCCACAGAATCCACACTGGCAATATTTTGTGCGCTTCTTATTTATATTACGTAAAACAAAGTAATAAAAGGTGTTTTATGTCGACGGCCATTTTACGCGCGCAGGGCCTTGGCTTATTCACAATCGTAGTTCGTCCAAGTTGTTTTGAGTATTTACACGAAAATCCAGTTGGCACAGAAACCATGTTGAAAGCGACGTTTTTAGTGCTCCGTTGAATGCAGAGGTAACCATAGAAACACTGCTGAAGATTTTTGAAAGCAGATTTACAAAAACGATTACTTAAAGTAGCGAATGGTTTTAATGGAGGTGACTTGTTCGAGAATAGAGACTATTATACGGTATCACATGTAAGTAAATACTTCTAGTAACTCTAAATAAATGTAAATGACACGTTATACATAACGGATTTGAGGAGGTAAACATTGAAACACTAAATGAATTAGATTTTGATTTAAACAGTGATAACTTAAAGCAGCGCATGGTTATATGGACCGCATTGCTTCATGACTAAACTCTATCAAAAGATGACGAATGCAAGTAAATTAAGGCGTTAAAATTCCTTATGACATTGAACACCTTCAAAATGTTGGTAAATTATGCTATATAAGTTTTTTTATATTTGACTACTTATCGTTGGTTAAATAATGATATTGATGTCGATGTGAGTCTTCACAAAGAAATGAGTAAGAAATACGACAACCCTGAGCTTTTGCATCTTCTATCACTGGAACATATAAATAAATATCCTACTTTCACGCACATATATACAGATGGTTCAAAAGTAGATAATTTAGTCGCTGCAGCTTATACAATCCCTACCCTAAATTTAGACAAACAACTCCGTCTTTGTGACAACTCTAGCATATTTGCAGCTGAATTAACTGCTATTAAAGAAGTATTCTCCTGGATATCAGAAAATGAAGACCAAGACCTTAAAGACTTTGTTATATTTTCTGACTCTTTAAGTGTTCTGACGTCTATTAAAAATTCGTTTACAAAGTCCCGTCCAAACCTATTACAAGAAACAATAAGAATCTTTAATCAAATTAAAATTAGTAAAGTGCTTTTGATCTGGATCCCGAGTCATGTAAATATATTAGGTAATGAGAGAGCGGATGCTTTAGCAAAGCAATCACTGA
The DNA here is from genome assembly GCA_945859605.1 of Lumbricus rubellus. Lineage (NCBI taxonomy): Eukaryota > Metazoa > Annelida > Clitellata > Crassiclitellata > Lumbricidae > Lumbricus > Lumbricus rubellus. The sequence goes on from OX243821.1 coordinate 27,972,972, forward strand.
CTATGCCAATTATTAATTCAACAAACTATTTAGAATTGCAAGAAGTTGCTTCAATTGTAAAATTGCATGTAATTGAGAAGTGGCAGACATACTATGACAGTGTTCCCAAGGGCCATCACTATAAATATATATCTCCAGTTGTGAACACAAACTTGAAATTTACAGACCTTGATAGAAAGAAGGAGGTTCAAATTTCAAGATTACGATTAGGCAAGGTAAATCTAAATGAAAGACTCTATATTATGAAAAAGCATGAAAATGGTCTTTGTAATTTATGTAAAGTCCCAGAGAACATAGATCATTTATTATTAACTTGCAAAAAAGAAAATGTCTCTACCACTTTAAGAGATTCCTGTGTTTCTTTTAAAGTAGACTTCAACATCAAGAATTTGCTTGATCGTGGTTATATGCAAAGTGTTGTTTATAGGCTTATAAACTTGATAAATAAAGGAAAAATTGTATAATCTCCGTCATTTGTGGAACAGTGTGGAAATGTGCAAACACCATTTTAATCTGGGAAGCTTTATTTCTGAATGTTTGTTGTTATTTTTGATGTTGTTTGATTTTCTCGTAAATTGTGTGAGCTAAATTAAGAAATAGAACAAGATTCGTACGTTGGTTGATCTACAGATTTATAGAGACATTGAGTAACATATTAACAGTTTTGAAACATAGTTGTTTAGTATAACAAATATGATATAAAAAATTTAAGTTGTGTGACAATGTATTCAAAACTGATCCTGCGTGTGTACTGTTGTTGTTTTGCTATTATTGATTGTCATGCAATTGTAACATTGTGTGGGAATATATTTTGTCGTCATTGCTTTTGTTACAGCAAAACTATATCTAATAGTAACCTGTTTAAGAATTTCTTTCAATGAAATGTAGAAGTTTTGAATCAAATTCGTATTAAGAATGGTAATCAAGAAAATTATGTGACATTTCTTGCATGTAAGCATGTGACAATTACTGCAGTATATAAATGAATTTCCTAAGCAAAGGTTTTAACATAACTTGAATTATTGATGTTATTAACTGTTAACCATTTTGCTCTCAAGCAATGAACACTAATGACATTGAAAACTAATATTATGTTATAGCTATGGCAACGAACATTGATATTGTTAGAAATGGTGTATTTTGAATGCCATAAATTCACTGTTACTGTCCTGTATAAGCTGTAAATTGTCGTCAACGGCCTTAGATGCCATACGACGACGTTAAACTTTGGTTAAATAAATAACTACTTATCGTTGAATCCTTGACATTGAAGACTTCTCAAAAAATAAGTTTAACAACGTCATTGGCTTTTAACTCATTCCCGCCGGAATTGTTCCGATACCTATTGGGTTAATCGGGTCACCCGCGACCCGATCCGGCGGGAAAGAGTTAAAAGCAAAAAGGCCAAGCACGTTGCAGTGGATTTTTCACAGGCGCATCTTCTAATCATAGAGTTATCAACCGAAGATCCAGTTACCACGGAGACCAGATGCTTTTTTCACCAGATGCTTTTTTTCATACATGCATTTATACAAACATGCATGCATACATGCATAGGCTACATATAAACATACATACATGCATTTATATATGCATGTTTGTGCGTATATATACAAGTATGTATGCATATATGTTTGGGGTTCGTTCGGACCCCAGTTGGTAAACAACGTATGTAAAACGTGTTGGTAGGATGAGGGTTAAACACACGACACATAATCACGCGACACTTCAACACAGACACTTGAACACACGACAGATAAACACGCCGCACTTAAACTCATCTTATGAGACAATAACATATGAAAACGAGATCAATCAATCAATCAATCAAAATTCATATAATTTCCTTCAAGGTACCTACTCAGAGGCGCTCCCGGTCGAGATCAAGCGGAAATAAACAGTCTTCAACTGTTTGTGAAATTGAGAACAGCTTGGGAGGTGTCGCATAGTCAAGTGAAGTCCATTCCAGATTGTTGGACCAACCACAAAGAACGGCGCTTCTGCAGACTGTATACATATGCGACACATTCCAACAAGTTCCAAGTTGTTATAGCCAATCCAGGGCCTCCTTTTAACAGGTGTATTCCTTGAGAAAACGTTTGCTGCTTGACAACACTATGCAATAACAAAAATGGTTAGCTTAGCCCTCATCATTTAACAAAGTTCGGGGCTGGCACTACGATATTTTACGTAGAGCCGGAGTTCATTAATTATTATTTTGATGTTTTCATAATGCTTTTAAGGGGGAAAGCACCTTTCGATTGCACCTGATAATGCAAAAATAATACAAAGAAATTTCCATAAATCAAATTTATAAGACTGAATGGAATCTGTTTTAAAGGTGTTCAAGGTCTAGTAGCTCTAGCCGGACACTGTCCAGCTGAAACTACGTACCAATTGCATAACTATATTTTAACAAATTATCTACTACTACTGCTGCTACTGCTGCCCGCGCCGCCACCACTATTATCGTCGTCGTCGTTGTCATCGTCGTCGTCGTCGTCGTCGTCGTCATCACCATCATCATCATCATCATCATCATCATCATCATCATCATCATCATCATCATCGTCATCATCATCATCATCATCATCATCATCATCATCATCATCATCATCATCATCATCATCATCATCATCATCATCATCATCATCATCATCATCATCATCATCATCATCATCATCATCATCATCATCATCATCATCATCATCATCATCATCATCATCATCATCATCATCATCATCATCATCATCATCATCATCATCATCATCATCATCATCATCATCATCATCATCATCATCATCATCATCATCATCATCATCATCATCATCATCATCATCATCATCATCATCATCATCATCATCATCATCATCATCATAATCATCATCATTATGATACTCATTATTTTCTGCAGGCGATCCAAGATGGCTGCCTTGAGAGTTGTCACTTTCTTCGAGGGGTCATGACCTCTCAACCTGGTGCATGCCCTCCTCCTTCTGCCACCGTTGGCCTGGCAGCGACGTGCAAGAAGACCTGTTACCATGACGACGATTGCCATGGTAGCGAGACTCTGAAATGTTGTGGCAGCGCTTGCGGTCGTACCTGCCAACAGCCATCTACCGACTTAAACGGTAAACTTTAGTTATGGCTCGATATGTTCGGTTCATCGGTAATTTGCAGCAGTATTTATGTACAATTATAACATGTATTACGCGAAAACGGCGCATCTATAAGACACCTCTTTTACAAGTTATTTTCACACTACAAATAATGATAGAAGCGGAAAAATTCTCGAGTCCTGTCTGCAAATAAAGACATCGACATTTCTGCACCCCACCCGCCTCTATCATGTCGGTGAGAAGATAAGATGGCGAGGTAGAGGAATGCAGTCCATTCATTCATTCATTCATTCATTCATTCATTCATTCATTCATTCATTCATTCATTCATTCATTCATTCTTTCATTCATTCATTCATTCATTCATTCATTCTTTCATTCATTCATTCATTCATTCATTCATTCATTCATTCATTCATTCATTCATTCATTCATTCATTCTTTCATTCATTCATTCTTTCATTCATTCATTCGATTCGCTAATCTGTGTAGCGTTTGTCCAAGAGACCTACTCAGAGGCGCTCACAGGCCAGTCACAGCTAAAAACTCAAAGAAACTCGCCGACCTACCTACTTACATATATTTCTACTCACTTATTCAATGAATTCATGCACTCATCTGCCATGGATTTCTCAACTGCATAAAACAAATCACGGTTTCTAACCCTTAGCTGAATCTCAGTCGAGTTTCGAAACTTAGTTCATGCTTACATACATACCTACTTGTCCATCTACCTACTCACTCACTCACTCACTCACTTTTCAACCTACTTACTTACGTAACTACTTGCCCGTCTATACCTTCATCTGTCCATTTTCCCCCAAGTCGAAACAAACAGCGTAACATTTTTCCTCTGTACAACTTTATCACTAGCGATTTTGATTCCTTAGCAGAGGCTGCTCCAATGCTCACTCTTTGAAAAAGGCAATCGTCGGTTTCATCTGTATCATAGATGAATGCTATTTGTCTCTTAGTCTATACTCCATGTACAGGTCTTCCTGTGTCGTTTATATAAGACACCTCTTCTACATATTTTATGTATTATTCAAATAATGGTTGAAACGACATTTTTATTCAATGTGATAATTGCAACTGGTGATACTCTCAGTATCTTGGTCTTTGCCCAATTTGCAGGTCTTCCTGGGTCGTTTACACAAGGGTGATGATAAGACACCTCTTTTAGACTTTAGATGTACTTTTCAAATAACAGTTGAAACAATATTCTTGAGTGCAATAATATTAATGATTACTCTTCGTAACTTGGTCGTCCTGGGTTGCTGCCAACCTACTTACATGCACCATAACATGTGGGTGAGACTGCAAATTATTGTCCTTTTCAGGTCTTCCTGTAAAGTCGTCTCCTGTAGAAACTCCGTTGGTTCGCTACCGACGTCGGTTGAAATCCATCGAAGTTCGATGGAAACCAATATTCACTTCTTCTCAACTCAACGATGACGACGATGATGATAACAATGACATCAAAAACAACAACAACAACAACAACAACAACAACAACTCCATTTTACTCTATGTCGTC
>OX243821.1:27982627-27991111 GCA_945859605.1 Lumbricus rubellus
AAATAAATAAATAATGTCAAAAACACACAAAATCTAATATTTTCTTATGCGAAAGTATGCATTTTGTGAAATCGACGGGTGCCTACGGAAAAAAATTCATAATTCCGGGGTGCTTTCATATATTTCAAACCTAAATATACCATTTTGCGCAGAAATGAATGCTGAATCCATTGATGTATTGCAAGTTATGATATCTCAAACCAAACCCAAAATCCAGGGGGGGGTGGTAACCACCCCCTCCCCCTTGGTAGTCAGTGTTACAAAAAAAGCTTGGTAGCCTGAGGGTTAAGCCTGTGTTTTATGTGGATATTCTCGGGGCAAACGGGTAAAGGGTTAACGCGTTTATATTGCTTGGGTTGTGCTCGGCGTAGTGGTTGGATGTAGAACGGACTGAATTTATTGCATTTGTAAATTTTTAAAAAGAATATATAAAGCTGTAAAAAGGTGTTTAAGTGATTGCAAAACCTCTTTTTTCTCTAACCTTTACAACATATAATAATATTGTTACAAGTTACTTGGAGTGAATTACTCGATGACGGTTTAAAACGTGGTCTCGAGGAATTCAAGCAGAATGTAAATGGACGCGCAGAATGTAAATGGACGCGAACCTTATCTACGGATTCACGGACTCAAACCAGACGCGATCTACAGAGTTCAGGTGATTGGAGTCCATGATGGTAATTTAGATATTTGCATAGCGCCTCTCGGCTAAATACTCATCGTAGGCGTTTATAAGAGACAAGACATGTACACGTATTTGAAAAAATTCAAATGATAATTATAGCGTCGGTGTATGTGGTCGCCAAATATCGCACGCAATCAATTGAAAATTCATGATCATTAGACACCTTAACAAAGATATTTTATGCGCTTTATATAAATGAAAGTCTATTATCTTATAGTGTTTCCGTGATGTGTCGCCAATCAAACAGAGGTCAATTTAGAGTGGTACGACAACGATAGCTACTCAAGATAGCAACTCCGTAACATTAAAAAGACTATGCTAAACAAATTATTGTGATAATTATAGCGTCGGTGTATGTGGTTCTATTGCTGTCGCCAAATATCGCACACATTTAATTGAAAATTCATGACCATTTCACACCTTTACGAAGATATTTCGTGCGCTTTATACAAGGAACCGTCGAATTTTTTCAGTATTTTCTATTAGAATGTGCTTTCAAACAGAGGTTAATCTACAACCATATAGCTACTCAAGATAGCAACTCCGTAACATTAAAAAGACTATGCCAAACAAATTATTGTTGACAGCAACGGTTTTTGATTTATTAAGCTATCGTTAAAAACTCTGAATCCATCCATCCATCCATCCATCGTCAGGGGTTTGCACTCTGAAAACGAAAGGCTCAAGCCTTGTGAAAAAGAGGAAGGCGACTTGCATGATATGATATTATCATGACAGTGTCGTTAGGCACAAATTATTTACGTATTAAATTTTGCGTTTCGTTTAATTGCATATTGTGTTGATCAACTCAATGTATCGTGCATGTTTATTAAGAAGGACCGGTGATCATTTGTATACCTCTTTTATTAAAGTCAACTATGCTATATTAATAAATTTTCTTCTATTAGAGCAATTAATTTCACTTCGATGTAAAGAACCATATTAATTTTTATGATCAGCTGCATTGTCGTGCGAATATGCTTCTCAGTTGCAAGCGATCTGGCAGAGCAAACGAGATCGACGAAAGAGCGAGAAAGCAACGGGATCCATATCTACACATCGACTACCGAGATCAAGAAAACAAGAGGGTACGATTTCCACAAATCGCCGATTTTTTAATTTCGGGAAGGATGTATGGGCGAATGTATGGATGGCTGGTTGAGTGAACTAATCGTCATTTGCGGAGTTTGGTTTCCGTTCTTGGGAGGGGGGGGCTTGGGCTAACCCCGAGTCTGTGCCTTATTGGAAGGGCTAACCCCGAAAACATTTTCATGGTGAAAAAGTTAAATATGGGCCTTTTTGGATGGGCTTAGCCCCCATAGCCCCTGGTAAACTCTGCCCATGCTAATCGTTATGATGGATTAATGGATGGATGGATGGATGGATCAATAGGGAATTTTGTGAATTAATGGAGGAACGACTGATTAACATAAGAATTTTTTTAAAGTAATCTATGAAATAATTAATGAATCAACTGAATTAAAATGACGTGTTTGTATCCAGTTGCATTAATAACATGGTTGCCTCGTTGTAGACGTGTTGCCCCGCCAGAATATTCTTCTTCCTTCTCTTCCCTCTCCTCCTCCCCCATTCTCTGGAGCTCTCCAACTGCTTGTCACCCCTCCTCCCATCTCATCCGTTGCCATTGGTGACTCATTCTTCCAGAAAGGTCTGCTCAAAGCTAACGTCACGTGGACGCTCGAAATAGGTATAATAAAAGATTTGATTATTTTTCTTATTGTACTGCAGTTTAAAACACCCCTTTTAAGGATAGAAAATAATATTAAAAACTTAACTGGTCAAATCGGATCCATTAAGCCATTACGCAACTTCGAATGCTTCGAATAGGGTACAATATATTTACGTCATCAGTTACTTTGGAAACCAATTGCAACATCAGAGCTGCAATATACTTTGGAGCGCCTCTGAGCAGTTTTTACTTAACGGAGCGCTATAAGAATGTCCGAATGAATGAACGAATTTAAAACACCTTTTTAACATTTTCAAAAACTTATTATAATAAAATATAGAATACTTTTAAGATGAATTATTAATATTCCTGTTGTTACAAAATAAGAAGTCTAATAATTATGCCAAACAAATCTCTGTCGACGGCAGCGGCCTCTGTTGCTAATTACGCTGTCGTTAATCTATTGGTCCATCCAGCTGTAATTACGATTATGCGTGAATGAAAAGTATCGCAATGCTCCAATTTCAACACCTCTTTTAATGAGTCAGTGGTTTTATAAAAATTTCAGGACGCTTAAAATGCATAATTTTTGCACGTCATTCCCTAATTTAAAAACCGTTTGCAACATTTGCAACATTTGCAATATAGAAAGCTGGAAAGAAGCAAGCTGTTCAGGCATCGTTATCCTCCTCGTCATCGTCATCGTCGTCATCATCATCAGCATCGTCCACGCCATCGTTAACGTCGTCTTCATGTTTCAGATTACACCATGTGTTTTTGCTTCAATTTCCTTTCCCTAGGTGGCGCTGGTTCTCTGAGAAATGCAACAATAGACAAGATACTCGTGTACTGGTCCCCCGAATCGTGTGCTTTCGATGAGGCGCTGTCGAATGGCATGGCACCAGTCATGTCTGCCATAACTCAGGTCAGCCGAGATCATCATTATTTGATATATACGAATGTACAGAAAAGATACGAAGCTGCTTGATATTCGGCTGTCACGCTAATCCAATATAGACACCTTTCTAAGCATTTTAACATGCCTGTAAATGAGGCAGAGTTGAAAATTTCCCGACTTGTTCAAAAACAGTGGCTTAAAGGTCAACTATAGAATGTTTAATTAGTGCAAGCAAACTATTAGGATTCTGCAACTATTATTGTTCTTCTTCTTACTATTAATTTTAATTTTGTACTGCATTGTTTGTGCACTTGTTATAGCGCCTCTTCAAGCTTTCATTACTCAGAGGCGCTCCCGATGCAGAGCGGACACTCCACGGAGTTTCACGCCGAAGCGCTGAGCAATTGTGAGTGAAGGACTTGCCCAAGGTCCATACGCGGCGAGGTGGATTCGAACCTCGAACCTTCAGGCTCCAAGGCGACGACGCCACCACTACACCCCCGCGCCCCACAAAGCTGCTTGTTATTCGGCTGAAACGCTAAGCCACTGTTTTTAAAAATGTTAATACGCCTATAAATATGAAACTATTCTGACATCGAGAACAATATACGATTTGTTCGTAAAAAATACGCACGGATTCTAAGACACCTTTATAATGAAATCAAATTGCAAAATATAAATTAATTTCTGTCGAGTCTTGCAACTATAACAAAACAGTATTCGTTTAGGATCTGTTCTTCGTCATCTACGATCTTCGCTTCAATTGTCAATATCTGATCCGAATTCAACCAATCTCAAGTCAAGGCGTCACGGGCAGCGTCACCCAGCAGACGATGGTGACGCCGTCATGTCGTCACGTAAACGTCATTGGTGACGTCAGACCGGATTGTCCAAACAGCAGTGAGTGACGTTGCAAGTAGACCTATTTTAGCCAATAAATTTGTACAGGATCACCCGTTACTAATTCGAAGCAATTGCCCATCCAGATTATTCATATACATTCATGATTAAATTTTATAAAGGTGTTTAAGGCGTGCATCCGTATAATTCCTCGCCATAATTGAGCAATGTTCAGTATAATTATAAGAATGGTTATACATGTACGTGCTTTTAAATTCGATGCAAAATTTTAAGATTGCTGGCAACAATTATTATATAGATACTGATAAATTTATATAACATAATTGTCCCCTATTATAAAGGTGTGCAACAGCCACCATTATTCATGGCGTAATATTACTTTTGCAATTACGTAATATTGTGTAATAAAGGTGGTTGTGGAATCGGCCATGGAAGTGGCACCAGAAGTAAAAACATAAATCATTTCTTCTGTTGTTCCTTTCGCAGCCCTTCGTGTTCCTGAAGAGGTTCCTGAAGTGGAACACAGTTTCATCATAAATGGATCAAGGAGCATATTGGCAAGGGTCAGTTGGGGCCAACCGCTGTCCGAAGCCCCACTCACCGGATACCAGGTCACGTGGCAGAGAATGGCGCCAATTCTCAACCAATCAACGAAGAGCAATTCAACAGGGTTATTACGCATCTTCTCAAAGGTGTACAACATCTAATCATATAATAAGTCGTCTAGGTTTTAATAGAAAAGTCTTATCATAATTAATTGCAAATTAAATAGAGTTGTATTGAAAGTCATAATTAATATCCACAGGAGGCAACGCGTTGATATTCAGTTTTTCATAGATACATGAAGTCAAATTAGACACCGTTTAAACGTTCTAAATCGTGGCTATATATAAACAAAAAACGCTAAATTTTTACGTTGTCGCATACTCTTCACTTTGTGTTATATCTAAATTATTTCATCCATTTAATGGTGTTCAGTCGAATCTGTTTAATTCAAAGGAGAATCGAACAGCCGTCCTGAGCAACCTTTCGGAAGCAACTATCTACGAGGTGACCATACAGGCGATGTCTAAGGTCGGTATCGTGAAGAACACAGTGATAATCATCACTACTCCACGACTACAACGATCTCTTATTATATCAATATTATTCCATCCATTTTATGGTGTGCAGTCGAATCTTTTTCATTCAAACGAGAATCGAACAGCCGTACTGAACAACCTTTCGGAAGCAACTATCTACGAGGTGACCATACAGGAGATGTCTAAGGTCGGTCTGGGAAAGAAGACAGTGATACTCATCACCACTTCACGATTACAACGACCGGTTATACTCAGTAAGTGTAATCGTCACAATAAGTATTACAATCAGTATGCATGGGCTCTTTTGGAGCACAGTGTGGCCAATAATTATCATTAGCAACCATTAAACGATTTTGCACGTGCTATAACATTTATAAAGCATAAAATGCCCCAGACATATCATGCGAAACATTGATGATGATGATATCCCGTCTAGCTAGCCAGGAGGGCTAGCCAATGGGGATGAAGTGTTAGCGCCTTCATTTTCAAGGCCTCGGCATATGAGGGCGGTGGCCAATCCTCTCCCTCGCCGTCTCATCATCAACTGACCGTGAGGTCAGTGTACTCGTCATAGCTGAGTCGGCTAGGGGTGCCTGTGGAACAGAAATCTCGTTGCAAATTTCTGCACCGGCGGGGATTTGAACCCCCGACCTTTCGGTCGACAGACCAGCGCGCTAACCGCTGTACTATCGAGCACCCCAATGCGAAACATTAAACACTTTTAAAACGTGGAAACTATGATTATAATTAAACTTGTGCTCTGAATTGTACAGCTAATTGTTTGGCTAGGAGAAATTTGAAAAAGGTCTTGATCAACACTATTATATAATAATTATGCACCCTGCCAAAATTAAATGCCTGTCATTTATTCATTCATTCATTTCCAAAATTTATATGGCGCCCCTTCAATTGCCAACTCAGGGGCGCCCCAAACCTAGCCACGGCTAAAAATACAAACTGGTAGAGAGCAGGCTAATTATTCCGAGGTAGAAAGCACTGTACAAGCTGGAACCCATGTGGACGGGCCAGCAACAGAGAAGGATCCACTCTGTTTGGTAGAAGAAGGGGTTCGTGGACCAGCAGCTCTCCATTTGTCGAAGACTGTAGAACTCAGTGGGAGACAGAGATCAGATAAGTAGGACGGAACACTACCAGTGAGGCACAAGTGCTGCTATTCTGTCTTTTCGAGGCAGGAAGCCAGTGCAAAACATCACGCATGTAAGCAGGAATTTTGACATACTCTGGAATATGACCAATAAGCCGAGCAGCAGAGCGCATGACCCGGTCAAGATGCCCTATTAAACTAGGCCTATAGATGGGTGACCAGCAAGAACTGAGCAGCAATGATCAATTCTGCTGGTTACAAAGGTGTGGAATTAATAGCTTGAAGAACCAATGAAGTCATCAAAATTATTATCACACAGTGTCGTTAAATTGAAACAACTTCTGCTGATATGGGGCTACGTGGTATCCTACTGTTCAAATTGGTTTCAAATTACACACCTTCTTTGATCATTGAGACATGAACAGTACTTGCTATGGATGTTTTCTATAATTGACGTCATTGGCATCATGAGAATTTAAAAAAATAGTAACTATGATCTTCGTGGAGTTGGGGTACGCAATGAAGACAATATACAGACTCTTTTATTTCAATCTCTATTAGTAAAAAAATCCATTTTCGCCAGCAAAGCTTAGAAATCGCATCTTCTAGATTTCGATAAAAATATGTAGAAGGCGATGACATAATAGCGCTACACAAATGTAGGCTACAATACAAAACTTTAATAAGTTTTGCAAGTTTTTACACATAAACAAACGATTAGAACTCGTTAACTTCTAACGGTGTATTGTATCCATCTATAAATTTATGTAGCGTTCCCGCATTGCACACCATTCATAGGCGCTCCCAGTGTGCAAAAGAGCAGGGAAAAAGTAGTCAGATATTATATATTTCATCACTTGAGTAATATATTCCAATTTCTTGAATGTTCGATAAATTCTCCTATATGGGCACTCCACTTTTCGTCGGAATGAAACATTGTGGGGCGCGGTGGTCTAGTGGTGGCGTCGTTGTCTTGGAGCCGGAAGGTCCGAGGTTCGAATCCACCTCGCCTCGTAAGGACCTTGGGCAAGTCCTTCACTCACAATTGCTCAGCGCTTCGGCGTGAAACTCCGATGCAGTGTCCGCTCTGCATCGGAAGCGCCTCTGAGTAAAGAGCTTGAAGGGGCGCTATAACAAGTGCACAAACAAACATACATACAAACATTCCTATGTTAGACACCTTCGAAACGTTGTTGAACATCCTTTCATGTACGGCAAAAATCTTTAAAATGAATTTTCCTGCATGCGCATCTCAGTTTTATTGGAACAACGCCATTGTTCGCACTCAAGCAGTGCCAGTCCTAAGATAAAATAATTGAGGAGGGCGATGCTAATGACCTGTGTTACCACACGCTCAAATAAAAACTACTATGGCCTACAATTCGCTAGCTGTCGTGTACGAGCTCAAACATGCAATTATCCTTTATGAATAGGCCTACGAATCTTGGTCAACTAATTGCTTGATAAATGCCTCGTACTAATAATGTTTCTGACTATCGGCGTGCTATATATCTGCATTGGAGTTCGGGTGGCGCATTGGATAGCACACTGGCCTAAAGATTGGCGGACCCAAGTTCGATTCCCGAAGCCCCCGCGTGGGGGATAGACGTGCGTTGTTGGCTGCTATTAGCCAAGATTTTTGATTTGTCTTTTTTAGCCGTGAATACTATAATTTCAGAGGACAAGTTGAATTTACAGACGTTAATATCATTCTATCGTTTATTTAAACTACTTTGCCGTATATAAAGTGCTGTTGTTTAGCGTTTTGAAGGTGTCTAAATAGGGCCGTTTTAATCAAAATGAAAAGAACAGTGCCATATTGTAACGTAATAGCCTTGTTTCTCAACTTTTTTTACTTAAAGGCGAAGGTTCAGTTTACGGAGAAACCAGACCGTAGGCGTGTCTATACAGAGACGTGCTTGCCAATCAGCCTCCGATTCAAGTCTGCCTTGCTAAACACACCGAGCTGCCCGGTTCCTCCGAGGTTATTTATATGCAAATTAGCTATAGGCCTACCTTGTTTGTGTCCCAGATCTCCCCACTCACCTGTGTCTTCACCTCAAACTAGGTCGACTGTACACCAACTTATATGTATACAAATTTGTAGGCATTTAGACTAATACAGCTGACCATCGAGCCCTTCCAATGCTTGGATACTCTCCT
>OX243821.1:27991311-28071311 GCA_945859605.1 Lumbricus rubellus
CATTGTTATCAACAACATCATTATTACGGTGACAAATTTTATTTTAAAATAACAAAGGCCACAACGGCCCGGAGAAGGACCCAGATTCGACGAGGGCTTTTGACAACAATTTTGTTTGGCATACTACAGCACATAAAGTCAGTGTGCAGGAAAGTTTACGATCACTAAATTTCCTACTCTGAGATTATCCGATTTTGAAGGTTTTGTAGATAGACCTGACCATGTACTATTAAAGACAGGCGGACAAAAATCCTTAAATATAGCATATAGGCCTAGTCAAACCATTTTAAAGGTGTCTAAAGCCTGTCATCTACTGCTATAAAAGGTAAGCCATAGAAAAGACCCAACCATTTTTTTCTGCCTTGACGAGAAGCAATTATTTCATCTTCGCGATTGTGAAACTATAGCAATGATCGGATATATCGTATTCGTGTATGCAGCATATATTCTGATTATTCTGAATATTCTTGACTTTGGATGTGCAATCTTATGCAAAACTTTTTTGTAACTCAGATTGCTTCAGATCTTCAAAGCTTGAGAATAATAGCAAGAGCGGAAATTCCGGAGAAAAGTGATTAACAGTGCAGTGGACACCTACAGAACCTCGGTTATTGATCCCGATAATGACGAACTCATTTTATAAAACAGCTGTCTTTTAATAAATAATTTCGTTTAAGTGCGTTTAAAAGGTGTTTAAGACTTACGTGCGTTTTCGTATCGACCCAGTAGATAATGTTGCGTTGCATGAGAGGCCAATCGATAGGATCAGAACTATATCGATGTTCGATAGAAGATCCAAACTGAGATGTCAACATCTTCAACTTAAAAACACGGAAACTGTATTTAGCCACAATTATTAAAGAAAATTAATCAATATTTTTTAATATTTACTTACACACCTTAATATTTGAGACTTAAAATTCTTTATATTTCTTAGCAATGATTCTAAGTATCTTACACCCATCTTCGTTCTACAATTCCTGATATTCTATGCCAACAATCGTAAATATCTCCCAGCCATAACTCCATATATTTCCAACTCAGAATTTCTAATTTTGAAGAGATCTTCTAACCTACAAATTCTACACTTTCCATCTGCCAATATCTATAATATCCGATCTATAAATTCCAATAATAATTATTTCCAACCTGCAGTTCTCAGAATTTCCTGAAGAATCCCATTTCAATTTCCTTTGGTGAATAATCTCCTTTCCGAAGGTCATTCATTTCGTCCATTTCATCGTCATCCGCTGAGGAAAAGAGGAGTAGAAAAACAAACTCAAAAAGACAATTCGCACAATCCTTATATAATCCGGTGTCAAACTATGTTTAAGGTGTGCAAATTGCACGCATTCTTAAGTAACATTCCCAATAATCTGCAGCAAGTTAACAATTGAGCAACTCCACCATGTTAACTCGAAACCGAACTATTATTTAGCAACTCGAAAATGACCAATAGAGTACTACATTAACTCGAAAACCAACTTTCCAGCCACTTCATAACATCATCTCGAAAACAAACAATCAATCCACTCTATCGAAGTTACTCAATTTCATCAACTAGCAACTCAATAACATTAGTTCAAAAACCACGACAATCGCCTCTACAACATCAACTCACGGTTTAAAGTGTGGCAGGACGGTCATGGACGGCGTCCAGGCACTAATTTTCAAATCCCTATGCCGTCCTGCCCCTTATTTGGCCAGCACACCAAAAAAGGTAAGGGGCGTCCAAGCACACCTTTTTTACACTTCAGCACTATAAATAAAAGATCATACAACTCTACAGCATCAACTCGAAACCCATCAATCGAGCGACTCTATTAAATTAACTCGAAAAGCGACCGACCATGATACGTGTATCGGTGTTCTTCCACATTCCAAACGGTGGATGGTTGGTTGTGAAGTCTATCCGTCACGACTTCTAACTGGAAGAATCCCCAATCATCCAACTGTCGACCACTCGTCTATGGATGACATGGAAAAGTCTCAATCATAACTTCATCGTTCTCAGGGCCGGATTAACCAGTATGCCATGTCTGCCATGGCGGCGGGCCCCCCGTCGTCAGGGGGCCCCCCGTGCGAAAACAAGAATTTTTAATGTGCATTTTCTCATAAATTTATTCAACTTCACTTAAAGGACAGTGTGTAAATCTATGTCAATTGCTGATTGATTTTTATGAGCGAACAATGCACTGTGGGCCCAATAGCCTATAATTCTTAGAGTAGGCTTACCGGTATAAGATCCCTGGCATGAATTCCATGATTAGGCTATAATTGTATTGACGAAAGTAAACGATGCCAAAAAACAAAATAATTTTATTTCAACTGTCCAGTGCTCAGAAAAAGGCGAATAGCCAAAGAACCCTCTGGTGGAAAAACAGCGTTAATTCCTCTGTTCCAAAACTGAATTCGAGATGGGTCAAAGGGAAGGGATGGATCGGTTTGTTTAATGGTAGGCCTATTATAGGCTTATAGTTAGGCCCTAAGCGCCAAGGACTGAAGGTATATAATACTGCCGTGCTAAGCAAAAAGACAGTAACTCAAGTTTTTCCGTTTTTGAGTTAGCACTTGTTTTCACATCCTGAAAACATGTTCTATCATATCTGGAAGCAAGGAAACGGTATCTGTCCGGAAACATGGAAAAAAATGGAAACGAAATTCACAGTATCTCAAAATTGGGTCGTCGTGCTAAGCAAAAAAGCAGTAACTTGAGTTACTGTCTTCTTGCTTAGTATTCCATGTATATTAATGGTCGAACGATTTACAGATTATCAATATCTCGGCTTTCAAATCACCTAGAATCGTCATCTTGGTGTCAAAACATACACATTCAAGGTCACGGAGTCCAATAGGGTCATCTAAAAGTTTCCCCATGGGTCTGAATGGCGGCCATTTTCCAAAATGGCGTTCAAAATATGGATTTTTCAATTTCTCAGCTTACAATTCACTTAGAATCATCATCTTGGTGTCAAAACATACACATTCAGGGTCACGGATTCCAGTGGAGCCATCCAAATTTTCCCAATGGCCTCAATGGCGGCCATTTTCCAAAATGGCCGACCCAACAAGAAAGATTTGTCAATATCACGGCTTTCAATTAGCTTCGAAACGTCATCTTGGTGTCAAAATATACACATCTCAGGTCAAGGATCCCAATAGGGCCATCATAAAGTTCCCCATGGCCTCAATGGCGGCCATTTTCCAAAATGGCGGACCCAAAAAGAAAGATTTGTCAATATCTCGGCTTTCAGTTCACTTGGAATTGTCATCTTGGTGTCATAACATGCACATTTCAGTCAGGGATCTCAATAAGGCCATAACATAGTTTCCAGTGACCTCAATGACCGCCATTTTCCAAAATGGCCGACCCCAAAAGAGGGATTTGCAAAATTCACATTTTGGACGGCCATTTTGAAAATGACCGCCATTGAGGCCAAATGAAATTTTGGGTGGCCCCATTGGAATCCTTGTCCCTAAATATGTATATTTAGGCACCAAGATGACGATTCTAAGTGGATTTAATGCTGAGATATTAAAAAATCACGATTTTGGTCGGCCATTTTGAAAAATGGCCGCCGTTGAAGCCAGAGTTGGTTTTAGATGGCACTATTGAAATCATCGTCCCTAAATATGTATGATTAGACACCAAGATGACACTTCTAAGTGAAATAGAAGCCGAGATATTTAAAAATATGTATATATGTCGGCCATTTTGGAAAATGGCTGCCATTGGCGCCAGAGGGCAAATCTGCAATGGCCTTATAGCAAATTATTTTTCTTAGGACATGGTCGTCGTAGGCTATATACCAAATTTCATTCTTGTATCGCAAAGAGAACAATTATTTTTAACCAGCCCGCTCTACCATACAATGAGTTACTGCTTTCTTGCTTAGCATCAAACCGATGTTCAATTCTTCGATGCTAAGCAAAAAAGCAGTATCTAATTTTTATTCAATTTTTACACAAATTTCACAAAAAAATAGTTTAGTTTCAAAATTCAGTAGTTTATATATAACTGCTTGCAAAAATTCAGAAAGATTCTAGCTTTATTTCTGGTTGAATTAAACCGATTTCTTCTTTATCGTTTTACGCAAAATCGTCTTTTTTGAGTTACTGTCTTTTTGCTTAGCACGGCAGAATAGGCCTATATACATCTAAAGAACCTAAAATTTGTGGGTTTGGTGTCTTAAAGATTACAACGCATATTTCTGCTAATAGGCTAGATACTGTTTCTTTCAATGACATTCTTCACCAGTTTGCTACCGCCATTAGCAGAAAATTTGAACCATAGCATGGGCGCTCGCGTCGGCGAAGACTTGGCATTGGACTGGGGGGGGGGGGGGCTGTGAGCGAGCAACCGGAGCCGAGGAGCGAAGCGCCAAGCAGCGGAGGGGCATGGGTGGGGCACATCACCTCCCCATTTTTTAAAATTTCCACACAACAACAGTATAGCAAAAAAATTTAGATTGTTATTTTAAAGACATTTCTCATCATTTGATTCATTTCAGGGCTCATATTCGTGGTTAATCAATTAGATCTATTAATAGGCATGTATTAACAATTTAACATGTGAGAGGAACATGGTGACGGAAGGTCAAGGTGGATTAAGGGCCCCCGGAGAATGTGGCGGCGGGCCCCCCTAGAGCTTAATCCGGCCCTGATCGTTCTTTAATTATAGCTTAATCATACAACAATTACAATTATCATTATACCATCATTATTTGTGGGGTGCGGTGGTGTAGTGTAGCCTAATCATACAACAATTATCATTATACCATTATTTGTGGGGTGCGATGGTGTAGTGTAGCCTTAATAATACAACTATAGGATCGTATGTTGGACTGGGAGCGCTTATGAGTAGATTACCGTGAAGGTGCGCTATATAAAAAGTCAATAATAATAGCATTATTATACCACATATTATAATTGCAAAAATGTCTAACCAGGTCCTAATATATACCAAATGCGTTCTATAATAATCATGCCTTCTAAACTGAAGTAGACTAGTAGAGTGCTCAAATGTCGTAAAATTTGCACCTCTTGTTTTATAGACAATTAATGAAAACATATAACGGTGTTTAAAACTGACCAGTCTAATAGATGTATGTATATGAACATTTTTATAGCGCCTTATAATAACCTCACGAAGGCGCTTAACGTAGCTACCAGACAGTTCTAAACAAGTGCGTCTTAATTGTCCTTGAGAATGTTTCATGAGATAAAAGCAATGCAGTATCGCGAATTTTTAATGGAAGACTGTTCCAGTATGAAGGTCCAATGCATGAGAAGGCGCGGCTGGCCCGCATCACTGTACGGGAGCGTGGGACTATCTACTGCATCACATGCTTACGTTATACAACGTTATACTATTATATAATAATAGTTCTGGTTACCTTCAATGCTTGTGAAGATGCAACGTGGACCAAATGAACGACGGACTCAATCATTCTCCAAGGTTCTCTCTCCTTCTCTGCGTTCACAATTCTCTGCAACCGCAAACACCTTTTTTACATTTTAAATTTAAACATTTATTTCCAATTATGTTAATGTTTAAAAATGCATTCACAATTCTCTGCAACCCGAAACGTTAATCAACCGTAGCGATCCCAAATATATTGTCCACATTTCTTGCATAGCTATCGAAAGACAAAGACGCTCGAGCAGTACCATATTATAACATGGATAAAGCATTGTAAAATTACCAGAGCACATCTTAACTTTTAAGTTTTCATTTGATTTGTCTTCAGAATATACCCAAAACAAAACCTGTCCTAAGTTTGTCCTGTTCCATGAAGCAAGGCTTCCTACAGATCCCAGCCTCCAATCTTCAGTTCTGACCATTAAAGTACTATCTTGCTTTGGCAGTCTTTGTGAGGCACCATTTTAATACGGCGCCATATAAATTGCCGTCCTAATTAATACTCACCACCATCCAGAGCGTCTGTGGTGGCAGCGAATCCTGGTATTCAACGTAGCAGCTGACTTCTGGGAACTGAGGAGACATCGGGGCAGCAACGTCATGGCTGGATGAGGAAGACACACATCATAAAATCTTTAAAATTACAATACAGATTAAGACACCTCTTAAACGCTGTCATATACTGCTATATAAAAAAACATCATAAAAACCTTTCTATAAAGAAACATGACAAGACCTTGCTATAAAGAAACATTACAAAATCTTTCTATAAAAAACATTACAAAACTTAGCCAAACATATTTCTGTGCATATCAACGGCCTCTGTTGTCATTATTGTAAGCTCTGGTCAAATCCACTAACGCTGAAAAAGGAGACTTAGTAGTTGCCTAATAATAACAACTTTGCTTTTGACGTCAACTCTCTCGTGTTTCCCTTTTAGTATTTTATCGCGTAGTTGTCCGCTCTTGTCAACAGGGGCGCATGGTGCGAAAGTAAATTGTGGAGGAGCTGGCTCACTTTCAAGAACCGTCGAAACAAACGGGTATCAGCATGACGACACGGTTCTTCAAGTGTTGGAATATCACCCAAACCTGTTCATCAGGGTTTGGGGTCTGCTCTATCTTGTGGTCCAGCAAGTCCTCTTTACACATGAGCTGCATAAAGCAGACATAGCAGAATGTCACTATATGGAGGTAGAACAGACTATTAGACGGATATGATTAAGCCTGGTTGATGCACCGAAAAGGCTTCATTAATTGAGTTGATTTTTGATTGTGAAGATGCAAAGAATATTGCCAACAGTGGAATGATTTTATATTGTGTGCCGCTTTTATATAGAGCGTTGTTACTTCATTTTATGGGTGTCTAAGAAGAGCACTCAAACTAAGTTTTTGTGTAAGTGAGCGATTGAGACAAACAGACAGACAGACAGACAGACAGACAGACAACGGAAAGTCACACAAACAGAGAAACAGGCAGACAAATAGGCACACATCTAGACAAACAGGCATACAGACAAACATAGAAAAGACGGACAAAAAGGCAGACATGCAATGTATAGAGGAAGACAGACAGCTTTTAATTATTTTCAACATTTCAACTGCTTCTAAAACACTGATCTAGTCATATAGGCTCAATTAAGTTCAGTGATGCGCAAAGATTGTGTGTAGAAATCTACAACCTGCTACAATCGTCAATGATTTCAAATGATCGTCAATGAGTGCAGTACTCTTTTATAATTGAGAACAATCTCTCAATCGGTTTACAGTGGATAATCTAGTCCAGAGGAAGTTCCAGGTTTTCCACGTTCATCATTTTTTCTGCATTTCCTTCCGCCACCTCGTCCACCCCTCTTTCATCCCCCATTCCCTTGCCATCATATACTCTTTCTTCTCCTCCTCCTCCCCCATCCTCCTCCTCCTCATTCTCCTCTTCCACCCCATTACCTTTACCCACTTCAATAGACTATTACCAATCCCTCTTTCAAACCCACCTGTTCGGATCCTTAACAATCACATTAATTGCGACGGTTTGTCATACATGTTTGATCGACTCAACATACTCAGCCTCTTCCACCACCTATTATCCTATTTCTCCTATTTCTCCTCACACCCACTTCTTACTTTTCCTCCTCCGGTTCCACTGCGACTCCCCCCCCATCTTGCACCCATTTCCCTCTCCCTCTCTCCCCTCTCTTCTTTCTCCTTCTCCTCCTCCTCCTCCTCCTCCTCCTTCTCCTCTTCTTCCTCCTCCCCGAAACACCGACCTGTTCCGCTCCCTCTACTTCCTCCCTCAACCACCGACCTGGGAACTGTGGAGACATCGGGGCAGCAACATTGTGGCTGGAAGAGAGAAACATATCAAAGCCTTATCAGTTTTTACCAAACGACATCGTTACATTGGTTCAGACACCATTTAAACGCTGTCATCTACAATATTTAAAGATCGGTGTTGACAGATTTGGCGCTTTTGACAACAAATCTCGATTAACATAGTTCCGTTGGGTAAGACACCATTTAAACGCTGTCTTCTAATTTTATGAGAATCGGTGGTGAGAGAATAAGCGCTCATTAGACACCTCTTAAACTTTTACAACTATTGCTATATAAATTTTGGATACAGTAAAGAAAAGCATGTTGTCTTTGTCAATCCAAACTGTATTTAAACTAATTATTAAGTGAGCAATAATCTAGCTAAAAATATTTTCCACATTTGGCTCTCTGTCCCTGGTCTGGGCCGACGGTTATGACCCGCTTGCTTTGCATGGGAGGGGTAGTAACTCGCGAAGGTCATGGTAAGGCCGTGTGAGAAGCGCCGAAAGCAAAACGGGTATCCGCAATATTGTTTGCTTTGTATGTGCACTTGTCATAGCGCCCCTCAAGCTCACAACTCAGAGGCGCTCCCGACAACAGAGCCGACACTGCAGTGGAGTTTCACACCGAAGCTCTGAGCAATTGCGAGTGAAGGACCATACGCGGCGACTTGAGATGGAATCGAACCGGAAACCTTTGGGCTGCTAGGCGACGTTAATACCCACTACACCACCCCCTCCCCAATATTGTATCAGCAATGCGGAAAGAAAAATTCTGAAAATTTTGGAATATCACCCAGAGGTAAGCGTGGCCGTGGCGGCCAATTCACCGGCATACCCCACCATGCCAAAGCTGCTTAAAGTAGACTTAGCAGACTGTCGATATGATCATAATTTATGAAGGAAGAGCTATGGAGAGGCACGATCGAGAAGTCCGACTGAGTCAACGAATATGTTTTCGTTAACAACACTAAACGTTAATTTAATTGCGGGGATGAAAAGCCAGTTGAATAATTTTCGTATCGTGTTCCACTTTTATATAACATGTTGCAACTCCGTTTAATGGGTGTCTAAGATGTGCACTCAAAATAAGTTTTGGGTAAGCGATTGAGATAAACAGGCTGACAGACATCCAGACAAACACGCAGCTTTTAATCATTTTCAACATTTCAACAGTTTGCATAGTGATCCGTAACAGGTAGATTATCATGTGACTTTTTGTCCTGTCATGTTCGACCTTTATATATTGTCTGCTAAGACGTTTAAGCGGGTGTTTATGATTTGAGGTCTAGCAAATAATAAAAAAAATTATGTAAGCATGAGCTCGAGTGCAATAATAACTTATTATTATTATTCCAAAGTTTAACGTCATCATATGACAACAAAGGCCGTTGACGACAATTAAGCAAATAAACAGAGCAGTAAAAACAAACTTAGCCTATAGAAAAAACAACACCAAAGAGGTGTCTAAACGGCATTTTACAATTTCATTGACATTCAATTTCTAGACAACACAAAGTAGTTCATCTGACACTCGTTAAGTTTTGCACATTATAATAAAACGATCATATAGGATTTTTTAAATTATTATTATCGTACATAATATACAGTGGACAGTGGACTGAAAAGGAAAGCGCAGAACAGAGGAAAGTGGCGTCATTGGACATACGAACCCACATGAAGAAGAAGAAGAAGAAAGGATAATATATCCGAACATTACATAGTATATTTGTATATTGATTGTAATTAGTAACCAAAGTAATCAATTTCTGTTCTAAAAGTACAATATGTAAGTGCATCAATAACAATAATAATAATAATGTAATGTTTCTTGTACAGAAGCAACCTGTACCATTTAAAACATCAATCAAATATTTATTAATCTGATCAAGATACAAGTTCCACCTACAGCAACGAAGCAAACTGTTTATTCACAAAATCCGACCTTTAGTTTAAATAACCGATACGCTTGATTCTGATACCAATTGACAGTGCATGCAATAATAACTTGTCATGTCCAAACTTTATATAGCAACTTTTGAAGTGCTTTGACGGGTGTCTAAGAAGAGCGGTTTATTAGCCAATCGTTATTTTATACATAGTGTCCCCACCTGTTGAGAGTCCTACTCGTCATTCCATGAATCAACTGGATGACGTCACCATCATAGACTTTACGAATTGGATCATCAACGATCAACGAAGTTCTGCAAAATAAAAATTCTTCATTCGATCATTCATCCATTCATTCCTTTATTCATTCCTTTATTCATTGGATGGATGGATCCGATTTGACCAGGGTCTATGACAACAGAGGCCGTTACCCTGGACATAAATTTGCTCGGCGTATTACAGCACTTATGAGCAAGGTACTAGACCAGTTATTTCATTCATTCAATTATTTATATAGCATTTATTTACACGTGGGAGCGTGGTGGTGTAGTGGGTATGTTCGAATCCACCTCAAGCCGCCTCGTATCATTCACTCACAATTGCTCAGCGTTTCGGTGTGAAACTACGATACTATTGTATTGTATTGTATTGTATTTAAACATTTATAAAGCGCCTCTAGTAGGGTGAACCGTTCAGAGGCGCTCCCAGTGCGCAAGGCCCAGCGAGAAGAAACAGGTTTTGAGAAGAGACAAAGCAGAGGAGAGACTACCAGAAAGAAGTGTAGAGCGAACAGAAGGAGAAAGGGCATTCCAAAGAGAAGGACCAATTGAGACAAATGATCGAGACTGAGCCATAACAGTTCTAGACCGAGGAACCAAGAGGTCAAATCTGTTGGATGAACGAAGTGGACGGTGGGAAGAAGCTGAGTGAGGACGAAGTAAAACATTAGTGAGATAATTTGGGGCAAGACCCCTTTGAGCCTTTATGATCAGAGTGAGGATCTTAAATTAAATTCCGATACAGTGTCTGCTCTGCATTCGGAAGCGCCTCTGAGTAGAAGTGAGCTTGAAGGGGCGCCATAACAAGTGAACATACAAGCAAACAAACACCCATCTTTTCCCTCTTATTATTCCTCTCCTCCTTTCTACATTGAAATAAACCTCATTTTATTCCACGCCCTAATACTATTCCACCCCCCTTCTCTTCTTCATCCCACTTCAACCTCTTTCCAAGTCTCTCTCCCTTTCTCCCTCTTCCTCCACCACCTCCTATCCTCTCCCCCAACACCGACCTGTTCGGATGCTTAACAATCCACCAGTTGTTGACGTCCTTGAACGCATAGCACGTGACCTGCTGTTGCCTGCTACTCCCTCTGCCGTCATCGTATTCAATCGGATACAAGACATCGTGTGAATGCAACCAACATGCATGCTTTCCATACGTACGACGAAGTGTTATCTGTGAACCGAAGGTCACGAACTCCGGCTGACCCCGAGTTATAGATGATAGACCACCCTGAAACGCCAAAACAACGAACACGTTGGTATGGAAATAGGCTTATGAGAGACTCCACTGCTAAAGAAATAAGTTTAGAAACCCACACCTTTGCAATGGGACGCGTTTTAAAAATTGACTGTGCACGCATCATAGAATAAGGCTTAGACACCTTTAGAACGTTGTTAATCAATTATATATAAAGAGAAAACGCAATATGAATTGTTATAATTTATGCAGTGTTGCCACTCCTAGGTTTTTCCACCTAGATCTAGGTTTTTTCGGTGTAATCTAGGTTTCTAGGTTTTTTGGTCAGGATCTAGCCTTTTTTCTCACGGCGGTTTTAGGATTTTTTACACATAAAAATAGACTTTTTAAGGTGAAAATGCACAAAAGGCATGAAAAAAGTCGAAAATTTTGTGAATATGGACCAAAAATTGTGAATTTTGGAGTGAAAACTTTTTAAAAGATCATCAGAAATTTTATCGGGAACGAAAAAGAGATCAAATTTCAAGCGTCGGATGACTGAAAAAAGGTCGTCAGAAATTTTAAGCCGGAAAAATGGAAAAATTCATGCATTTTCCAGAGAAAATGTCAATCTAGCCTTTTCTAGCCTTTTTTTCGACTAGATCTGACCTTTTTTTCAAAATTTAGAGTGGCATCCCTGAATTTATGTGTAGCTCAAAGCAGGGCTTTTTTAACGTGCAGTTCTACACAAAATGTGCAGTTCTAAATGGATTTGTGCAGTTGTAAAAGCAATTTTGTGCAGTTAAAAAATATTTTTTAAAGTTCGATGTCTTCTGATTTGGAATAATAAGCTATTTTAAAAGACAGTCAGAGAAGCTTTTTGTAGGCGTATTGCAAGTTTTGTGATTGAAGTGTGCAGCTATAAACTTTGAAAACTAATATAAAGTTTTAGATGACATAATATGACAAATATTATTTGTTAAAGACTTGTCAATAATTATGTGTAGCGGAGTAAGACCACCGATAAAGAAATTGAAACAGTCTTTATACTTACTGTCATTTTCTAGTATTTCGTCAACGTCGGTCGCAAGTGGTAAGTGTAACTATAATAGATTGAGAAGAACGTGAATGGCGATTAGTGCAACTCCGCCACTGTAGTGCAACAATAGCCAGGCCCACTCCTGGATGAAGGAGGAGGGCGTCGCCTATGGCCTTTGTAACCACACAGTTACGTTAAACTGCAACTACTAGACTGCATATTTAAAAAAAATAATGAATTAAAAATGCGCTGCAGGTGGATGCAACTTAGACACCTTTCACCTGCTATCAAACAATGCTATAATACAGATATGTAACTTTTTGAAAATAACTGTGACTTCTGTATTTCTTCCAAAACACCTTTCAATTAAATCGATGCTATATAAAGAGGGGATTGTTCTTTTTCATGGAATATAAAAAGTCTAGTACCTTGCTCACAAGTGCTCTAATATGCCAAGCAAATTTCTGTCCAGGGTAACGGCCTCTGTTGTCATAGACCCTGGTCAAATCCGGATCCATCCATCCAGTAAAAAAGAATCGCTACAAATAATAATGATAATAAAATAAAATAAATGGCAATACAAAATTATAATTGTTAAGTAGGCTAATATTATTGTATTACTGCTACTTGTTCGCGAGGAAGCTTTTGTTTTTCGTCGATCCTGCCCACCTCCACCCCTTTCTTGGGCGAGGCCTAGACATGTGCCTCGCGTGCCTAGACCTTAAAGCGGCATTCGGGCTGAGCGTATTTGGGTTTCACGTGACCAGAAGAGGAGGGAACGAGTTAGGCCAGCAAGGGTGGGAAACGGTTTTCAAGAGGAATGCTAAGTAGGCGAAAAGAACCTTCAAGAGTCGAGTTGAAAGTTCGTTAAAGCTATAGGAAGAAGTGAGTAAACTAAACACCTTTATTAATGTGAAGTTGGTTGCAATTAGTGAATGGAAGTAAATTTACGAGTAATATTGCATAAAAGTGACTGACTCTAGATGCATTTAGTGAATTAGGGACATTGCGGTTAATTAACTTAAACGAATTGTGATTTGACGAGTGTATAACGTTATAAAGAAATAAGGTGATATTGGTTGCACATAATATTTTATGGAAGGTGTGGCATTTATGTGAAATAGATGAAATGTAAAATGGCGAGTGTCATGGTAGCCTATATTGGAATAATGTGACATTAGTAGACGTTATTGAAGTTGTATCATTTATGTGGAATAGACTAAGAGATATTTTGAAAGAAAAATGGCATTGGTGATTGGTGGCGAACAAGACAATGCTGAGAAAACATGCTGGAATAATTTTGTGTTTCAACACTAAAAACACCTTCATGAGAATGATAATGATAGTGATAGTGGCAATGATAATGATGATGATGATGATAACGACAATGATAATGATAATAATAGTGAAATTGTGCATGAGAATAAGAGTGAAAGTGATAGTCATAGTGATAGTGATAGTGAAAGTCAGCAGCAGCAGCAGCAGCAGCAGCAGCAGCAACAACAACAACAACAACAGTAATAATACTAATGGATTGAGAGACAGTCCTGGGCACGACGTTACCTGCATACATGATCCTCCTCCGCCAAAGCGTCTCTGTGCCGGTGTCCTAAGCCCGGACAATGAAGAAAGGTTTGCCAGATGGGTGGCGATTACGGCGCTCCGTTCGGGCCATCGGGTAAAAAAAAAATTTAAGTCGTTATAACGACTTTAATCTCGTTATCGACATTTTGGTGCTAAAAATAGCAAATAAAATTTCCCAATTCCATCTATGAATAAACTTGGCGATACACTGGCATTAAAAGACCAAGACGATTGAAATCCGCAAAAACCCCGACACAAGTGACAGAGCGACCCAGATGCTTCAAGGTGTCATGATGTGAAGCGGACATGCACAGGTCGGTCAGGACAGACCAGTAATCAACCCGACAGTCCGGTATTTACACAATTATTGTTCGTCTAGAAATTTCAGACATTACCGGACATGGCATTGGCTGTGTCCGGTAAATAATTATTGCTAGCAAAAAGTGTTGGATATAATACATCGAGTGTAGTTTCTAATTGGGGTCATGAAGAGATAATCTGCTTACGCTATTTTTCCAACGTATAATGGATTGCCCTGTGAAACAGAGCATTGTATAGCGTGTATATGCTATTATATTTTGTGCACAGAGTTTGAGACTTGATACAGATTTCAAATTATAATTGAACCGAATCTCCAGATTTAGGCCATGTCTCTGTCTGTCTGTCTGTTTGTTCGTCTGTCTGTGTGACTCTCTCAGCACATAAATCTCTCCCTCTATGTTTATCTCCTTCCCATTATTAAACAAGCACGCTTGTAATCTGTAATTATATGCTTATCTGCATCTCTATCTCTGTATGTTTCTGTCTCTGTCTAACTGTCTCACTATGCCAATCTGCCACTCTCGTATAAGCCCAACACTGAGTGAATAATAATATGACTGAGTATACAAAGATTCGCGTTCTAATGATGCGTTCGCATTTTTCCTTGCAGGTCTATTACAGGTCAACTGGGGTCATCAGCTACAGAACGGAACTGAGCAGCGATGAAATCGTTAAGTGTCTTTTTTAATATTAATATTGTTTAATATCTGATTTCAGGGGAACAGGACAATACCCCCCGAACAATGTATGTATGTATGTATGTATGTCTGCATGCGAGTGGGGGGTTTTGTCCGGGGCGGTTTTATACCGGGGGGGGGTTGTCCGGGGGGTTTTGTCCGGGGGGTTTTGTCCGGAGGATTTTGTCCGGGGGGTATTGTCCTAGACCCCTGATTTCAGGCATTCGTCTTGGCGACAAAATTTCAAATCAGCCGCTTTAGATTAAAAAATATAGGCCTACAGTTAATTATTCACCTTACATAGGTCTATGATAATAGGACTGCTTTTGGCAGAGTTTTTAAACGGTCGTCTTTTTCTAGTCGTCTGTGGTTTGGCTCACACATTGCAACTTCAAACCGTCTCTGGCGCCGCTACTGCCTTATGTAATAATTTTATAAGGCGTATATCAAGGGCGGATACAGATACTTTGGACGGGGGGGGGGGGGATTCTAGGCCTTGACTCTGAGAAAAAAAAATTCGTATCCGCATTTATTTAGTCATTATACCAAATTATAAGCTTGTTGAAAGCAAATGGGGGGGGGGGCACGACACATTTGGGAACACTCGGGCGGATTTAAATTTAATAAGTCTTGGTTACTGTATCAAGTGCAGCTGAAAGTTTGTCTCGTATATGAGATAAGGAAATAGAAGTAGAACCCATGTTGCAGATGATAAAAGATATTCTTCTGTTTAATATAAGATAGTAAACCATCATACATGTATAATACTCTTTGAGAAAATGTAGAAAAGAAGGGTAGCCTAGACAGTGTGGATATATGTCTTTAATTAGATAGTTCAAAAATTTTTACTCCAAATTTTCTACTTCTTGGCTGTTATTAAATTAAAATAACAATCTTTTTCATAAATTATTGGGAACACTCGGGCGGTTTGTTTTGTTTATTGGAGGAGTCAGGTAGCAAAATGGACAGATACAGGAAGAGAGAAAGCCTTTCTAGTCTGCAGTAAAATTAAGATACTCTCGTTGAAAATATAAATATAAATTTAGAAATAATGTCACTCTTTTAATTCCAGATGTAACGTTTCTTTTTGTAGGTCGACAGCGGGGCCCTCTGCTCCTCCTCCGCAGCCGAGTGGGGCCCAACCGAGTGGTGGACAGCCAAGCAAGAGACTACAGCAAACACAGGAACAAGTTGATGAGGTACAATTTGATTTAAATGTCCAGTTGCTTGTTAAAAATATGATCAATTCGTTGCATTAAATGACCGGTTGTTTGTTTTAAATGACCTGCTTCTTGTGAAAAATGACTTTGCTTGTGAAAATAACCAGTTTACGGGTTTTGTGTAGAAAACTACCCTATGCTAAGTAGTGATGACAAATTCTTAGCTTATCTCACTAGCCTAGTAGCCTTCGTAAACAGAATCATATCTTTTGTAATTTCAGTCATTTTATTCTTTCCCACAACGTAACAAAAAATGCATACATGGTTAGAGTCATTCTTAGGTATTTTACTCCATTTGATCAAATGTTTTTGTACCTGGTAGCGATGAGTCTATCAGTTTTTGTTACCATCAAACGAATATAACCTTACCCAGATGACCTGTTTCATTACGATCTCAAAAATATTTTCTTTCATGCATATTTGGATTTATCTAATTTTAGAGGTACAGTTACCGCAAGAACTAGGCAAGATAATTATGACAATGGATAATTGCTTCGCGGGAAAAATTAATGTTCACGTTCTCACTAGTCTACATGTAGGCCTACATTTGATTAACCTGACATAGATAATTATGGTTCTGACACACATATATGGTTTTGGTAAATCACTAGTCAAATAACACATAAAATAAACAACTAAATTTAGAATAAATTTTAACCTTGTGACCTCCAGCTAAGAAAAAGTGACTCAAAAGTAAAGAATTATTGGAAAACAATGACCTAGATGCATTATTTAATCAGCCTTGACCTAGTTTCTGTGATGCTTTACTCTTCTTTCGAAAGGTCTTCGACATAATGAGAGTGAATGTCCAGAAGGTTCTCGAGCGTGACCAGAAGCTCACCGAGCTTGACGCGCGAGCAGGTAACTAGAGAACAACATGATGATGATGATGATGATGATGATGATGATGATGATGATGATGATGATGATGATGATGATGATGATGATGATGATGATGATGATGATGATGATGATGATGATGATGATGATGATGATGATGATGATGATGATGATGATGATGATGATTATGTTGATGATGATGATGATGATGATGATGATGATGATGATGATGATGATGATGATGATGATGATGATTATGTTGACGATGATGATGATGATGATGATGATGATGATAATAATGATGATGATGATGGTGGTGGTGGTGGTGTTGTTGTTGTTGTTGGTGGTGGTGGTGGTGCTGGTGTTAGTGGTGGTGGTGTAGGTGGAGGTGATGGTAGTGGTGTTGTTGGTGGTGGTGTTGGTGGAGGTGTTGGTAGTGGTGATGGTGGTGTTGGTGGTGGTGGAGGTGTTGGTAGTGGTGATGGTGGTGTTGGTAGTGGTGTTCTTGGTGGTGTTGGTGGAAGTGTTGGCGGTGGTGTTGGTAGTGGTGTTGGTAGTGGTGTTGTTGGTGGTGTTGGTAGTGGTGTTGGTGGTGTTGTTGGTGGTGGAGGTGTTGGCGGTGGTGTTGTTGGTGGTGTTGGTAGTGGTGTTGGTGGTGTTGTTGGTGGTGGAGGTGTTGTTGGTGGTGTTGTTGGTGGTGTTGGTAGTGGTGTTGGTGGTGTTGTTGGTGGTGGAGGTGTTGTTGGTAGTGTTGTTGGTGGTGTTGGTAGTGGTGTTGTTGGTGGTGGAGGTGTTGGTGGTGGTGTTGTTGGTGGTGTTGGTGGAGGTGTTGGTGGTGGTGTTGTTGGTGGTGTTGGTGAAGGTGTTGGTAGTGGTGTTGGTGGTGTTGGTGGTGGAGGTGTTGGTGGTGGTGTTGTTGGTGGTGTTGTTGGTGGTGGAGGTGTTGTTGGTGGTGGAGGTGTTGGTGGTGGTGTTGTTGGTGGTGTAGGTGGAGGTGTTGGTGGTGGTGTTGTTGGTGGTGTTGGTAGTGGTGTTGGTGGTGGAGGTGTTGGTGGTGGTGTTGTTGGTGGTGTTGGTGGTGGTGTTGTTGGTGGTGTTGGTGGAGGTGTTGGTGGTGGTGTTGTTGGTGGTGTTGGTGAAGGTGTTGGTAGTGGTGTTGGTGGTGTTGGTGGTGGAGGTGTTGGTGGTGGTGTTGTTGGTGGTGTTGTTGGTGGTGGAGGTGTTGTTGGTGGTGGAGGTGTTGGTGGTGGTGTTGTTGGTGGTGTTGTTGGTGGTTTTGGTGGAGGTGTTGGTAGTGGTGTTGGTGGTGTTGGTGGTGGAGGTGTTGGCGGTGGTGTTGTTGGTGGTGTTGGTAGTGGTGTTGGTGGTGGAGGTGTTGGTGGTGGTGTTGTTGGTGGTGTTGTTGGTGGTGGTGTTGTTGGTGGTGTTGTTGGTGGTGGTGTTGTTGGTGGTGCTGGTGGTGGTATTTGTTGTGGTTTGAGAATAACATGATGACGGAGAGGGCTGGCCACGTGCCTTCGTATGCTGAGGCTAAGAAAGTGAAGTCTGTGGCAATTTCTCAGAGGGTATGTTTATCGTTTTCTTCAATCACCTTCTTTTATTCAGTATCTTCATCCTATTCTTAGAACTTTATCTTCGGCTTTTATTCATTTATCGCATTTGCAGTAGTACCCCTACAAGCTCACTACTCGGAGGTGCTTCTGACTACAGCATGGACACTGCATCAGAGTTTCACCCGAAGCGCTCGAGAAATTACGAGAGGATTTGTTCAAGGACCCTATGCGGCGGCTTGAGGTGGATTAGAACCTGGAACCTCAAAGGCACCGAGCCCACCACTGCGCCCCTCTTCATCTGTAATCTCTTCATTATCATCCTCGTCACCTTCATTATTGTCATCATTTCCAACTCTCTGATCCTACGAAAACTCGACCCGGACCACCATGGACTACTCTTACGAATAACCCTTTTGACTCAGCGCTGCGCTCGTGAATAAGCCGGTGCCCTGCGCCTGGCTTTCTAGTGGCGCTTTAGAAATCAGGAGTTTACGATTACGACTAGATCATCTTCCGCATCTTTCATATTCATCTTATTCATCTTCTTTATCATCTTCATATTCATCATTTTCTTCTTTCATTTGTTTTTTGGATTTTGTTGACTTTTTTGGTTATCTTTGGTTTGTTTTGTTTCTTTTCTGTTCTGCTGTTTTTCTCTTGCCTGTCATAAGACGCTCTGCAGGACGGTGCACGTGAGTTTGAGAACAATTATGCGACGCGACACAAACGCAAATACTGGTGGCAGAACTGTAAGGTAAATGACCGTGGTTGTTTGTGAGTGATAACATTGTGTAAGTTGAGGAACTTTAAAAGTAAAACTGTCGCAGAATTATTGTGTGTAATGTTTCAAAGTGGTGGACCATATAAAAAAGTATGGTAGTGGTAGGTTGGGCTGTTAGTTGATTTAGAAGTTTGGACGTTTTTGACTCTTAATATTAGGCTGGTGATACAATTGTATGGTAATGACCATAGTTGTTTGCCAATGTTTGAAATTGGTTGGTAAATTCTGGAACTGTAGATACTAGTCTGATGGTAGAATTGTACGGAAATGGAGTTATATAAATTAAATTGGTGCTAAAGTTATAAAGTTTTTAGTCGGCGTTTGGGGAATTTAGAATGTATAAAAATGAAGCTAAAATTAGACTGGGCGAAGAAGACATTTTGAGAAGGTGGAGGTTGTGAGTATAAAACGTTTCTGTGAGCATCTCTCATTTATTGCATAATTGTCATAACCATCATCATCATCGTCATCATCATCATCATCATCATCATCTTCATCATCATCATCATCATCATCATCATCATCATCATCATCATCATCATCATCATCATCATCATCATCATCATCATTAATATTATTTCCATTAAAATTCATGAAGCGTGGAGAGCTTAAGATCATCAAAGGTTTTCCAACTTTGACCGAGATCTTGTTTCTGTGTCTTCTTCCAGATGTGGCTCTTCTTCATCAGTATCATCACCATCATTACCATTGGTAAGTCATATTCGTCATAATCAGTGGCAGTTTATAAACATCATCATCGTCATCTTCATCATAATCATCCTCATCATCATCATCATCATCATCATCATCATCATCATCATCATCATCATCATCGTCGTCGTCGTCTTCGTTGTCGCTGTCTTCGTCGTTGTCGTAGTCGTCATCATCATCACCATCATCATCGTTGTCGTCGCCGTCGTTTTCAACATTATCATCATCATCATCATCATCATCATCATCACCGTCGCCGCCGCCGCCGCCGTTGTCGTCGTCGTCGTCATCATCATCATTGGCAATTTGTAATCCTTCATTCATTTCAAGAATACCCTTTCAAGAGACCTGACCCAGAGGCACGCGTTGTTGATTACTAATTATATAGACAATGGCTCAGTCTCGATTATTTGTCTCAATTGGAATGCTCTTTCTCCTTTTGTTTGCTCTACACTTCTGTCTGGCAGTCTCTCCTCAACTTTGTCTTTTCTCTAAACCGGAGCCTTGAAAACTGGGAGCATCTCTGAACAGTTCACCATGCCAGAGACGTT
This sequence comes from Lumbricus rubellus, assembly GCA_945859605.1. Lineage (NCBI taxonomy): Eukaryota > Metazoa > Annelida > Clitellata > Crassiclitellata > Lumbricidae > Lumbricus > Lumbricus rubellus. The sequence goes on from OX243821.1 coordinate 28,011,673, forward strand.
TTACAATTGCTCAACTACTGAGAAAGCATGCGTTTTACTATTAAGTGAATCTTTTCTCTGTCTCATAAATTATTTTTTCTTCTGCTCTGGGTCTTTCGCGTTATTGGTACCATGACAAAATGTCGCCGACAAAATGTCGTGGAGACAATATGTCGCAGGACAAAATGAATTTATATAGCGCTTCTTCAAGGGGGACTACTCAGAAGCGCTCCCGACTCTAATACGGCAAAAAAGGAAAGTTTTGATTTTAGCAAAAAAATGCTTTTAAGCATTAGGAGCGCCTCTGCTTGGTGTACGCTGTGAGAGGCTCTAGCCTATATAGATTTATATATCCAATACAATACACGTGGTGGCCGAAACCTTTCTTTAAACGCCTCAATTGATATCAAACAATGCTAGATACACAGGCAATTCATATTTGAGTAGTGATGTGCTTTTGAAATGGATATAAAAATAAGTAAATTTTTATCGTTGATTTATCAGTATCAGTTGTGACCACGTTACGAAAAAGCTACAGCTCTGGTGGATCAGACAATACGACCGTGGAGCTCTTCGATTCAGACAATACGACCGTGAAACTCTCCGATTCAAACACTACGACCATGTACATGTAGCTCTCCGGAGGATAGAAGCCACGACGGAACAAAAAGAAGATTCTTTTGCTTCCCGAAGATAGTGGTACTCTTGTGCGAGGACGCGTTTTTCTGTATCAGACTTTGGTCGATAATTTAGAAACTTGTTACTGTATATGTATATGCGGATGCTAACGCTTGTCTTAATGTTCGGCAATCTTGCGGAAATTCGTACGTACATTTTGCGCAAGTGCTGTGTACATGTATATAGAAAAGTGTGAAACTCGCTTTTTTATATTTCTTGATTGGTCTAAAACAGATATATTCAGAAGAATTGAGCGCAAGACTTTGGAAAAGCTGGTCGAAAAGACTGTGTCTCCGTTTCGATCGGTTTACGCTGGTTCTCCGCTCTTCAGTTATGGCGCTTGTTACGATGCTTGTTACATTCAACCGCTGTTCCCGCACCATTATTATTATTTGCGTTCGAATCTTATTTATACATTCTGTTGAAAGCATTAAACGGGTGTTTACGTCAATGAAAAACAACGATTGCGTTAACGTACGTTTGTTGCTGTGTCATAATAACGATGACCAGTGTCGCCCTCCTCCTTTATCCTAGCTTTAGACTGGCACTGGAAAGCTACGTGCAGCTACGGATACACGACTGTGAACGTAGACGCTAAAGGTTGGCGATGATCACGTGATCAAACAGCTGTTGCTTTTAATAAGGTTATCGATAACGAAAAACCGCGCTCTTCCAGTTCACTCCGGATTGGGAGTTGCGGGATATGAAGCTTCAAGGATAGCTATTGCACTACTACGTCTACGGTCGCAGATGTGGCTCAACGTCACTTTTCTGTGGCTTCTGCATTTTGGAAATTTTCAATTTTCGGCGCTGAATCTCAAACGCTTGTAAACTTGTCGAACTCTATTTTAACCGGCGATAGAATTTGGCGGTAATATTGCTACTGTTGTTTCTTTTTTAAAACTAATGTTATGACACCAGAATGGAAATCGTTTCGAGAATTAATTTTGTTTTAGATAAATTCAGGTAACATTTTTCTTTTTCTGGTGTTTCATATGTCTGCGTGAATTGATCATTTGATTGATTGGTTGACTAAGACACCACAAAAACTTTTCACTCGATCTGCGCATGGTTACATGCATATCGATGGTATTGCCTCCTTACTCCAGTCCATCAAAAGATGACAATGCAAATAAATTGTGACTGATTGAGTATGACATTAGACACCTTCAAAATGTTGTTAAACTACGTTATATATACTTCTTTATAAAAAAAAATATCCAAAGTAGTTCAATTCACACAGGCAAATAAAGCAACGAATAGGGTTGCCAGATTTCAGAAACGCGTTGTCCCAAAACACAGTGACCAGACGAAACGTGAATGAGGTCGCGTGCTGTGACGTCATAAGCGAGTCGCATAGTAATTTCCGTTCATTCAAAAAACGAAAGCGGCCTTTCACCATTCTTGGGCTCTATCCGCTGTCAGAAAGGGACGGTGTGAGGGAGGAAAGGAGTGGAGGGAGCGGGACAAAGAGGGTGGAGAGGGAGCGGAGGGGGAAGAGGAGGGGAGGGGAGAGGAAGAAGAGGGGACGGGACGGGAGGGAGAGGGGCAGGGGAGGGTCTTTTCTGCCACAGCAACGCGTGGCCGGGTACAGCTAGTTAATGAATAAGTTTCATAGAGCTGCCTATATTATTTCATCTTGTTTTGCCAATCCTAATTTACGTTTATAAGGTGTCTTAGGAAATTTTATGCCTAAGGTTTACTTAGATGCATTTGTCGCAGCCTTAAAACTGTCTTTTCCCGCCGCTGTTTGATCGGGAGCACTCCTGTGTAGTAACATTAAAAGACGCCATATAAATATACTTAATGAATACTTATTTAATACGCGAATTATAAACGAATTTAGGGGAAATCACTACCGATGCATTAAAAAACTCATCTCATCACAGTTATATATAACATCGTTGGATTCCGTTTGAAGGGTGTCTACGACATTATCTTTAAAAGTTACATAAAAAATTAAGCCACCATTTTGATCGATAAAGGGAATTATTTATCCAGTGATTTTCTTGTCATTTATATCCCCATTTACGTCGTTGTCTTGAGCAATTATTCATTTTCTTTGACAATTACGTTGTTTTCTTGCAACGGATCAAAAATTAATTTCATCAATATAATTATTTTAAACATAACAACGGCTATATCACTTTTAGTGAGCCCACCAACTATTTTTTGTAATAATGAAAAAAGTAGGAAAAACCATTGTATTAAATCTCGACATCTCGACATTATTATCAAATAAACTTGATGCTGCTTATCAATGTGAGCTCAATGTGTCCACCACTAGTGCTCACACTTTTTCTCGGTCTCTTTATAAGTTCTTGATGTCCTTGTTGATGTGTTCCATATGTAAATCTTTCTATGTCTATTTCAATGCGATCACCAATTATCTAATCGCTACGTGGAAAGCTACGTGCAGTAACAGATGATTGTAGACGTAGACGCTAAAGGTTTGCGATGATCACGTGATCACGTGATCATGCAGCTGTCACTGTCGCGCCCTGCCTAAGTTTATCGATAACGAAAGATGATGATGAGCATAATGTCATTGCAAATAATTTTCGAAACACCAAACAACACTATGAGACCGAACGAGAATGCAATACTTATAAGTCTAAGACAACCAATTTAAAGGTGTCTAATCTGAACATGAAATAATTCGATACAGAAATAATCGTATTGTTTTTGACAATTTTTAGAGCGATTCTCACGGCAAAGTCTTTTGCAGGCATACATATACCACGAGAGAAAATGCGGTGTCCGCGCTGCATTCGGGAGCGCCTCTGAGTAGTGACCTTGAAGGTGCGCTATAGCAAGTTCACATGCATACATGTGTATCACCGTCGCTGAATAAATTTTGCCCCCCCCCCGTCTTCGAAAGTTTCTGTATCCGCCTCTTTTTGGAGGCTTTGGAGCAACTATCGATAGATTTCTTTAAGGGGCGCTTTACACAATTTTAAACAAATAAATTACTGCATGTAGGCATTACTGTTACCGTTTGAAATTGTAATGGCCTTTTAAAACTGGTTTGAAGGCCAAATCTGAATAGACGCTACTTAAACAACTGTTCCGCAATACTTAAACACCTTTTTAACAATTATATCTGGATATATATAATTTTGGGTTTTAGTGCACATCTTTATCTGACGTACACGTAGGAAATTCAGTAAAATGCCCCGACTCAGTCATGAGTAATAAATTGAGCCCATCACCAGGGATGCAACTCTGAAATTTTCAACAAAGTCAGATCCGACACAAAAAAGCAAGAAAAAGCTAGACAAGGTTTTACGTTGAGAAATGCGTTGAATTTGTCAACAGTTCTAATGAAATAATTATAGGTAAGGTTCATATCGGTAAATACTAAGTCACTAAATTTGGACACCCCCGTTTTACATTGAATATTCCAAATAAATCTGTTTAGAGCCTTGACAAAATAAAATCCAGCATGTCAATGATGCCCTAGTTTGCTCAGCGTAAAATTTGTTGTTGATAATGTTGATGATGATAATGGTGATGATGATAATGATGACGACGACGATGGCGATTGCGATGATGATGTGGTGGTGATGACGTTGATAATGACAAGCCAAAAACACTGTCATACAGTTTATACGAGTGCGGTCTGTTGTACACAAGATCTGCAGCTCTAAATGGATTTGTGCAGTTAAAACCAGAAAAATGGTCATTGTCCTCCGATTGGAAGTGATGTACCATAAAGGATGGGAAGGAAAAGAAAGAGTTGTGCAGTTTTAAAAATTCCTTATAAACAGCCAGAAGCGAAAATTCTTTACATAGATCAAAAGAGATTTTGTACAGTTCGCACTTCGACATTTTGCTTCTAATCAACTTTCATTTCAGCAACAACTATTTTGCATCAACTCAGCTTCTATTAAAACGGTAATTATTTTACATCGGAATATTTAGGGATAAATTGTTTTCATCAATCTGACTTCCATGCGACAAGAATTCTTTTCTTTAATTCGTATCGTAATATACATGTACCACGGGTGGACGAATCGTCCGCTTGACGAATCGTCCGCTTGACGAATCGTCCGCTTGAGTGCGCTGCCATGGTGATGACGTTGACGAAGACGGTTGTCATGGTAACGGACCGGGTTGTGCGTGGCGTTCGTCGACTTTGGTGATGACGTCATCGTTGTTGCATGGCAACCGTCTTTGTTTGTATGTGCACTTGTTATAGCGCCCCTTCAAGCTCTCCTACTCAGTGGCGCTCCCAATGCAGAGCGGACACTGCATCGGAGTTTCACGCCGAAGCGCTGAGCAATTGTGAGTGAACGACTTGCCCAAGGTCCTTACGCGGCTTGAGGGTGGATTCGAACCTCGGACCTTCCGGCTCCAAGGCAACGACGCCACCACTACACCACTGCGCCGAAGTGGTCGTTAGGACGCGGTTGCTAGAATACGGACGATCGGTGCTGAATGGGAGAGATGGAGAAAGACCTTGAAGTGTATTATTGTACGTCCTGCTCATGATTAATGTCTTGATACACAATTTCTACATACAAACCTGCTCCTGGAATTAGCTCCCTGTTGCACTCCGTTGTGTGCCTAGAAGTCACACCAATCTGTTTCTTTCTCACTTATTTAGCCATTGTTCGACTGGGAGCGCTTGTGATTGGAAATTAGAAATCTGAGAGACAAAAACCCAAAGGCGTCCATTTTCATTTAACGGTAATGAAGACCATTAAATGCGGTGTGCATAATGTCTTAATTATTGTAACAGACTAGAATATTATGTTTTGTTCATTTTGTTTGTTTGTATGTGCACTTGTTATAGTGCCACTTCAAGCTCTATCGTTACTATTATCTGCAACTATCAAGGATTTTTTTAAATTTCGTCTACGATAGCATATTATGAATAAATAAAAGAATAATTGGATGATTGAGTGTTTTCTGATTGATTGATTGATTGATTGACTGACTGACTGATTGATTGATTGATTGATTGATCGATCGATTGATTGATTGATTGATTGAGCGTCGTGTTGTCTCTCACACGAATTATACACCAACTTATCACTCGATCTACGTCAGAATGGTTGTCTTGTTTTTATCCAACTGTTGATAATCATCTTTGCTTTTCGACAACTTTGCGTTTGTATGCAATTATAATTATATCTATTGCCATGCAGCACTAACTTTTTTCGGCGAGTTTAATATATATGACCAAATATTAACGTTATAAAAGGTGTTTTAATTTCTTCAGCTATTTTCAAGTTATCGAAAGTGATTTTTAAATGACAACACAGGAAGTTGTGAGCGCCTCTAAGTAATCCCTTGAAGAGGCGCTATACAAATGCATTCATTGAATGAATGGATGAATGAAACGACAGAAATAAATATCATAAATAATCAGTCGTCGAAAAGGGCATATGCCTTGTGACGTAAAAAGTACTGATTCCAAGCTTTTCTATAAAACGCGTCAGTACCGGTGTGACCGATTTGCATAGTACACCTTTGAAAATGTTTTGCCAATATTATATAAATACGGGAGTCGACAATTAATTGAATTCAAGCCCTTTGATGAGTCTAAAAGATTGTTTACCGTTGCGCATTCAGACAATAGAAGAAAGGAAAGAGAACACCCGAGAAGACACGACAACCATTTAAAGCAAACTGTTATATAGCTTATAAGTAAACGCTTTTAAAGGTGTTTTAATTTTGGATCGGTTTTTGGAGTTGCTAGTAATATGGTCAATGTTGTTGCGTTTAAAAAATCTGACAAATTCTAAAAATTTTGACCGAATTATGACACTAGGGTTCTACTTTTCATCGTGACACTCTGTAGCTTGTCTGACACTTTAGAAAAATCTATGCTTTGATTGTGAATAGCATTAAAATAATATCTTATCCCATTTTTTTATATCAACGGTTCAACAAATATTAAAGGTGTTGGAGAAATGCCGAAAAACAAACAAGAAGAATTTAGGAAAGTCATAATTCATTTTATAGCAAAGGTCAATACAAGGTTAAAGGTGTCTAATGAGGCTTCACAATTATAAATTATTATTATTATCATTATCATCATTCAGCAGCGCGTTGAAAGAGAACAGTCTGCTAAAATTGATTTTCACTTACTTACTCACAAACTCAAACTCACTTTCCTAATCGCTTGATGATGACGATTACGACGACAACGACGATGACGACAATAACTATAACAATAACAATATTAATCATAATTACAGCTGACTTTGGCAGTGTCAGTCTCAAGACTGGATAATCGAGACGCTAATAAGCTTCGGTATCAGAGGCCGTTACCCTGGACAGAAATTTGCTCGTCGTATTAGAGCACTTATGAGCAATAAAAACTACGCTCCTGGTCGCACTCTGCCAGTGCCAGTCCCAAGTCGGAATAAAGGAGGAGGGTGTCGCTAAAGGTCTTTGTTACGTTAAACTGCAACTACACACAAGCGCAATAAAGTCATTCATCCACTCAGAAGGGCTCCCAGTCCAACCACAGTGAAACGAAAAAGTCTTAAGGAGCTTGTAGAACACTGATGAGTCGACCATATGTAGCTGTCGCATCTGCAACGGTAGATTATTGAGTCTATACAGACAGAAGGACCTACAACTGTGAAAGCACGACGCTGACAGGTTGTAGTTTCATCACGCGAAATCAAAAGCTTACCGCTTGAGGCAGAGCAAAGTTTAACGTCGTCCTATTATCCTATAGCAGTAATGGCCGTTGAAGTCAATTAGATGTTGTTTATTCTAACAGCAAAGAAACTTGGGGCATATGGGAAATTCCATGCAAATGTTTCTGAATGAAGCTTTGCATTCTCGCTAATGTCCAATCCTTGGCAATAATTTTTGATGTAGTGTGTCAATAGCAGACAAATCGTAATCAATATTGTCTGTAGCAAACCGGTTTTATACAGCTCTGTTTAAAATTTATTTAAAGGTGTTGAAGGTGGATCAAAGCCAAAGAACTACGAAATGAAAACCGAGCAACTAAAAACTTTTAAGGAGTCATTTTATAGCAACGATTGATAGCAGATGAAAGGTGTCTAAAGAGGCAGCGTGTTATAAATTTTTATTTTTATTATTCAGCATACTCTCTTCATCGCCTCAGTTGAGACTCAGCAATGATATAAGCGAGACTGCGGATATGCAAGACAGAAATAATGTAAATGAAACTACAAATAGAACGATAAATAATATTCTAACTCCATCACATCTTGATCTTTGACAGTGTCAGTCCAAAGGCTAGATAAAGAAGGAGGGAGACGCTAAAAAGCTTCGTTGAAACACAGCCTCGTTCAAATATGCTTAATACGGATTGATCAGAAAACTAATTAAACACCTGTTTTAAGTTAGATTGCTGTCCTATAACTATGAGAAGCAACGAAACATAATGTGATGAGAAGTCATTATCTGCTCTGTTATCACACAGCCATGGTCAACTGAAACAATCAACGTCACCATTTACAATGGAGAACATTGTGTAGATGCATGTCACAGGTAGAGATGCTATTATACTCATCGCTAATTAGCCTACGACAGAAATTCGTGCATTACTGTGTTTTGCGGTAGAATGTACGCATAAAAATGGACAGTACTTTTCATGCTATACAAAGGCATTGCCGTATAAATATTCCTTTAATATCATGCAGGGACCTAAAAAATCTTTGCGGATTGTTTAATTTCGCGGTGGTGTTTCCATGGCCACAAAGAATGCATTATTAGTTCTTGTCAATTTGAAAATTATTAAAATTATCTTTGTTCGGGGGGTTGAATATGGACCATGTTTAATAATGCCAGGAAACCAATTATTATAACCATGCCTGAAGATTTTTATATATAACGACATTTATAAAAGTGTTATGGGTGTTTTAGGTCAACGGCTATTTGAAGCCAACACGCGTAGTTGTTATTATTTTAGCAATTGTAAGTTGGAGTTGGCCAATAAAATTTACTGACAGCAGCGCTGCGTCTAGTCAGTGGGTTGTTGAGATAAAGAAAGGAAACTGTTGGATTTTTTTAGAATTTTTCCTTCTTTTCGTTCACATCATCCATGGTCAATTAGTTCAAATTGAAGGACAATTACCATGTTTTGCTAGTTTTAACTCTACAGAAGTGCTTCTACAATTGCACAAATCCATTTTTTTTACAACTGCACGTTTAAAAAGCCGTGAAAGGAGATATCAGCAAACGGTTACGATCAAGGCCTTGTGGTCCATAATATTCAAAGCACATCTAAGTTTACAAAAGTCACAAGAATTTTTCTAGCCTTACTGTTACAGTAGCTGTTCTTTCATTTGACATTGCTGAAGATAAAAAAAATAGTTATTGATTCAAGTGTTCGACTAAGGGATAGGCTACCACAAGAAAAACTAAGATACGTACGCAAAAGAGGCAATAAAATGCTATATTGAAAATTTGAAGTAGAAATACGGTATAATACTGGCATTTGATATACAATGTTATTATCATCATCAACATTGTCATAGTTATTTCATCATCGTTATTATTTTATTTCTAAACTCAGTTACGTTGTACAATGAAGTCCCATGTTTCAAACAGTCGCAGTTTCTCGGCCAGTTCAGAGGTCACTAGAACTAGGCCAAAGGTCAACGCACTGTACTTGACAAAGACGGCAAGGACAATGCAAAGCCAGAGGCCAACGATGGACAGAAATGCTGATGAAAGTATCAACGACCTACAAGAATAGAAAATCTCATGTTAATTGAAACCACAGAATTATAATCAATTTCATGTTGTTGAGATAAGGCGCATACGTTAGACACCTCTTTAACACAATTAATAACCGCAGGAGTCTACGTAATATTATACGAATTGCACACCTCTATAAAGTTGTTTCTATTCTTTTTATAAACAAAATGCATACACCTCTATTATGTTCGAGTTGTTACGTTGTTGAGCTTCCCTGTGCTGTTATGTAACATCATAAAAAAATAAGCAGAACAAAATTTGTTATCGACCCTTGTCAAATCTGGATCCATCCATCCATTTTTTTATTTAAGCACTACCGATCGAAAATTTGAATATCCACACCTCTTATAAGAAATATTTTCTTCTATATATTAATCAAAATCGACATCTTAGAAGTTCATTAATTTCACAGTCATAGTTACGCAATAATTGTTTAATTTGCTCTAAATATAGCAGTGTGTGTGTGTGTGTGTGTGTGTGTGTGTGTGTGTGTGTGTGTGTGTGTGTGTGTGTGTGTGTGATAAAACAATAAAACTAGTGACGATGACGACGACGATGATGATAATAACAACAATATCAATAATCATACATGTAACTACAGCTGACTGTATATTGATTTCTCACCGATGTCTTACGACGGTGTAGATATGGTCAACGAGAGCAGAGATGAGTAGGATGTTGAAAAGTAGAGCAACGAGATATTGGTATATGAAGAGGGTTCGATCCATTAACAGGTATGGTACGTAGTGAAAGAGGTAACCGACGAATAGCAGGAGACCAGCGTCGACAAACTGGTTCCATGTCTCTGCAAGATTCAACAACCATTAAGGGTATCAACATTCATTGTGTTCAAACTTGGGATGGATGGATGGATCCGATTTGACCAAGGTCTATGACAACAGAGGCCGTTACCCTGGACAGAAGTTTGCTCGGCGAATTGCAGCACTTATGAGCAACGTACTAATTATAAAATTGTCTTATATATACAGCATATTTTATGTGACTCAATGTCGGTTTTTTTGATTCAGTGTGGAAAATAATTATACCGGAAACAACCAAGAATGTCTCGACCACAATTTGTAAATATATATAACACTTTTAGTTATCGTTTTTAAGGTGTTTAAAGAGATGAATTGTTTTACTCAGTGTGCATAGAATCATTCTTAATTCAACATTTACTCTTTTTACTTTAGTTAGAGCGTCGCTCGGTAAGGATGTTATGGATTAGATAAAGATATGATATATTAGGAAAATTAATGATATATTAGGAAAAGATATGATAAATTAGAAAACTTTATGATATATTAGGTAAAGATATGACAAATTAGGTAAAGATATGATAAACTATGGAAAGATTTAGGAAACAATAGAAAAATTAAGAAAGCAAAAGATTGATTAAAGTTGGAAAAGATTTAGGATATCTACAAAGCAAAATATTTGCTTCTGAAAGGCTCTTGCTGCGAGAAGCGCTTTGTAAAAAAATGGTCAGATAAAAAACAAAAAGAAATACACACAGAGTAAACACGTACATTTAATTGATGTAATCAAAACGTTAATTTATATAGCGCAAGTTGTGTGGCAACGTATACCTTCATTCAAGTCGTAGCACAATCGTCTTCTGCGTATTGTGTGGAAGGTGAGAAGCAACGCGTAGAGCAGCAGAGAACCAGCGCAAGGGAACCAGATGGCGGCGTTGCCAAGGAGATGGATCTGAGCCTGAACGTAAAAAACAGAAGCAAGTGATTACCGTAGCAACAATCACCATGGCAACCATCACCGTAGCAACAATCACCATAGCAACATTCAACAAAGCACCATTCACCACATGAATGACGAACATAGCAACACGAAACGTTAATAATCATCGTCGTCGTCATCATCATCATTATCAACAACATAAATATAACTGTGACAATTTATGGTAAAAAAAATAATAAAGGCCACAGCAGGCAGGGGGAGGATCCAGACTTGACGAGGGCTTATGACAGAAAATTAATTTGTTTAGCATACTACAGCACATAGAGACAGTGGGCAGCATATACGCCTACCAAATTATTAATATAAAGTTTAAGATCACTACTATTTATATCCCAAGATTTTCAGATTTTGAAGTTGTTGTAGAAAAACGTAGCAGTGTACTAACATAATTAATCGGCGGCCAACAATCCTTAAATATATAGCACGTAGTCAAACCATTTTAAAGGTGTATAAAGCTTGTCATCTACTGCTCTAAAGGTAGGCCATAAAATACCCAACCAATTTTTTCTGCCAATATCTTGACCAGAAGTAATTTTATCCTAGCGATTGTACAACTGTAGCAATGATCGGATTTCGGATGAGAGAATGCGAAGTGCGTTGCTTAACGGTATTCTGATTATTCTTGTCTTTCAATGTGCAATCTTATGCAAAGCGTCTTTTGTAACTTATAATGCAATCTCCGACTGAATGCCTAAGATCTTCAAAGTTTTTTTGAACATCAAGAGAAAAGTTTTTTATAGTGCTAGATCCTAATAATGATGAACTTAGAATGTTTAAACGGTGTTTAAGACTTACGAGCGTTTTCGTTTCGACTCCAAATGTGAATTAGTCTTGATACATTCTTACACGTTCATTGTTTAGAAATTTTATAACGCAAATGAAGACGCTTCAAATATAACGGTCGCAGCCACTGACTGATGATGGGAAGCCAACTCCAAAGATGTAAAGACGAAATTTGTAACTATTGTCTGATTAGGGAAAACTTCTTAGTGGTGACATCTCTCCTGCTAAATTAATAATACTGATGTCCCATGTTTATAAATATTATCGGTTGATAACGCTTAAAAGGTGTTGAAGTCTTACGTGCGTTTTCGTATCGACCCAGTAGATAATGTTGCGTTGCATGATCGGCCAATCGATAGGATCAGAACTATATCGATGTTCGATAGAAGATCCAAACTGAGACGTCAACATCTTCAACTTAAAAAACACGGAAACTCCATTGACCCATAAAATAATTTAAATCAATAATTCAAATAAAGTTTATTTACACACACCTTAATCATTCAGATTTAGAATTCCTTATATTTCTTAGTAATGATTCTCAGTATTTAAACCCATAATTAGTCTAACCATTTTCGTTCTACAATTCCTAATATTCTAAACCAACAATCCTGAATAAAAACACGGAAACTACATTGACCCATAAAATAATTTAAATCAATAATTCAAATAAAGTTTATTTACACACACCTTAATCATTCTGATTTAGAATTCCTTATATTTCTTAGTAATGATTCTCAGTATTTAAACCCATAATTAGTCTAACCATTTTCGTTCTACAATTCCTAATATTCTAAACCAACAATCCTGAATAAAATTATCTTTAAACCATAACTCCGAATATTTTCAACTCAGAATTTCTAATTTTGAAGAGCTCTTCTAACCTACAATTTCTAAACTTTCCAACCGCCAATATCTATAATATCCAATCTATAATTTCCATAATTATTTCCAACCTGCAGTTCCCAGAATTTCCTGAAGAATCCCATTTCAATTTCCTTCGGTAAATAATCTCCTTTCCGAAGGTCTTTCATTTCATCGTTTCCCGCTGGAGAATAACGAATACAATATCAAAACACACAATTCGCACATATCTTATATAACGTTGTTTTAAACCATGTTTAAGGTGTGCAAAAAGCACGCATTCCTAAGTAATATTCCAAATAATCTTCAGCAAGCTAACAACTGAGCAACTCTACCACGTTAACTCGAAAACGAACTATTATTTAGCAACTCGAAAATGATAAATCGAGTACTACATTAACTCGAAAACCAATTTTCGAGCAACTTCATTGCCGCAACTCGAAAACAAACAGTCAATCCACTCTATAAAGTTACTCAATTTCATCAAATAGCAACTCTATAACATTAACTCAAAAACCAATCGCCTCTACTACATCAACTCACGAACCAATCAGGGCTTAAAGTGTGGCAGGACGGTCATGGACGGCGTCCATGCACTTATTTTCAAATCCCTGTGCCGTTATGCCACTTATTTGGCCAGCACACCTAAAAACTGAAGGGGCGTCCAAGCACACCTTTTTTACACTTACAGCACTATAAATAAAGACATCATGCAACTCTACAGCATCAACTCGAAACCCATCAATCGAGCGACTCTATAATAGGAACTCGAAAAGCGACTGACCATGATACGTGTATCGATGTTCTTCCACATTCCAAACGGTGGATGGTTGGTTGTGGAGTCTATCCGTCACGACTTCTAACTGGAAGAATCCCCAATCATCCAACTGTCGACCACTCGTCTATCATGGATGACATGGAAAAGTCTCAACTATAATAATCCAGTTTAACCCTAAGCATACAGTAATCGTATTCTAATCTGAACCCTAATCATATTCTAATCATAATCCTAATCATGCAATAATAGAAAACATGGAAAAGTATCAACCATAAATCCAGTTTAACTAGAGCTCTCCACTGCCTCCTATCGCGTGTAGCGGCGAGAAGATGGGATCCGGAAAGACGGGACCAAGCAAGAATGTTGTCAATCCAGCATATACGCGGTCTACCCTTGCGTCGATAACCTTCCACGTGACCCTGCATAATGGCTTTTTGCACGCAATTCTGAGGGATCCTGATGATATGACCGAAATAGTAGATTTTGCGAGCCGTGATGAGTTATCCGTATTTATTCGCCCAATAAATATATAATAATGTCTAAAACCATTTTTAAGGTGTGCAAAATTTCAACTTTTATGTTTTTTATCAAGCGCTCCAATCCTTGCAATTATACATATGCATGTAATTATACTTTGCGGTGTCTAAAATGACCTCCGCTTTCCATTAATCCCATGCTTACGTTATGCTATAAAAGTTCTGGTTACTTTCAATGCTTGTGAAGATCCAACGTGAATCAAATGAACGACGGATTCAATCATTCTCCAAGGTTCTCTTTCCTTCTCTGCGTTCACAATTCTCTACAACCAGAAACATTGATAAACCGTTACACGACCCTAAGTTTATCGCAAAAAATTTGCTTATTCACGAGCCATAACAGGGAGAAAGCGTTGTAAAATTATCATACCACAGCCTAGCTTTTAATATATCCAGAACAAGTAGAGCAACCGTAGCATGATCAAATACTGTCCTTCATTTCTTGCATATTTATCGCAAACAACAAGTGATGGGGTACATGTACATAGAAAAGCTTCGACTCTATCACGAGCAATCACACTCTAGACAGAACACGGAGAAAAAACTACCACCCTTAGCTCCTAGTGAAGGCAATGTTTTCACTTGAGATGTTTCCAGAATACACAGACTAAGTTTTTAAAATTTCGGAAATAATTTATCTGGATCTCATATTTATGTTCGTCACCTTGCAGCCGGATGGTTGCAGGTTCTAATCCACCTCAAGTCGCCGCGTCGGGACCTTGGACAAGTCCTTTGCTCGCAATAATTGCTCAGCACTTCGGCGTGAAACACATACAAACATGCAATGTCAGTAAAACACCTTTTTTACATTTTAACTTTAATTATTTATTTCAATACGTGCCATTCCAATGTAATAATTCTCACTTGTCCAAATTTTGTCCCGTTCCATGAGGAAAACCATTATGGAGTGAACCATGCCCAGATCCCAATCGCCAATCTTCAGTTCTGGCCATTAAAATACTACCCAGTTTTGGCAGTCAATGTGATGCACCATTTTAATACGGCACCATATAAATTGCCGTCCTAATTATTACTCACCACCATCCAGAGCGTCTGTGGTGGCAGTGAGTCCTGGTATTCAACGTAGCAACTGACTTCTGGGAATTGTGGCGACATCGGGGCAGCAACATCGTGGCTGGATGAGAAAGACACATTATAAAACCTTTTAAATTACAATACAGATTAAGACGCCACTTAAACGCTGTCATAAACTAATATTATATAAGATAACATCATAAAACCTTTCTATAAAGAAACATTACAAAACCTTTCCATAAAGAAACATTACAAAACCTTTCTATAAAGAAACATTACAAAACCTTTCTATAAAGAAACATTACAAAACCTTTCTCTAAAGAAACATTACAAAACCTTTCTATAAAGAAACATTACAAAACCTTTCTCTAAAGAAACATTACAAAACCTTTCTATAAAGAAACATTACAAAACCTTTCTATAAAGAAACATTACAAAACCTTTCTATAAAGAAACATTACAAAACCTTTCTATAAAGAAACATTACAAAACCTTTCTCTAAAGAAACATTACAAAACCTTTCTATAAAGAAACATTACAAAACCTTTCTCTAAAGAAACATTACAAAACCTTTCTCTAAAGAAACATTACAAAACCTTTCTATAAAGAAACATTACAAAACCTTTCTCTAAAGAAACATTACAAAACCTTTCTATAAAGAAACATTACAAAACCTTTCTATAAAGAAACATTACAAAACCTTTCTATAAAGAAACATTACAAAACCTTTCTATAACCCTCGAGTGCCCAAGGGGGGGGGTCCGACCGGACCCCAGGCCTGTTTATCCAGGATAACTTTTTAAAGGCTATGGATCTGCAGAAATGCTTTTAGGTATTCCTAGACCAACCATTTGGGCATAGAATGGTATATTTTGCGTGAGTATTGCCCTACCCTGTACCTCACAATCACAGCATATACTAAGGGTACCGCAAGATATTCGGCTGATATTCATAGCCTACAAGCATTATTATAGGCTTCCTTCGGTAAATAACGCAAGCAAGCATAAAATTTGTCACGAAATTTTCACACTATTATTTTACACCAGGTGATGCAATTGTAATATAAGATACATCACTCGATTGCAAATTCATTTGGGATTACATAGAACCAAATTCTGTTACGATATTCCAATCCCTTCTCAAGAAATTAGCATGAAAACGCTGGGGTCCGCGCGGACCCCCTCCTTGGGCCTTCGTGTACCAAAAAATACCTTGGGCACTCAAGTGTTAAAGAAACATTACAAAACCTTTCTCTAAAGAAACATTACAAAACCTTTCTATAAAGAAACATTACAAAACCTTTCTCTAAAGAAACATTACAAAACCTTTCTCTAAAGAAACATTACAAAACCTTTCTATAAAGAAACATTACAAAACCTTTCTATAAAGAAACATTACAAAACCTTTCAATAAAGAAACATCACAAAACCTTTCTCTAAAGAAACATTACAAAACCTTTCTCTAAAGAAACATTACAAAACCTTTCTATAAAGAAACATTACAAAACCTTTCTATAAAGAAACATTACAAAACCTTTCTATAAAGAAACATTACAAAACCTTTCTATAAAGAAACATCACAAAATCTTTCTTAAAAAAGACATTACAAAACTTTGCTGTAATTAGCCAAACAAATTTCTGTCCAGGGCAACGGCCTCTGTTGTCATAGGCTCTGGTCAAATCCACTAACGCTGAAAAAGGAGACTTAGTAGCTGCCTAATAATAATAACTTTGCTTTTGACGTCATCTCTCTCATGTTTCTTCTTTACTATTTTATCGCGTAGTTGTCCGTTCTTGTCAACAGGGGCGCATGGTGCGAAAGTAAATGTGGAGGAGCTGGCTCACTTTTAAGAACCGCCGAAACAAACGGATATATGCATGACGACACGGTTCTTCAAATGTTGGAATATCACCCAAAAAGATAACCTGTTCATCAGGGCTTTTGGTCTGCTCTATCTTGTGGTCCAGCAAGTCCTCTTTACACAGGGCTGCATAAAGCAGACGTAGCAGAATGTATTTAAATGGAGGAAGAACAGATTGTGAGACGGAGATGGGCCTGGTTGATGGAAAGAAAAAGACTTCGTTATTACTTTTTCGGTTGATATTGATATTGTGAAGATGGAAAGAGCATAGGAGGTATTATCAACTGTTGAATAATTTTTATTTTGTGTGCGGTTTTTATATGGCTTTTTGTAACTCCATTTTATGGGTGTCTAAGAAGAGCACCTAAACTAAGTTTTTTGTGTAAGTGAGCGATTGAGACAAACAGACAGACAGTCAGACAGATAGACAGACAGACAGACAGACAGACATGCAGACAGACAGACATAAAGACAGACAGACAGACATACAGATAGATAGACAGACAGATAGATAGACAGACAGCGGAAAGACAGGCAAACAGGAAAAAAACAATCAAACCAACAGGCTGACAGACAAACATAGAAAAGACGGACAAATAGGCAGATATGCAGACAGACTGACAGATAGCTTTTAATTATTTTTTTTACAACAGCTTTTAGGATGTTCGTTCAGAGAAGAATAATTGCCTGTTACTTCCGCACTTTATATAGCAACGATTTTAAAGCTTTAACGGGTGTCTTAGTGGATAAGTCTATTAGCCAATCATAATGTTATGTACAGTGTCCCCACCTGTTGAGAGTGCGACTCGTCATTCCATGAATCAACTGGATGACGTCACCATCAAAAACTTTACGAATTGGATCATCAACAACCAACGAAGTCCTGAAAAATATATAGAAATCATTCATTCATTCATTTAGCACCTTGTAAACATTTGCTGTTTAACGACCAACGATAGCACCTAGAATATATCATTCATTAATTCATTCATTAATTCATGCATTCATTAATTAATTAATTCATTCAAGTATTTATATGGCATTTATTTATTTGTGCAGAAATCGTGAAGAGGCGCTATATCAGGTGCACATACATACAAAGCACCTCCCAAGAAACAGCAGTTTTAAGTGCTAACGAAATGTGTCAGAGAATGATCTAGGGAACAGTCGTAGCTCAAGAGGGACGCCAACCACAAAAAGGCTTTGCATCCGGGACTGAGAGCATTCCATTTATACACGCTGACAAAGATTAATTATATAGTTTGGCGAAAGACATAACATGGAATAGACTAATGTATGGAGGACTTGTTCAACGCTTGTATTTCAGTCATTTCACCCAACTTCTGATTTAATATTTAGCCTTTATTACCAACCATTACGTCCATGTATTTTTCGTTTGCAAGTGGAGTAATACAGACAAAACTTACCTAGTAATAGAAAGTGAGACAATTATACATCCTCTATAATATATTCGTCGAATAAATCTCACCAATCTTCCTCCTCGTCATAGTCTCTTTCGTTTTATCTTAATTCCAATCTTCGTTTTCCTCCAATTTCCATAAAAACATCCACATTCAAATGATACTATTTTCTCCGCATTATTCTTTTCCCCACCTCTGATCCATCCCCATTACCACTCCCTCCTCCGCCTCTTCCTCCCCCTCCCCTCCTCCACCTCCTGCTCATCTACTTCCACCACCACCACCCTTATCCTATTTCTCCACTCATCCCCTCCTTACTCTTCCTCCTCCTTATAACATCCTTATACAGAATGCGCAATTCGACCTATTTTTATATCTGGTTTTTGCGACACCCAAAAGGTAGCCTTGTACACCTCTAGAGCGTTGTAAACCAGTGGTATATAAGGATGAAACGCAAAACTACAATCATTATTTCCTATGACCGAGAAACAAGAAATCAGATTTAAAGAAAAAAATTATAAAACAATCTTTGTAACCAGTGAAGCAAATGTGTTGCACAAGTTTTTCCGCACAAAGCCTCTGCATCCATTTCTCTCGCCCTGATCTTCTTCCTCCCCAGTTCCGCCCCTTTCCAAGTCCCTCTCCCTCTCCTTCCTCTTTAAAACCTCCTATCCTCTCTTCCTCCTCGTCCTCGTCCTCTTCCTCCTCCGCCTCTTCCAAACCGACCTGTTCGGATCTTTAACAATCCACCAGTTGTTGACGTCCTTGAACGCATAGCACGTGACCTGCTGTTGCCTGCTACTCCCTCTGCCGTCGTCGTATTCAATCGGATACAAGACATCGTGTGAATGCAACCAACATGCATGCTTTCCATACGTACGACGAAGTGTTATCTGTGACCCGAAGGTCACGAACTCAGGTTGACCCCGAGTAATTGACGATAGACCACCCTGAAACACCAAAACAACGAACACGTGTTGCTATGGAAAAATTATAAAAACCGACTGTGTTGGCATGGAAATACTTATAAACACCAACTCGAAATAAGTATTAAAACCGACTTACTTTCTATAAAAAAGGTGTTTTAAGATATGATATGGAAAAAACTATAAAACTGACTCAGTTGGTATGAAAAGTTTTTAAAAATTGACATCGCACGTGGAATTTGCGAATGAACCAAGTAATAACGATCATCATTAATATAAGCTATAGAACATTTATCACAATGAAGTCCGCTAAAATAGAAGTAGAAGTATTGCCGATTTCTTTTAGATAAGAAAATATATGTCATTCTTTACGCAAGTAAAATATAATGTCCTGCACACCTCGTTAATACTTTCTATCTACAGTATAAATATAAAAAAGCAAGCCTTAGTCCAACCTCAAAGTAGTCAGATGTTAAACAACGTTGCTATCCCACACCTTCATAAAACTCCGCCACTGTTTGAGCTCTGCCAATGCCAATGCCAGTCCAAAGTCTGGATAAAGAAGGAGGGCGTCGCTTATGATCATTTTATCACACAGTGACGTTAAACTGCAAACATTCAGATGGCGCAATTCGACCTATTTTTATATCTGGTTTCTGCGGCACACAAAAGGTCGCCTTATACACCTCTAGAACATTCTAATCCAGTGGTATATAAGAAAGAAACTCAAAAACTCGAGTTAATTTGCCTGAAAAGGTTCGAATAAAAGAGATTGAGCTTGACTATTAAAGAAAGAAAAGAACAGAAACTGAGCTGATATCATTTGCGAAAAATATCAGTATATATTCAAATTAATCGTTAAAAAAGTAAAATTTAAAGGAAATCAGCTTTTCCGGCGGCGCATTGGCATGGAAATCAGCGAGCATGAGTTCGAACCCTGCTCTAAGCGTTGTTGTTTGTTCTGTTAGTAAATAAGATTCATGTATTCTGCAAATTGCATTCTTGCGAAATGTTTCAATTGCATAAAAAATGTACATAGGCTACATTGTAATCGGTCTGTCAACCGGATTGCTTCAATAAAGAATATTATTTCTATTATAAAACTGTCCAAAGAACTGCTATGTAACAACTGACCTTAACATCCAACTAACCTTTAGGCTGGCCTGAAATGAGCTGGTCATGACGTCATCATGAGGACCTGATTTGACGAGGAGACCAAGATGAACGTAGAAAACCGAGATGTAGACCAAGATAGGAAGGACCACAAGAAATAGAAAGCGTAGCAGAAGATGATGGAAAACGGTCCGCTAAAAATCAATCAAACAACCAATCAACCAAATCAGCAATCAATAAATCATTCAAATAACAAACCAATCAGTCAATCAATAAACCACTGAACCAATCAGCCAGCCAAACAATAACTTGTCATCCAATCAACAAACCAATCAATCACTTTACCTAATTGTTCACAAGTCTTTAATAAATAACAATTTAAATAATTATAAGCTACAAATGACAAATAAAGGAAAACTCAAAGGAAGACAATGTTCCGCCTTATAAATAGGCTAATGTTACAAATAATATCAACCAGTGGAGTAACATTTAAAAGCACACAGACCATATAATTATTTGATAATCTAACAGCGCGCACTTTTGCTCCATATGACTTATTTTATAATTATTACATCGACTGTTTTATAATAATATTAATATGTTGCTCATCAAGAACTAGACGATTACCAAAAATTATCATATTATAAAATGTATATTAAAAATGTACAACTTAAAAAAGGTGTGTAACGAAAGATTATGGCTTGCTTTCTATAATAGGCGCAATGGAAGATTATAATGAAGGATTGGTGTTGAATGTAAGTACCGTTCTAAAGCAAAAAGCATATCGGGTCTTTTACTTTTATTTTAGCAACTAAACTTTTAAAAAGGTGTTCAAATTAACATTGTTAAATGACAGATCGAGACACGCAATCTCAACGCTTACATCTGATAGACTTTTGTTGGGTAGAATCATTTTCCAGAAGTCAATCACAACGAGCGTTACGATGAGACCCACTGTGCAGAGGGCGATGTATTTGACGCTGAAAAAAATACAACGTTCTATTCTACAATACAATGCAATGCAAAACAATACCATTGTTTTTGAAACAAAACAATGCAACGGTATAATAAAGTATTGTCCTCCTTCCGAAACTGGGTTTAGAACATGAATGGCGCGGAGCAATAAATATTTTTAGTGAAGGACTTGCTAAATATTTCTATAAAGATTCCGATCGAGAATAGAATTGTGATTCTTCATACACTTATAAAATATATCTTTAAATTGTTCAAAAGGTGTTTAAGGTAGTGGACTTCATCTGTAGGTCCATTAAACACAGTAAGTAACCGGTCTGTTATAAAGCAACCTCTGTGCGCTCCCACGAAAAATAATTGCTGTTCAATGACAATGTTTAACAACATGAATAAATCACGTCGCCCATGAGTCAGGATAGAGGACGGTCCCCCAATGTTTGTGGTGGGGACAGTCCATGCTCGTGCCCAACCCCAATATCTAAGAAATATCCGTAAATATTAAATTGCATCAGAAATTTCTCAAATTGTTGAAATTGAGGTTTTCTTTGGATAACTATTAAAAACAGCTATAACTTGGCTGGGAAATGGTATGTTTTCAGAAGATGTCGACCAAACGAATAATTAAAAGGTTATCAGAAAATTTGGTCGGAAAATGGAAAAAATTACTTTAATTAATAATAATAAGAGTAAGTCAAAGCACGTTTATAAATATTGACTGAAACAGTAGGATCCCACGTCTATATCGCATTGTTTAAAACGTTTAAATGGTGTCTATTCTACTGTTTCAGCTAATATATCCATATTGGGTGTTTTGAGTTACTCTTAATTCATTAAATCAATTAATTTAAATCGATAAATGGAAAATGCTTTCGACGACTCAGCCGTCCAATGTCGTCCTTTAGCCGCTCGTTCATTCTCCAAAACATCTAGAACGTCGCCCTCCTCGTTTAGCCAATCTTGAGACTGGCACCACCAGAACAACAGGCAACAGCAGAGCAATAGCTTCAATTCGTTCATACTTCAGGAGTTAAGAAAACTCACCAGACAGCAAACGCCAGACAGAGACCAACGAGTCCGAGCCATAAGAACCACGAACGAGAAAATGGACACCTGAAAAAAGGTATAAACAAATTCTATAAAGATTTTGCAAACTGAAATTGTGTGTTCAATAATCCATGGGATATTTTAACGTGCAGCTGGACACAAAGTGTGTAGTTGGAAAAGAAACTTGCGCAGTTGAAAATAAGATTTTGTGCAGTAACTCATAGTGTTATAGTGAACGAAGGACTAAAAATGGGTCGGTTTTGGGGGCCGGGAAAATTTCAAAATGGTCAAATTTTCATAAAATTTCGACTACCAAACGTTTTGTCTGGACGACTAAAAAGGTCGTTTTTTGCAGTACTAGAAATTTTTTAGAATAACCCCTGCCATTATCCCAAAGCAGAGGCGAGAAAACTTCTTTCTGTAAGATACGGAATTATCAAATTCAATAAACCATTAAATTAAATGATTCATAAAAAGCATTAGTTAAACAATCCATCAAATACAGATGTTCCCTGCATTTTACAATCTACAAAAGACTGGTTGATCCCTTACGATTTGTCAACCTTTCTGAACTCAGCGTATCCGAGGATTGCCATAGCAACAAAGACCATCAGAGGCGTTTCCATGAGAACGAATCGCGATTGGGTGAGTAGAGAATTCTCTAAAATTAGATAAAGAAAGAAAGAAAACAAAAGAAAACGAGATATGAGAGTGAAATTTTTAAAATGTACTTTTATTTATAATATTTCAGCTTTAAAAGAGGTGTGTAATATACTACTTCTTTGTCTGCTATAGTTCGTATTTTATCGTATCGTATCGCATCGTATTCTAATGTATTGTATTGCAAGTGACCATTTATAAAGAGTTTCTGTCAGCACAGAAGCGCTCCCAGTGCGACCGACCCGAAAGAAAAGGATTTGAGGCAAGTGAAAAAAATTAGGATCACCATTGAACAAAGACTATTGAGAAGATATATGTCTATACGCGAAGACTGCAGAGAAGATAGACGAACCTTAGGAATATCAACGAGGATGGAGTTACAGCAGTCTATACGTGAACAGACAAGGGCATGAACAATTATTGATGTCATCGTTAAAGATGAAATAGATATGTGAATAATCCTGCGACACCTTGAATAGAAAACACTAAAATACCGGAACACCGGACATAATTGGTTAGTGTGCAAATTGGACACCTTTTAAACAATAACAACAATAACAGTGACAGTGACAGGACAGCAACGGAACAGCACCAGCAGTAACAATAACAATCATAGTGTTATATAGTCAAGAATACCTAATATGACGAGAACGGCTGCAAGGCTGGACGTCCAAACTCCGAATCCAAGTGAGTTGATGATGAGGAAGGAGATTGGAATGAGACTTCCACCCATCATGGCTGGAACGAAACGCATCCAGAAGATGGGAAAAGTCGGAGGATAGACTGGAAAAACAAATTTCTATAAATAATCACAAATTGTAACAATTATTTGCATGATCCATTGGAATGAAATAAATTCCACTAAATTATTTTTTATTCTTATAATTATCTTTTATCATTGTTGTCTCAATACTTTAATAACGAACAAACAAAATGTTATTACATTTTTTTATCATATTTATGCATTCATTCATTTCGAACATTTATATAGCGCCCATTTAAGAAGCCTACTTATATTCGCTCCCAGCGCAGCCATGGCAACAAAGAGAGCTATTGAGCAACTGGTAGATAGTAGGCAATTTTTTTTCCAGGTAGGGCCAACAACCGAGGCCTTATTACACCTTACTATAAAAAATTACTGTTATTATCATCATCATCATCATTATTAATATTTGCTATTGTTTACCTTTATCGAAATGATCATGATAGAAACAATGTATAAACAATTTTAGAACCATGTTAACTGTTAACCATGACATTCTCCTTAGTAAATTAGCTAATTACGGTATCAGAGGCACGCAGCTTAATTGGTTTAAAAGTTATTTTGATAACCGTTATCAGTGTGTTTCTTGTAACGGTGCGCTGTCCGATCTTCGTCCTGTCAAGTATGGTGTTCCGCAGGGCTCCAATTTAGGACCCCTTCTATTTCTTCTTTTCATAAACGATTTGCCTAACTCATCCTCCATTTTGACGTTCATTTTGTTTGCGGACGATACAAACGTTTTCTTTTCCCATGCTTCATATTTAACTTTAACCCAAATTGTTAATGCTGAACTTCAATTGGTCTCTAAATGGTTTGCAGCAAATAAATTGTCTTTAAATTTGGAAAAAACCTCTTTTATCCTATTTAGATCGCCTAGAAAAAAATCACCACCATTAGGCTCCGTCGTGCTATCAATTAACGAGTCAGTTTTACCCCAAGTCATATCGACAAAATTCCTTGGCGTTTACGTTGATCAGCATTTGACTTGGACTGATCACATCAAATTTATCTCAACAAAAGTTGCAAAAAATATTGGCATTTTGTCCAGGGCATCCCATGTTCTTCCTAAATCCATTCGCTCTCAACTCTACTATTCACTAGTATACCCGTATTTTACATACTGCAACTTAATATGGGCCTCCAACTATGCTTCACGACTATATAAGTTGGTAATATTGCAAAAAAGGGCGGTTCGAATAATTGCTAAAGTTCCTCGTCGATCACATACTAGCCCATTGTTCTCCGAATTCCAGATTCTTAGATTTTGCCAGATAAACATTTTTCAGGTATGCGAGTTCCTCTACCGCTTTGATCACAACCTGCTACCATGTGCTTATAGGTCTTTTTTCCAGCAGGGCTCTGACTTGCATCGGTATAACACTAGAAGCGCCAGTCTGTATCGTAGCATAAAGGCCCAATCCAACTCTCGTAGATTTTCCATTAGATTCATGGGTCCTCCAATTTTTAACTCCCTTCCATTAAACATAAAAGAGGCACCTAATTTGTTAATATTTAAAAAACTGCTGCGATCACATTTGGCCGTTGAAAAATAAAGTTTATAAGTTTATGCTGGTCAATAATTGTCAGTAGTTAAGTCTAGCTGTTAGTTAAGTTTAGTTAAGACTTAAAAATCAATCTGTATGCCTTTATTGCATTCATTTACGTGAGTTGCACAGTCAATGAACTTGGTTTAACTGCTGATCTATCCGTATTTGCTTCTTGGTAATTGGGGTCCCTCCTTAGCGGGATTAATATCCCTTTTGGGGTCCCTTGTCTCCTATGTGCCAATTCGTTTTTTTTGCGATAATGCGTTTGCTGTGCTATCCTGTTGTTGTTTTGGCAAAGGTTTCAATAAAAGATTGATTGATTGATTGATTGATTGATAGAACAATAATAACAATAACAGCAACATAATCATATATATACGATCAACTTTGATCACACCATGACAACCCATCTGACTTGATACAGCACTTCTGTGAACAAGTGCTTACCAGGATCTAGCTTAGGAGCTGAGAAGTTCACAGTTCATACCACAAATATGCCATCCTCTAAATAACACCTCTTTTAAGCTTTCTTTCTCTAAATTTAAACCTGTCATCAACCGAAGGCGTAAATTAAGTTCGCTCTAGTTTCAGTTGAACAAACACTATGAGATTCAAATGAATGTTTAGAATTATAGCGATCAAGAAACTATTGATAATCACAGAATAAACGTATAAATTAATCAACAATAATAACAGTAAAAGGGAACAGGTGCTTAACCCTCAGGCTACCAAGCTTTTTTTGTAACACTGACTACCAAGGGGGGGTGGTTACCACCCCCCTGGATTTTGGGTTTGGTTTGAGATATCATAACTTGTAATACACCTATGCATTCAGAATTCATTTCTGCACAAAATGGTATATTTAGGTTTGAAATATATGAAAGCACCCCGGAATTATGAATTTTTTTCCGTAGGCACCGGTCGATTTCACAAAATGCATACTTTCGCATAAGAAAATATTAGATTTTGTGTGTTTTTGACGTAATTTTTTTATTTAAAAATAGTTTACATATAATAAAGTCCAATATCCAACTATAAAAACTAGTAATAAGTTAGTTTTAATTAAAATAAAAAGAAAAAAACATGTATTAGCTGCTGAAAAACGTTTACGCAGACTTATCGGTTTACGTTGTAAAAAAAACCCAACAATTTCACACATTTAAATTTATTTTGAGCACTTCCGGTCATCAAAAGTCAAATTAATTGGTATCAAAAAATAGCCCTAAATGCACTCTATAGAATGACATAATTTATTTCTCTTGAAAAATAAATTATGAATAATTTTTAATAGGAAAAACATAAAAAATTTATGAAAATAAAACACCTTTTTATATATTTTAATTTATTTTGAGCACCTCCGGTTGTCAAAATACAACTCCGTGACCACCGCAATGTAGCCCCACATTCCCTCTACAGAATGGTGTAATTGGTGTCTCTTCATGTCAAAGGACGGATAAGATACAGCCGATAATCTAAGGGGGGGGGGGGGTGGTATCCACCCCCTCTGGTGCCTCGGGTATATCAAGTATGACTTTTGAATGGTATGGTATATCATCACACATTTTAGCTCAAAATGTGTGCAAATGAATCCTCTACAGCTACCTAAAACGTCAAAATTTTATTCCAAACGAAAAAAGTTTGATTTGGAAAAAACCTAGGGGGGGTGGATACCACCCCCCCCCCTGGTAGCCCGAGGGTTAACAGGATCTAGCATTCACACCACACATCCGGTGGTATAGTGGTGGCGTCGCTGCCTTGAAGCCGGAAGGTTCAAGGTTCGAATCCACCTCGTCGCGTAAGGACCTTTGGCAAGTCCTTTACTCACAATTGCTCAGCGCTTCGGCGTGAAACTCCGATGCAGTGTCCGCTCTACATTCGGGAGCGCCTCTGAGTAGTAAGAGAGAGCTTGAAGGGGCGCTATGACAAGTGCACATACAAACAAACATTCTCGTACTATAATAAGAGTCAAAAATGCCGTTCCATATTTAACACCTCTTTTAAGCTTTTATTCTCTAAATATATATTAGTCATAAACCATCAGCGCAATTCAATTCGTAATTTGCGCTAGTTCCAGTTGAATGAACAGAATGAAATTTAAATGAATGTTAAGAATAGCGATCAAGCAAATTTACGGACGGACGGACGGATAAACGGATAAATAAACAGATAGATAGTTAGACACATGTATCATCTTACTATCTCCTATCTTCGTAAACTCCGCCGCGGTATTGGCTCCACTGATCCAAGCAAACAGTGAGATGATCATCTTTCCAAGAGGTGGATCTGGATCGAAGTGAAACGTTTGGTTAACGTAGAACGATACAAACCGAACGTAGTAGAGCTCGTCAAACCTATATGCAGAAAGAAAAGGCAATTACAAGCAGAGTGGCGTGGACATGGAAATTGGGGGAATTTAAATTCCGAGGTAGTGGACAATGGACATGGTAGCAAAATCGTTTTTAAAAATTCTTAAATTATTCTCTCGGTGTTTAAACTCTTTTATGACCCCTCTTGGTCCTACAATCTTTTACGCTGCGCTTAGTTCCCTGGTTCAAACTACTCTGTTCCATAAGAACCAAAAAACTGTCATATTTAGCCGTGGCTGGGCCGGAAGCGCTTCTGAGTAGCCTACCGTAAAGATACGCTATATGAATTTATAAAATAAACAAATAAATAAATAATTTTTAATTGAATTTTGAATTTTGAAGATACTCACACAACCGCTGAAGGTTTATCCAACATCCAGAGACGGGTGGCAAAGCCGATCCCAGTCAGTGCTAACAATGCTCCTTCCCATGTCCAATGCTTCGCCCCCATCCAGACCTTTCCACCGATACACGGTGGCTATAATAATACTGAGCATAGACCGTCGATACGACAATAACCGCCTAAACCGATAAAATTAAACACCTTTTAAACATAATCACATTTGCTTATAAAGGTCTCGATCGCAGTAAATTATATTATGATTTCAACCATGATTTGCACGATGCAATCAGAGCAAGTTTGTAACATTCGCGATGAAAATTTGACTTGACCTATTAATTATTTCCTTCGCCGACCCAGATCATGCCCAGATTGACCGCAGCAGGGTTGTCAGATCTCTGAAATGTTTCGTAGGGCGATCGCGTCAAAAAGTAGCCCAAATGTCGCGAATTCAGCAGTTGCGTTGGCGGCTCTTAACTATTTAATCGATTAAGGCTAGCGGTGACCATATGTGCTAATTGTTAATTAATAATTAAGTGACAGCTGCTTTTCCTGAAATCCGTTTGCGTTTCGTCATTGGATAGATATTAACTATCGACAATGCTGTGTTAAGAACCACTATGATCAAGCGATAGTTACGACAATAGTCGCTAGGTGGTTTCGTGAAAGCGCTCAAACGCCACCTGGGGACCAAAGTGAACCTCTTTTTTTCTGCACGACTGTTGGCTCATTGGCTTTTATGCCACCACGAAGTTAAACTGGGGAATAATAATTCATTGTAACCTTGCTCATGAGTGCTGTAATATTTTGCCGAACATTTTTGTCCAGGGTAACGGCCTCTGTTGTCATAGACCCTGGTCAAATCGGATCCATCCAAATACATTGTATTTTTTGGTATTGTCATAAGGACGACGTTAAACTGTGGAATAATAATTATACAGGTCGATTAATTTCTTCTGATGAAAAATTAAACAGTTTTTCATTTCTAAAACGTTATTAATCAATGCTATATAATGTTCAGACAAGGTAAAACCTAACATCGCACTTTATTACATTGAAGAATGTTATTACTGTTGGATAATATGCCAATGTGAGCTGCGACTACTTCTGATGCATGCAACATTATTAGATCTGTCTGCTCGATGTGGCCTTTGGTCGCATAATTTTAGACACCTTTAAAGAGTTCTTAATAGTGGTTATATAAAAAAGTCTATGAAAAGTTTTACTATTGCCTGACCACTACGATGCAAATGGACTTCACTAATGTCAAATGTAGTTTATCTAAAGCAACAAACGAAGTCTTTTTTCTTTGTTCGTGGTTGGGCTGGGATCGCCTCTGAGTAGTTTAAATGCTCGGAAAGAATGAATAATACATAAATGAATGGTCACTTACTTGTCTTGTCTCTTCCGTTGTTCTCTTTATTTTATTTATTTTATTCCAAGTATTTATATAGCGCCTCTTCAATAAATCTACTCAGAGGCGCTCTCTGCGCTAACTAGCCGAAGTGATGGTAAGTGTCGTAACAACAAGAAAATTTCATCAATTAGCAAAATAGGTCACAGTGAGCCTGAAACAGTCATCAATGGCGATCACTCGCAGACACGTAGAATCATCCAACGGAATCCCGTCGACAGCCTTCAGATGGTGGAATGTTCTTTGTTCGACTTTTTATTGTTTGAAAGGAGATGTGAACATTGAGTTGATTCGGTGAAAGAAGACCACTTTCTATTGCGAGTAAAAATATTGTATCAGAGAAGAGTGCCGTCAAATAGATCTGTCTGCTCCCTTTGGTCTTAAGTCGCATGATTTTAGACACCCTTAAAGAGTTCTAAATAGCCGATATATAAATAAATTGTATAAAAACTTTTACTATTGGCTGCTTGTCAAAAATATTATATCAGAGGAGACTGCCGTTAACCGCATTTGCTGTCGAAAGATGTCTTTAAACGTTGATTTATATTTAGTGGAAGTTGCAATGTAATGTCACTGTGTGATATCAACGATAGTTAGCGACGCTCTTCTTCTTTATGTAGACTCTGGATTGGCAATGGCATAAAGGATACGTCGCTTTTTAAGAGACTCGTAACCATTTTTTTAACAACGTTTCTCCTGTTGCTTGGCATAATGCCAAAATTATGTGATTGGTTAAGGGCTTGGAATTATTGATATAATCACACATCTTTTTTAACTTATAAGAAAATAATACGCTTAAAACAGGTGTATAGTCACTTTATAAAGTGACTATGCAACAATAATAGGGCCTATTATAAGCAAGAGTCTTAGTTAGATTTGAATTTTGTCGATTACTGATGATCGCTTTTATAAGATTTCCATGTCTAGTATTCGAATTCTCTGATTCGAGCATTCACCAACCTTGAACACACGCTGGATCACCCTTAACCGGAACACTTCAACCGCCCTACACCGGAAACCATTCAATAGCCCTGAGCCGAGCACTGATTGCAATGACAAGATCATACATTGTCCTCAACAAGTGCCGCATTGCCCATACCCGGAATAACAAGACCACCCTATATACCAGAAACCATGTCAAGTGGCGCCCTCACTCGGCCGTCGAAACAGAACGGGTGGTAATATATTTAACACACAAGTAAAAACCAAATTCTGAAGACTGACAATTTTAGACACGTCTAAAACAACTTGAGCAATGGCTATCATTATTACAAAAAAATTCGAATGCAAACAGATCACTGAAAGTCATTATATAACATTAGATAATAAAGTTTTAAAGGTGTTGATCGTTCACCGAAAATTAATAGAAATTACAATTATTTCTATAGTGACGAAAGTCATAGTTACGGATCAAGTTTGAAAGTGCGACGTTATTTTTGTGTCTATTGATTTTATTGAGTTGTTTATGACGACACAATATATGAGGCTGGTCGAAGTAACCTTTACTGCTGTTATAATTGTTAATGTGGCCTTCTTCGTTTTATACCTGAAGTAAAAGTATCATGAAACAATGATTTTTTTCTATAAAAACATAGCATACTAATTATATTGCTGCTGTTTTTTTAGTACTGTTATTCTATTCAGAAAAGACCCGATTTGGGTCGTTTAGCATTAGAATAAGGATCCAGATTTGACGAGATCTTTTCGCCGCCAATGACAACATAGGTCGTTGTCTCGGCAGAAATTTGCTTGGCATAATACAACACCTCTAAAACGTTGATCACATGCTCTATATATAAGCAAGAGTTTTAGTTAGATTGAAAATATCGTTTCTGCAGCTTTCTATGTACCCTCCATGAATTCTCACAACGTTTATAGGATAGCAGATAACTCCTCAATTTATACTGCTGAATTAACGGCCATTATTGAAGCGACAAAATGGATTATCCAAAATGAAAATGTGAATGAAACTGCAAATGCAAATAAGTATATTATATATACTGATTCATTAAGTGTGGCCACATCTATAAAAGAAAACAAGTCTTGTTCACGGCCTAATTTATTTCTGGAATTTATAAATAATGTTAATAAACTTAAAAGCAGCAGTATAATCATAGCATGGATCCCTAGTCATATTGGATTATCTGGAAATGAAATGGCAGACACCCTAGCAAAGAAAGGGCAAGAATTAGAGGAGGTCAATTCAACAAATTATTTGGAATTAAAGGAAATCTATTCGTTAATTAAAAAATATGTTATTAATTTATGGCAAATTGAATACGACAATGAACGAAAAGGGCGTTTTTATAAATCGATCCAACCTTTGGTATCAACTGATATAAAATTTATGGACTCCATAAGAAAAAGAGAAGTTCAAATTACCAGACTTAGAATGGGGCATGTCCTTACTAACTCCTGGTTGAAAGTGATAGGTAAAAGCCAAACAGACCTTTGTTCTAAATGCCAAGTGCCTGAAACAATCGAACATGTGCTGTTTGCTTGTAAAAAGAATGACATTTCAATCCTACTGCTTAAAAAATGTGTAGAGAAAAAAGTGGAATGTACTGTTAAAAATATATTCTCTAATCAAGATATTTATCTTGAAGCTTATAATATACTTATGACCATAACTAATGGAAAAATTATGTAAGAAGTATTGCATATGAATTATAATTTTAGTTGTATTTGTTGTGTGTTTGTGTGTGTGTATGTGTTTGTGTGTATGTGTCTGTGTTAACTAATTCTGTAATAGATTAAATAGGCATTGAATAAAATGATTTTTGCTATTATTGTTAAGCTTATAGATGATGGCTGAATGATTTGATTTTCATATAAATGTTTAATATCTAATCTATTTGCTTATATATGTATTAATTAAAAATAAATAAAATAAAAATCAGGAAATGAATGTATAGTTAAATATATGCATGCATGTTTATGCATGCATGTTAAATAGTGACACTAAATAATGACCAATGCATCAAAGAGGATCTACAGCAACCACCTTATGAACACTGTCGCCATGGACATAGATCATCATACAAATTCCAGAAAAGAACAATGAAAAGAAAACAGATAGACAATAAAGACAGAAACTGCGGAACATTTAAACAACAGTGAACTGAAATATATTGATACCGTAACTTTAAAGACGTCAACAGCCTTTGTAGCTATAAGATGTCGTTAAACTGTTGAATAATAAAATAAGATTTGAATTTTGTCGATTACTGATGATCGCTTTTATAAGATTTTCATGTCTAGTATTCGAATTCTCTGATCCGAGCATTCACCAACCTTGATCATTCGCTGGATTACCCTTAACCGGAACACTTCAACCGCCTTACACCGGAAACCATTTAATTGCCCTGAGCCGAGCACTGATTGCCCTAACGAGACCATGCATTTTCCTCAACAAGTACCGCATTGCCCTTACCCTGAATAACAAGACCGCCCTATACCGGAAACCATGTCACATGGCGCTCTCAATCGCCCGTAGTTCTCGTAGCCGTCGAAACAGAACGGCTTGTTATAATTATATTTAACATACAAACAAAAACCAAATTCTGAAGACTGACAATTTTAGACACCCCTAAAACATCTTGAGCACTCGCTATATGAGTCAATATCACATTAAAATTCGAATGAAAGCCTTTCAATGAAAAGTCTTTATATAGAATTAGATCTTAAAGTTTTAAAGGTGTTAACCTATCCCTGAAAATTAAAAGAAATTTCAATTGTTTCGACTGACGAAAGATGACAAGAATGTGCCATAGTTTCTGATCAAGTATGAAAGTGCGACGTTATTTTTGTGTCTATTGATTTTACTGAGTTGTTTATTACCACACAAAATGAGGCTGGTCGAAGTAACCTTTTCTGCCATTATAATAATTATTGTTGATGTAGCCTTCTTCATTTTATACCAGAAGTAAATGTATCACGGAACAAAGATTTTTTCTACAAAAACATAGCATATTAATTATATTGCTGCTATCATTTTTATTACTGTTTTTATAACTGTTATTATTTTTCTTACAACCAGAAGTATCAATGATCAGTCAGGATTTAAAGAATTTCTTTTGGGAGTAAAATAGGAATCTCCGAAAAATCAGGCCTCCTTCTGTCCCAGATTTGTTTGCATGTGCACTTGTTATAGCGCCCCTTCAAGTTCACCTACTCAGAGGCGCTACCGAATATACACGAAGTGTTAAAAAATGAACTTGTTGTCAATTGCGTGTGGAGTGAATCCGATTTGGCCAGGGTCTATGACAACAGAGGCCGTTACCCTGGACAGACATTTGCTTGGCATATTACATCACTTAATGAGCAATTATTTGTGTAACCAATCCCATCCTTATTATAGCATCGTTTCCAAAATGTTTAAAGGTGTTTAAGCTAGGGACGTAGACGAAGACAGAAAATGTTTTAGGAACGTTTTAAGTATTTATATAGTGTTAATTGATAGCAGGTAAAAGGTGTCTAAGTTGGCAGCGCAATTATCAATTATTATTATTATTCAATTTATTCAGCGGCACACGTCGAAAATTACCAGTCTGCTGAACTTAACTTTCGATTACTCACTCATTAACTCACCGATACTTTCCTCATTGCCTCAGTTAAACTCAGCTACTAGTCGCATTTTTTTACATTACTAAGTACTCAAGTATGTTTGATTACCTTCATTGGTTTCCCTCTGTGCTCGAAAACGATTTAAGATCCTTACACTGATCCTCAAGGCTCAGCGGGTCTTGCCAGAAATATTATTTGTTGTTGTTCGGAGGCTATAAGTTTGTTTTTACAGTATACTCGGTGCACTTATCTTATTATTGTTGGCATAGGACGACGTTGAACTTTGGAATGATAATATTTTGCAAAGTGTTAGAGGAGGTCCAAAAATGGCGAGCCTTAAACACCTCTTAAAATGACGTAAAATTGTTTTATATAAACTAAGTTTGAGATCCGTCGCCGTATTGAAACAACAGTAAAAATTTTTACACTAATTAAAACACACCACAGTCCGATCTCTGTCAGTGCCAGTCCCGAGTCTGGATCAAGGAGGAGGGTGAAATTAGTCATATTTGGTATGACGTAGTATCGTTAAACAGCAGTAAGCAACATTCGCTCCTGTTATTACCATTTGCGTCAGCTGCGAGTCGTGTATCGCTCTCTGTCTTCTGCTTCCGTTTCTACCTTAGTTCATGCTTTCATTGTTAATCGATTGAATTACTGTTCATCTCTCTACTTTGGCCTTCCTTAGGTTCGTCTTCGTGGTCTGGAGGGGGTTCTGTGGGCGGATGCACGCTTGGTGGGAGGTGTCCCTAAGTTTGGTCATATCTCGGACTACATTCGTGATGTCCTACATTGGCTTCTCGTTAAATCTCGCATCCACTTCAGGGTTATTTTCTTTGCTTGGCGCTGCGTTTTGGGAACAGCACCTTTTTATCTTTGCGAGTTCTTCATTCTGACCTCCACTACTGTGGGTCGCCAATCAAAGGAGTGTAGCGGGCGCAGAGAAGTAGCCGAGGTCGGCAGATGGATGAGGTCACATATAGTATGATCATTGGATAGGTAGAAATAACTATCATATATAACTGTTGATTAATGTCGTCATAAGTTGTCGAAAAACTCTCAATTATTTTCACGCAGAAAGCACGGATTCGACACTTTCTGTGTTTTCAGACCGATTGCGTTAGACACCCTTCAAGTGCTTTTACTAATCATATAATATACAACAGCGGGACATTACATTTATAATTGTATACCTGAATCGGATGTGTCCTTTAGCCTCACTTTACGTGCAACAAAATCAAATCAATTAATATTCATTCAAACTTATTATTTATTGAAGGCACAGAATAAACAAAAACGTTGTCGTTGGAATCTTGGACCTGTCTTGGGTCATAGGACTCATAACACTAAAGAAGAAAAGCATATTCATTTAGGTTGCTTAAAAACTGAACTTGCAATAAAAACCTTTGTGATATCATTATTAAATACAGGACATGGTGCAGAGGCTGATAAAAATTATAGGAGCTGGTCGAAAATACGGATTTAAAATAAACCAGGGGAAAACAGATGTGAATGAACTAAACATTCACATAGAAAGAAACATGCAGTTAGAACATAATTATACAATACTCGGGAGCTACAATCACGGCAGATGATAGAAATGAGGAGGATATAAAGATACGCGCTGGTGTGGTAACAAAAGTACTATCAGGAATGGACACAATATGGAAAAATAAAAGAATTACTGCTCCGACCAAGCTAAGATTTGGCCAATAGCAACAAACAGTGCAGAAGCATGGGCATACAGCAAGAGTGAACAAAAAAGAATAAAGTCATTTGATCAACATCACATAGAAGAATACTGAGAATACCTTGGACAGCAAAAAAATGGAACGGGGCGGAGGTACTGAGAGAAGTGGGTAATAGTCAAAAGGCAATTGCCGTATTTTGGTCATAATTATAATGAGGAAAAAATCAAACTGCCTTGAAAAAGATACAATAGCCGGTGAAACTGAGGGATCAAGAGAAAGAGGAAGACGAAGAAGAATGTGGAAGGACGACGTGATGGAATGGACGGGACTGTCGATGGAGCAGGTGGTACGAGCAGCACAGCAGAAAGATCTCATGAGAAAAATTGTCCATGATGCCGCCAATGTTCGGAGTGACGAATAAGGCACCGACAACGACTACGATATCCCAAAATAAATAGAAAACAGACACCTTTTTAACGCATTCACTTCTTTGCACATAAGCAACGTTTCTTTTGCAAGAATCCACATCCGCTGCCCTAAGACGACGACAAAAGTTACAATATCATAATAAATTATGTTCTCAAAATTCTTCAGATCACGAACCGGCAATAAATTTAATTGAAATTCGCTGACCACGTAAATGACAAATTAATAAAAGTGACTATTTATAATAAGAAACCTAGACAAGGCTGGAAACCAAGATCTAGGGGGAAAAGCTACGAGTGGCGTCCATTTAATCGATTATATTTCATTCGAATATTTAATCGGTTGCTAGTTTTATTCAATCGTTGTTTCGGTTCTTCTCTCGGCAATTCCTAAATTTGCTTTCGAATACGAATTGGGAGCGAAGTTAACCATTTCCCGCCGGATGGGGTCACCCGCGACCCCATTAACAGGATAGGTTTCAAAACAATTCCGGTTGGAAAGGGTTAAAATAATGTGAAATCCGTTATCAAGAAGCCCTGACACTACAAGTTTGTCGCTGGTTGTCTTTATATAGGCTGGTAATTTACATTTTTGTGGTGTCTTAACCAGTAGCTGACTTATAGCTTTAGCGACAGTCGCTCATTTTATGGATAATCTCAACTTATTTCTGTCCTGTGTTTTGTATGTAGCATCCTGCACGGACCAACTCATCTCTTGAACATGTCGACCCATCGATTCTTTTGCCTTCCTCGATTTCCTTATTCTATTCATTCATTCATTCATTCATTCATTTATTAGAATTTATATAGCGCCTCTTCAAGAAACTACTCAGAGGCGCTCCCTGCCCAGCCACGACTATGCACACATTATCCGTTGAATTGTTTCATTCCGCATTCTGATTGCGTATCCGAAGTATTTTTCCAACGTGCAAGGTCATTCTGTGACAGACAAGGTCTATCAAATACTTAACAAATTGCTCTCGCTTATTCTTATTTATATCACTCACAACTTCCGTAAAACAGGTGTTTGTGTGTCTAGACTCGCAATGTCCAGTTTAAAAGCATTTCGGTATATTGAATTTTGGCAGAAAATATATCATAATTATTATTCTGGATTATTCGCGACTATTAAGGAAACGAGATATCGCGAGAATCACCAGCGCACACCTAGGAACTAAGTAAACTTTCGGTGTCGATACATAGGAACATGCATACATTAAAAATTACCTTGGCGTAATTTTATATACTAATATTAAACTTCGTAAAAGAGGTGTTTGTTTGCCTAGACAGGAGTAGAGTAACATCTCTTTGGGGTAATGGGGTCAATTATACGCACTCAAAACGGAGCACATATCCAAAGTTTGCTGAAGTCACAGAAAATATGTTTATTCATTTGGATTGATTGTTTATGCTTCTACAACATGAATTAACTGGTCTTTTTAATCAAGTATATTGACTGCAGTGTGATGACAGATGTCGCTGATCAGCAATCACGTATAGGAATGTGAAAATATTCAGTCTACACTAAACACCTTTAAAACAGTTTCAAACTTTTTACATACACTTGAAATACGTGCACACATCACTCCGATGCGATCGTGTCAAACCAGAAAAAAGAAATCTCGTAAATAAAACTATAAACAGAACGATAAATATTTTAACTGCGTCACAGCTCAAACTTTCGCAGTGTCAGTCTCAAGGATGAATAAAGAAGGAGGGACACGTTAATAAGC
The DNA here is from genome assembly GCA_945859605.1 of Lumbricus rubellus. Classification (NCBI taxonomy): domain Eukaryota; kingdom Metazoa; phylum Annelida; class Clitellata; order Crassiclitellata; family Lumbricidae; genus Lumbricus; species Lumbricus rubellus. The sequence continues at coordinate 28,049,623 of OX243821.1, forward strand.
TTCGTTATCACACAGCCTCGTTCAAATATGCAACCGGATCGATCAGACTTGAGAAAACTAACTACACACCTGTTTTAAGGAAGAGAACTGTCTTATAAATAAGAGAAGCAACGAAACATAATGTATCAAAGCTAGTATCCGATATGTTATCACACAACCTCGTTGAACCGAAACAATCAAATTCATAATAATTACAGTGGAGAACATAATTAGTAGATGCATGTCACAGGTAGAGACGCTATTGTACTCATCGTTAATTACGACACCAATTCGTGCAATGATGTGTTTTGCGGAAGAATTAAAGGCAAAAATGGCCAGTACTTGTCATGCTATACAAAGGAATTGCCGTATATAACAAAGGCCTTGAATCTCATGCATGGATCTAAAGAAACAACAATATACCCGTAGAAATGGCCAGTTACTGTACTTTTCATGTTATACAAAGGCATTGCGGCAGGTCTATAATATATAGGCATTGAATATCATGAAAAGACCTAAAAACAACTTGGCGGAATATCTAATATCGCAGTGCGGATTTCAATAAAAAAATTATTGACATAGCCGCATAAGCATGCATTATTAGTAATTGTCAATTTGAGAAGTATACCTTTGTTTATTGGTTGAATCTAGAACCCTGTTTAATTTCAAAATATCACAAGAACAATTATCATAACCATGCCCAAAAAGAAAATATATAGTAAAACTTACAAAAGTTTTATGGGTGTTTTAGGGCAACGTCTTTTTCAAGTCAACACGCGTAGTTATTACTTTTACCAATTGTAAGTGAGATTTTGATAAAGCCAATGCGCCAATAAAATTTACTGATTGCAGGGCATTCACTTATTTACGAGCGTTTGATTTTTGGAAAAACCTAGCGGGTGGACACCAACCCTCCTTGGAAGTCAGAGGGTTAAACCAGTAGAGTAATCAAGCGTTAAGATATGTCGTTTCTGCTACAATTAGCACAAGTATCAAGCTATTTCTATACATAATGTGTTTTGTGTATTAGAAGATGCACATGAAAAATAGCAGTACTTTTCCAGCATTTTCCAAAGGCATTTCCATTGAAAATAGGGCGTGAAATTCACGAAGGGACCTATTATAGCACGATGACAGCTTCGGGGTGTATTTAATTTCGTATCGGTTGTTCGCAATATAGACATTATGACTTTTAAAATTTGAAAACTATCCATTCGAGGTTTGAATATGTAGTCATACTCATTACTCATTAGGAAGTTGACGTGCTATAAAGATTGAAGAATGGGAGGAAATTGGTAGAACGCGTGCACTGTAACAATATACATGTATGGGGCCAAATATATAAATGTTTAAAAGGTGTTTTAGGTATATTCTGAAATTATAATTTTGCAATTTTATGTGGGAGCCTGAAAATTGTGTATGTATGTATGTATGTATGTATGTATGTATGTATGTATGTATGTATGTATGTATGTATGTATGTATGTATGTATGTATGTATGTATGTATGTATGTATGTATGTATGTATGTATGTATGTATGTATGTATGTATGTATGTATGTATGTATGTATGTATGTATGTATGTATGTATGTATGTATGTATGTATGTATGTATGTATGTATGTATGTATGTATGTATGTATGTATGTATGCATCTATGCATGTATGAACGGTTTTTCTTTTTGCCTCACTTTGAAATCAAGCTAAGCACGAGGAGAAATTAAAACGACTGGCACTCTACATGTATTTAGACACCTTTAAAACGCGTTCTTCCAAGACTATATAAATGCTATATTGTTGGCTGTTTTGGAATGTCAAATCAAATCAAATCAAATCAAATTTTTTTTATTGAGCCAGAGAAAAGCACACAAGGTACATATCATCACATAAAAATAAAACATGAATGTTATTGGCAACAAAAGGAAACCCAGAAGGGACTGCAGAGTCCCGCTGGTTAGGGCCACCTAAGCACATTTTCTGGTTCTAGGCGTTAACAAATTCAGCACAATAAAATTATATTCTATTTTCCATCATATATGCAATAAATCAAAAATAAATAAAAACTTAACTACGAAAATTAAACGTTCCAAATTTTAACATCACGATATTACATAATGCAAACACATCTTAATTTTTTTTAAAAAATCAATACCAAACTGAAAAAAGTAAGAAAACCTTAAGTAAAAAACATAAAGCCTTAACTAAGTAGGGAGAAGGAAGTTTAAAGTATGAACCCGACTAACAGTTCTGGTTAATCAACCATAAACCCAAGCAATGCTTAAATGACTTAAGAATTGGGATACTGCGAAGGTTTAGAGGTATTCTATTCCATTCAATAGGACCTGCATACTTAATGGAGAATTTTCTTGAGTTTGTTCGGGCGCGCACAGTTCTATATGAGGCTAAGTTTCTCGTGTTGTATGAGTGTATATCTGAGGCTAGAGTAAAGAGATTGGCATGGGAGATAGGCAATGTGTTATATGTATATCGATGCATGAACTCACACATCTGCAGTTGCTTAATTTGTAAAACTTTTAGAATCCCGAGCTGCGTGAATAGTTTTTCTGAGTGTGAGTTGTAAGGAGAACCGGCTATTAATCTGACAATTCTCTTCTGCAAGACAATAATTCTGTGAAATCGAGAGTTGTAGTTAGATGCCCAAATCATGTTACAATAGGATATGTACGGGTATATCATAGAGTAGTACAAAGTGAGCAAAATGTTTCTAGGCAGTAAGTAAGATATTCGCTTGAGTATACCTATGTTTTTAGACAGTTTTAATGCAATGTGTTCAATGTGTACACTCCAAGTGAGATGTTGGTCCACATAGACTCCAAGGAATTTTACAGATTCTACTTGTGGAATATCAATATTGTCTATGTGGACTTTTCCCTTCAGTTGTGGTGTTGCTTTCCTATGAGAGCAGAAAAGAATGAAGTTGGTTTTTGTCAAGTTAAGAGATAGCTTGCTTGCTTTAAACCAGTCAGACACTAGTACAAGTTCTTCATTAAGGATTCGGAATAATTCCTCATAGGATTTGTGAGAGAGGAAAATATTAGAATCGTCAGCGAAAAGTACAAAGTGTAGGATGGGGGATACATTCGGAAGGTCGTTAATGTAAATCAGGAATAATAGAGGACCCAATATTGACCCTTGGGGTACTCCAAATTTAATCGATTTCCAACTTGATGTTATGCCATTACATTTAACTTGTTGCTGTCTACCACTAAGGTAATCTTTAAACCAAGAAAGAGGGATTCCTCTTATGCCGTAGCTTTCAAGTTTCTTAATTAATATATTATGATTTACAGTATCGAAAGCTTTGGTTAAATCTAAAAATAGTCCTATAGAAAATTCATTTTTATCAATGGCTTCTGTAATCTTATCTTGAATATTTATCAGTGACATTGCCGTCGAGTGGCCCGACCTAAAACCATGTTGAAAGGGATGCAAAATATTTAGTTTAGAGATATAATCGTATAGTCGCTGATACATCACTTTTTCTAATAGTTTCGAAAAAAAAGGCAGTATAGAGATCGGTCTATAATTTGCTACATCATCTCTATTGCCTTGTTTAAATATAGGTGTAATTGAGGATTTTTTCAGTTTATCAGGTATTATTCCTGTTGATAATGAGCAATTAATTATGTCAGTCAGAGGGATAGCAATAAGGTCTAAGTTTGGACTAACTATACTAGGATCAAGTTGATCGGGTCCCGGACTGTGAGTGCGCTTCAGAGTCTGATTAAATTCCATCAGTTCTTGAGGCGATGTTGGGTTGACAGCAAAAGAGTTAAGGGGTGGCGGTTTAAGATACTGCATAAACGAAGTACTCGGGTCCAAGATTTTATCAGATAAATTCTGAGCAATTCCAGCAAAATAACTATTGAACTTTTCTGCCATTAATTTATTATCAGTTATAGGCTTTCCATTAATAGTCAACGATTCAATTATATTATCATCAGTTTTCGAGTTAACTATAGATTTTATCACATTCCAGGTCTTTTTTATATCTTTATTATATTTTAAGAACTCGGCAGCATAGTAATTACGTTCAGCTTTAATTTTGATAGATTTGAATTTGTTTCTATATGCAATAAACCTATTTTTATTTGTTGGAGTTGGGTTTTTTATATATTTTTGGTACAAATTAGCTTTTTTTCTACATGATTTTAAGAGCCCCTTAGTCATCCATGGATGATCGAAAGACCGTGGGTTACGCTTCTTAACTGTTATGAGTGGGAAGGCTGTGTTGTATACATTCGTGTACATATCGAGAAAAGTTTCATAAGCTTTTTGTGGGTCACCTACAATGCACAGGTCTGAGACTGGGGTGAAATCTAGTTGAGATAGAAGGAATCTAAATTGTTCCATCGCCTGTTCATTCACTATTCGTGTAGTATAAGAAGTTGGCTTGTCTTGTTTAGTGGGTTGCGTATGATACCAACCCATAATAGGTAAATGATCTGCAATGTCAGTAACAATAATCGAGGAGTTCATAATCCTAGGCCATGTATTTGTGAATATGTTGTCAATTAGTGTGGCTGAAGTGTCAGTTATACGTGTAGGCTGTAGTATGGCAGGTATAAAGTGATGAGATGAGATGCAGTCGAGAAAATTGCTAGTGAGCGCATGATCACTATGTTTCAACAAATCAATGTTGAAATCACCCATCAAAACTATCTCTTTTTTAGTTTCCGCTAGCTCAGATAATAGTTGATTAAATTCTTCATTAAATATCGTCAGAGGAGTTCCATGTGTTCGGTATATAACTCCCATTATGAGTTGAGTGCCTTTCTGTTGGGGAACCTTTATGAATAGACTTTCATACGAATTGTGTAATGAATTGTGCTTCAGTGGAGGTAATTCTTGGAAGTCCATATCTTTCTTTATATAGAAGCCTACACCGCCCCCTCCATGTCATTCCGATATAAAGGAGACTGCCGAAGAGGAATATGCTCGAAATTATATCAATCTATAAAGTACTACTACTGCTACTGCTACTGCTGCTGCTGCTGCTACTATAATAATAAAAATTGTAATTGTAATCAAGACAATTTATATAGCATAGTCGATAGCAAGCTACTTCTAAAATGCAAACAGCTAGAAACCAGGTGCAGACTGTGCAGCATTAACTGTTTTCTAAAAGCACATTGGGTAGGAAGCAGAGTACGTATGGAGGTTTGTCGAGGCAGTCAGGCAGGCAGGCGGGCAGACAATCAGGAAGGCAAGCAGGCAGGCAGTCAGGCAGGCATTCAGGCAGGCAGACAATCAGGAAGGCAAGCAGGCAGGCAGTCAGTCAGGCAGGCAGGCAGTCAGGCAGGCAGGCAGGCAGGCAGGCATTCAGTCGGGCAGGCATTCAGGCAGGCAGGCAGTCAGGCAGGCAGACAATCAGGAAGGCAGGCAGTCAGGCAGGCAGTCAGGCAGGCAGGCAGGCATTCAGTCAGGCAGGCAGGACGGAGAACCATGAATTATGACTAATAACGAGAAGGGGAATTTGACAGTTGCTGTTAAACAGTGATCGTTTTCTGAATCATCATCATTCGCCGCCTACTCCATCAATGGGAGCGTTGCACAATGAGTTTAATAAATGTCTCCACAGTGTTCGATTCTCGGCCACAAAGATGGCCATGCTCAGGTCCATGCCCAACCCTGCCAGATCTTCATCAATCATCCCTACCCATGTCGATCTAGGCAGTCAGGCAGGCATTAATTCTGAATACGATGAGGAAATGGCATAAAGTGACTTCGAATTTCTCAGTACAGCTCTTCTTGTGGCAGGACTAAAAAAGCAATAATTAAGGAAGTCCACGCAAATTAGTGTCAGGACAGGACCAAATGAAAAACATAAGAACGTATTAAGCACTGATCTTTGTTAGGTACGCGAGGCCAGACCAACTGACGAGGTGGAGCACGACATACTACTGTCATTTTATATAGAATGTTACTCTCATCATCAACATCGTCACCATCATCATCATTATCAGTTCCATTTTAAACTCAGTTTCGTTGAAATATGTTACTATGAAATCCCAAACTAATATTTTTGACAAACCATGAAAATAAATCTATGAATAATTTCATATTAAAATGGTGTGTAAACTGAACAATTATCCGTATAACAGAACCAAGGATGACAGAATGTAACGCCATTGGCATGTCTTCTTTATTCCCTTTCCAGCCGTAATTGTTTTGATACCTATCCTGTTAATGAGGTCACGGGTGACCCCATCCGGCGGGAAAGAGTTAATAGTCAAATATCACCAAATTTATAACCGATTCCTAATAGCTAATGCCCTATAGATAAGTTTTAGGTAGAGCCAGTATTATAGGCTAGTTAACACTGTAGTTAACCCGTTTACCATGTAATAAAAAATTTCTTAGTAAAAATTGGACGAGTTAACTCGGGGATCACGGTAAAGGAGACGTTTAATAAAGGTGTGACACATCAGTTCTGGAGATTGTCCTCGGAAATATTCAAAAATTATGACTAAAAACCAGAAGCGAAGGGAATTTGTAAAACAATGATGACATTCAGCAATGTAGCGCATACTCGCATCGAATTTTGCCAGTTCAAGACCAAATTAAAAACCTATAAGTTTTTCAGGACTAAATATAAATAATTATAGAAAACCACACACATAAGTTACAATGCCAAATTAAAAGCAAAATAACGTATAATGTATATCTTCCATACGCTTAAATAGAAGAATATAATACTGGCATTTGAAATACAATGTTACTCCCATAATTATTATTAGATCCATTTTAAACTCAGTTACGTTGAACAATGTAGTCCCATGTTTCAAACAGTCTCAGTTTCTCGGCCAGTTCAGGGGTCACTGGAACTAGGCCAAAGGTCAACGCACTGTACTTGACAAAGACGGCAAGGACAATGCAAAGCCAGAGGATAACGATAGACATAAAAGCTGATGAAAGTATCAACGACCTACAAGAATAGAAAATCTCAACTTAATTGAAACCACAGAATAATCAATTGCATGTTGTTGAGATAAGGAGCATCCGTTAGACACCTCTTTAACACAATTTACAACCTAAAGAGCCTGAGTAATAATAAACGAAATACACAGCTCTTTAAAGTTGAGTCAAATTACTTTATAAACAAAACACATACACCCTTGTTATGTTACACACACTCAACCGAAAAATTTGAGTAAACGCACCTTTTCTAAGAAAGATATTTCTATTCTATTTTTGGATTTTTGGATTTATTGTTTATGTACTGTATAAACTGTAAATTTGTCGCCAACGGCCATACAACGACGTTAAATTTTGGTGAAATAAAAAATAAATAAGATTTTTAAAGCGCCTCTTACGGTACAATCTAATCAGAGGCGCTCCCAGTGCGAAGACTCCTTTCACGTTGCTGAAGCATTTAGAATTTTAACGAAAAGAAATTAGACATTAACACGTTGACCGCGAGGTACGAGTTAACTCGTACTCCAGTTGGTAGTCTGGGACGCGAGGTACGAGTTAACTCGTACTCCAGATATACAGGGACTTTAGGAGTCGTGCTGGCAATCAATGGTACCTCTGGTAATGGGAGATCAGATTCTCAGCCAGGCCTGGCTTGTCGATGCTTTTCAGCAGAGCTGACGCATGTCATAAAGCGAAGGGGCTTCCTCCGGTCAAATTTACGATGGGCTGCCACGTGTAAGAGAGCCCGGTACCCATTCAGACCTCGAGCTTTATTATGGGGCGGGCGGAGTCGTCTGTTGTAATTGTAGGTCCGGTCATTAGTTTATTAGTGATGCAATTTTATTGTATTCCTAACATAGGCCTACGACTCTACAAAATTTAGCTTTCAAGTCAAAAACCAGGGCTCACAACTGGCAATCCACAACAGTAGGCCTACCTGAGATGAGAAAGTTCTTGGGACTTGTCTTTCTGATTAGTTAGGTATATTATAAAGAAGTCTACTAGGCCTATAATATTGTGATCTGCCGGAGTACAGATTCGTCTATTGCCACTCCTCTTTTCAATCATACCATGGCTCATGATAGATTTGAACTTATAGGCCTGCTGAATTGTGGCATAATTGCAATATGAAGGTTTTTCTGAAAATGGAAGGCTTTTCAAGCTGCGTGACATTTTCAATGTCGATATTATGCTAATTTCACGATTTCAAGTCGTCTGTTGGCTATGGTCTACCCTAGAACGCGACATTCATAGGCCTACTGATGAGTGCTGTGGCACGGGCTGCTGAAATGCAGACAGTTTCTTTAGCCAGGTTACTGTATAGCTTAGGCCTATAGTAGACTAATAGTAGGCCTAATAGACTAATATTAGGACTGTTTCTTTGCATTTTTTTCTTTGCATTTCGAAAGTCACTGTCAATGACAACTGACAATAGCCTCATTGTCTATGATTTTGGTCGGGCTGATGCGTCGATCAACAGGACCTGGTAATGAATGGTCCCTGCGATCAAATTTTATGATCGAGCTGCCCGTGTGACGCACGTGTCAAATTTACGATAGGTATTTACGATAGGTATGCCGGGGTTCAAATTTTCTATGGTGCCGCCGCGGACTGCAAAGAAATGATCCCGCGGTCAATGTGTTAAAAAAGTGCCACCCAGTAGTGCTTCTAATGTCACCATCACACCACAAAAACTACCAACACTAACGATGACGATGATGATTATGATGCCAGTAATAACAATAATAATCATAATTACAACTGACTGTATAAATGATTTCTCACCGATTTCTTAAGACGGTGTAGATATGGTCGACGAGAGCAGAGATGAGTAGGATGTTGAAAAGTAGAGCAACGAGATATTGGTATAAGAAGAGGGTTCGATCCATCAACAGGTATGGTACGTAGTGAAAGAGGTAACCGACGAATAGCAGGCGACCAGTGTCGACAAACTGGTTCCATGTCTCTGCAAGATTCAACAACCAACTTTGTAGTGTTCCAACGGCTGATATAATGAAATTGCCTTATATATAAGGCACTTTTTATGTGACTTAAGGGTGTCTTACGATGAGTGTGGTCATAGAATGTCTCAACGTTTTTAACCCTCGGGCTACCAAGGGGGGTTGTAACCACCCCCCCCCTAGGTTTTTTTCCAAATAAAACTTTTTGCGTTTGGAATAAAATTTTGACGTTTTAGGTAGCTGTAGAGGATTCATTTGCGCACATTTTGAGCTAAAATGTGTGATGATATACCATACCATTCAAAAGTTATACCCGATATACCCGAGGCACCAGGGGGGGGGGGTGGATACCACCACCCCTTAGATTATCGGCTGTATCTTATCCGTCCTTTGACATGAAGAGACACGAATTACACCATTCTGTAGAGGGAATGTGGGGCTACATTTTGGTGGTCACGGAGTTGTTTTTTGACAACCGGAAGTGCTCAAAATAAATTAAAATATATAAAAAGGTGTTTTATTTTCATAAAATTTTCATGTTTTTCCTATTAAAAATTATTCATAATTAATTTTTCAAGAGAAATAAATTATGCCATTCTATAGAGGGCACTTAGGGCTATTTTTTTATACTAATTAATTTGATATTTGATGACCGGAAGTGCTCAAAATAAATTTAAATGTGTGAAAATGTTGGGTTTTTTTTACAACGCATACCGATAAGTCTGCGTAAACGTTTTTCAGCAGCTAATACATGTTTTTTTCTTTTTATTGTAATTAAAACTATCTTATTACTAGTTTTTATAGTTGGATATTGGACTTTATTATATGTAAACTATTTTTAAATAAATAAATTATGTTAAAAACACAGAATCTAATATTTTGCTTATGCGAAAGTATACATTTTGTGGAATCGACGGGTGCCTACGGTAAAAAATTCAAAACTTCGGGGTGCTTTCATATATTTCAAACCTAAATATACCATTTTGTGCAGAAATGAATGCTGAATCCATTGGTGTATTACAAGTTATGGTATCTCAAACCAAACCCAAAATCCAGGGGGGGGTGGTAACCACCCCCCCCCCCCTTGGTAGTCAGTGTTACAAAAAAAGCTTGGTAGCCCGAGGGTTAAGGTGTTTAAAGAGATCGGTTTTTTTATTCAGTGTGTATATAGAATCATTCTTAATTGAACTTTGACTCTTACTACTATTAAAGTTAGATCGCTATGGATTAGATAAAGATTATGTTAAATTATGGAAGGATTTAAGAAACAGGAGAAAAATAAAGAAAGCAAAAGACAGAGGAATGGATAAAGTTGGAAACGATTTAGCATATTCGCAAAAGAAAATATTTGCTTCTGAAAGGCTTTTGCTGCGAGAATCGCTTTGTAAAAATGGTGAGATAAAATACAAAATGAAATACAAACAGAGTAAACACGTGCAGTAAATTGATGTAATCAAAACCTGAAACTTATATAGCGCAAGTTGTGGTACAACGCATACCTTCATTCAAGTCGTAGCACAATCGTCTTCTGCGTATTGTGTAGAAGGTGAGAAGCAACGCGTAGAGCAGCAGAGAACCAGCGCAAGGGAACCAGATGGCGGCGTTGCCAAGGAGATGGATCTGAGCCTGAAGGTCAAACCAGAAGAAATAGTCACCGTAGCAACAATCACCATAGCAACAATCACCATAGCAACAATCACCATAGCAACATTTCACAATAGCAAAAATCATCATATGAAACATTCACCGTAGCAACATTCACCATAGCAAAAATCACCATAGCAACATTCACCATAGCAACAATCACCGTAGCAACAATCATCATAGCAACATTCACCACATGAAAGATTAACATAGTAACACGAAACGTTAATCATCATCGCCGTCGTCATCATCAATTCACCGTAGCAACATTCACCATAGCAAAAATCACCATAGCAACAATCACCATAGCAACAATCACCGTAGCAACAATCATCATAGCAACATTCACCACATGAACGATTAACATAGTAACACGAAACGTTAATCATCATCGCCGTCGTCATCATTATGATTATCAGCAACATCATTATAAGGGTTACAAATTTTATGGTAAAAATAATAAAGGCCACAGAGGAGGATCCAGATTTGACAAGGACTTTTGACAACAGAGGCCGTTGCCAACTTACTAATAATCTAAAATTTCCGATCACTTAATTTTATAATCTTAAATTTTTAGATTTCGAAGATGTTGTAGAAAAATTTCGTACTATCATAATGGACCGTGATCAACAATCTCTAAATATAGCATATAGGCGAACCATTTTAAAGGTGTCTAAAGTCTGACATCTACTTCCATAAAAAAGACCCATCCAATTTTTTTCTCCCAATATCTTGACCAGAAGTAATTTTATCTTCGCGATTGTGAAACTATAGCAGTGATCGGATATCGGACGAGAAAATGCGAAGTAGACGTTGCTTAATGGTATGCAGTATATTCTAATTATTCTGATTATTAACGTCTTAGAATGTGCAGTCTTATGCAAAACGTCTTTTGTAATTCATAATTCGGTCTCCAACCGAATGCTTCAGATCTTCAACGTTTGCAAGAGCGGAAACTCTGGAGAGAATCGAATAGGAGTGCATCGAAAACCTATGGACCATCGGCCATGGATCTTTTAATGATGAAGTCAGCACGTTTAAAAGGTGTTTTAGAACTACGTGCGTTGTATTAATGAGAATTAGTCTTGATACGTTCTTACACACTCTCTTGTTTAGAAATTTTTTAGCGCTAATAGAAAATATAACGGTCGCAACCACTGACTCATGGTGGGAAGCTAACTCCAAAGGATGAAAAGACGAAATTTGAAACTGTTATATTATTAGGTATCGGCGTGTCGTCTTTCACTGCTGAATTAATAAAACAGCTGGCCTCTAATTATAAATATTGTATATTGACAACGTTAAAAGGTGTTTAAAACTCACGTGCGTTTTCGCATCGACCCAGTAGATTATGTTGCGTTGCATGAGAGGCCAATCGATAGGATCAGAACTATATCGATGTTCGATAGAAGATCCAAACTGAGATGTCAACATCTTCAACTTAAAAACACGGAAACTCCATTGACACACAATTACTAAAAAAATTAATCAATATTTTTTTAACATTTACTTACACACCTTAATATTTTCGACTTAGAATTCTCAATATTTGAAACCTATATTATTAGTCTTGCCATTTTCATTCTACAATTCCTAATATTCTAAACCAACAATCCTAAATATCTCCAAACCATCTAGTAGTCACACAAGACCAATATCACCAAAAAATCATTTTTTTATATTTCCAACAAATAACCCCACATACAATTATCCAACCCTTAATATCTGCAACGTACAGATGATAAGGCCACACAGCTGTGTGCCTTTCTCGTTTAAACAGAGATTTATTTAGCCGTTCTGTTACTTTGGGAACGCTTCTGAGTATATAGAAAGTCATATATTTTTTAAACTCAAAATGCTATGTTTGAGGCATCTAACCTACAGTTTCTCCACTTTCCAACTGCCAACATCTATTATATCCAATCTATAATTTCCATAATAATTATTTCCAACCTGCAGTTCCCAGAATTTTCTGAAGAATCCCATTTCAATTTTCTTTGGTAAATAATCTCCTTTCCGAAGTTCTTTCAATTCATCCATTTCATCGTCTTCCGCTGGATAAAAAGAAATAGCAAAAAACACAATTCGCACAGTCTTTATATACCGCATATTTAAACCATGTTTAAGGTGTGCAGAATGCACGCATTCCTGAGTAAAATTCCCAATAATCTGCAGCAAGTTAACGATTGAACAACTCCACCACGTTAACTCGAAAACAAACTATTATTTAGCAACTCGAAAATCAAAAAACGAGTAAAACATCAACTCGACAACCAACTTTCGAGCAACTTCATTACATCAACTCGAAAACAATCAATCAATCAACTCTATCAAAGTTACTCAATTTCATCAACTAGCAAATCTATAACATTAACTCGAAAACCATTACCAATCGCCTCTAATATCAACTCGATAACCAATCAGGTATTAAAGTGTGGCAGGAAGGTCATGGACGGCGTCCAGGCACTTATTTTCAAATCCCTATGCCGTCCTGCCATTTATTTGACCAGCACACCTAAAAAGGTAAGGGGCGTCGATGCACACCTTTTTTACACTTTCAGCACAAGAAATAAAAACATCATGCAACTCTACAGCATCAACTCGAAACCCATCAATCGAGCGACTCTATAATACGAACTCGAGAAGCGACCGACCATGATACGTGTATCGGTGTTCTTCCACATTCCAAACGGTGGATGGTTGGTTGTGAAGTCTATCCGTCACGACTTCTAACTGGAAGAATCCCCAATCATCCAACTGTCGACCACTCGTCTATGGAAGACATGGAAATGTATCAAGAATAACACAGAATAACACAGTTCAACCCTAATCGTTCTTTAATTATAGCCTAATCATACAACAATTTTCATTATACCATCATTATTTGTGTGGTGCGGTGGTGTAGTGTAGCCTAACAATACAACAATAGGATAGTATGTTGGACTGGGAGCGCTTCTGAGTAGTTCACCTTGAAGGTGTGCTTTTTAAAAAGTCAATAATAATAGCAATTTTATACCACATATCGTATTTGCAAAAATGTATAATCAGGTCCTAATAATTATATATACCATATGCATTTTATAATAGTCATACCTTCTAAACTGAAGTAGAGTGTCCGAATGTCGTAATTTTATTTCACCAAAGTTTAACGTCGTCGTATGGCATCAAAGGCCTTTGACGATCCGAATGTCGTAACATTTATGTCGTAACATTTGCAGCTCATTTTTTATAGACAATTTAAGAATACTTTTAACGGTGTCTAAAAATGACCGTTCTAATAGATCTACTGCATCCCATGCTTACGTTATAAAATGTTCTGCTATATCCGGTTCTGATGATCCAACGTGGATCAGATGAACGACGGACTCAATCATTCTCCAAGGTTCTCTCTCCTTCTCTGCGTTCACAATTCTCTGCAACCAGAAAAATTATATTGTCCATCGTTTATCGCAAACAAAAATCTCCCAATCCTTATCACTTGAGTGCCCAAGGTAATTTTTGGTACACGAAGGCCCAAGGAGGGGGTTCGCGCAGACCTCAGGGTTTTTATGCTAATTTCTTGAGAAGGGATTGGAGTTTCGTAACAGAAGTTGGTTCTATGTAATCCCAAATGAATTTGCAATCGATTGATGTATCTTATATTACAATTGCACCACCTGGTGTAAAGTAATAGTGTAAAAATCTCGTGACACATTTTATGCTTGTTTGCGTTATTTACCGAAGGAAGCCTATACGCGTGTATGAATATCAGCCGAATATCATGCGGTTCCCTTATTATGCTGTGATTGTGGGGTACAGGGTAGGTCAATACTCACGCAAAATATACCATTCTATGCCCAAATGGTTGGTCTAGGAATACCTAAAAGCTTTTATGCAGATCCATAGCCTTTAAAAAGTTATCCGGGAAAAACAGGAAAAACAGGACTGGGGTCCGGTCGGACCCCCCCCCCTGGGCACTCGAGGGTTATTCACGGACCGTACCATAACAGGGAGGTTTGCAGGTTCGAATCCACCTCAAGTCATCGCGCGCGTAGGGATCTTGAGCAAGTCTTTCGCTCGCAATAATTGCTCAGCGCAACAGCGTGAAACACATACAAACATGCAATGATGTCAGTAAAACACCTTTTTTAAATCTAAATTTAAATATTTATTTCAATACGTGCTATTCCAATATAATAATTCTTTCAGAACATACCCTAATTTTGTCCCGTCCCATGAGGGAACCAGTAGGAAGTAAGCCTTCCCCCAGATCCCAATCTTTATTTCTGGCCATTAAAGTACTATCCAGTTTTGACGGTCTTTGTGATGCGCCATTTTAACCCGTTGGAGGTGAGGTGACGCATTGTAACGTTAGAGGTGAGGTGGGGTCTGACAAACCCCAACACATATTTTTTTTTTCAAGTCGTGATATTAAATGGAAAACATTAATTTGAATTAAACTATTCTTCTATGATCAATTATCAACTAAACAGGCGATTATCACGAACACATATCTGTTTTCAATCCTTATTAGATGGGCAGAAGGTGAACCCATCCATTGTGTACTTTGCCCGTGTAAGTTCGGTTTGTATACGAAAAATCGCAATTTCCTTCAAATATACATTAAAATTTTAAAAAACTGTTCGTTCAAAATTCCTGAAATTTTGGTAAAGTGTCCGTATTTCATATTCAGAAAGGTAGAAAAAAATAATCCAAGCAGGTTTGACGTTTTCCACAAAAAAATTAAAGTAGAATACCTCTGGGGTGTGTCACACCCCACCTCACCTCCAACGGGTTAATACGGCACCATATAAATTGTCGTCATAATTATTACTCACCACCATCCAGAGTGTCTGTGGTGGCAGTGAGTCTTGGTATTCAACGTAGCAACTGACTTCTGGGAACTGTGGAGACATCGGGGGAGCAACGTCGTGGCTGGAAGAGAGAAATATGACCTTATCAATTATTACCAAACGTTACATTGGTTTAGACACCATTTAAACGCTGTCATCTGGGATATATAAAAATCGGTGATGATAGATTTGGCGCTGTTGACGACACATCTCGATTAGCATAGTTCCCATTTTAAACGATGTCGTGCATGATAATCGGTGATGATTGAATCAGCGCTCAATTCACACCTCTTAAACGATCTCACAAAATACTATATAAACTTTCGATAGGGTACATAAAAGCATATAGCTACTAACACTCCAAACTGTCTTTAATTAAGCTAATTATTAATGTGAGCAATAATCTAGCTATGAAATTTACCTCATTTGGCTCTCTGTCCCCTTGGCTATGGGTGTGGGGGCACCGGTTATGAGCCGCTTGCTTTGCCTGGGGGTGGGGGGTTGGTAACTCGTGAAGGTAAGATCGAAATCAAGCGGGTATCCTCTATAATTGTCTGTTTTGCATGTGCATTTGTCATACCGCTCGCTACTCAGAGGCGCTCCAGACTACAGAGCGGACACTGCATCGGAGTTTCACGCCGAAGCTCTGAGCAATTGCGAATGAAGGACCATACGCGGCGACTTGATATGGATTCGGACCTGCAAGGCGACGATAATGCCTACTACATCACCGCCACCCCACCCCCAATATTTTATCAGCAATGCGGAAAAGTTCTGAAAATGTTGGAATATCACCCAGAGGAAATCGATAGCAATTCATCGGCATACAAAAGCCATGCCCAAGCTACTTAAAGCAGACTGTCGATATGATCATATGAAGGAAGAGCTATGGTGAGGCACAATGGTGAAGCCTATCTGAATCAAACGAAAATGTTTTCGCTAGCACTAAACGTTCATTTAATTGAAATGATGGAAAGCCAATACAATAATTTTCATTGCGTGTTCCACTTTTATATAATATGTTGAAGCTCCGTTTAATGGGTGTCTGAGATGTGCACTCAAAATAAGTTTTTGTGTAAGCGAGTGAGATAAACAGGCATCCAGCTTTTAATCATTTTCAACATTTCAATTGTTTGCATCCGTCACAAACGGAGCATTTATGTCCCGTCATCTTCGACCGATATATTATATTTTCGGTTAAAACGCTTAAGTGGGTGTCTAGCCAATAACATGAAATATTATATAAGCATGAGCTTAAGTGCAATAATGACCTGTCATGTTCAAAGTTTATATAACAACTTTTGAATCGCTTTGACGGGTGTCTAAGCTTAGTGGTCTATTCTCGATAAGTGTCTATAATTAGCCAATCATAACCTGTTGAGAGTGCGACTCGTCATTCCATGAATCAATTGGATGACGTCACCGTCAAAGACTTTACGGATTGGATCATCAACAACCAATGAAGTTCTGGAAAAAGAAATCATTCATTCATTCATTCATACATTCATACATTCATTAATTCATTAATTCATTAATTCATTAATTAATTAATTCATTCATTCTTTCATTAACTCAATCATTCAATCATTCATTATTTCATTCATTCATTCATTCATTCATTCATTAAATCATTCTTCATCCATTCATTCATTCATTTAATCATTCATTCATTCATTCATTCAATCATTCATTCATTCATTCATTCATTTATTCATGCATGCATTCATTTATATAGCATTCATTTATATGTGGGGGCGAAGTGGTGTAGTGGGGATGTTTGAATCCACCTCAAACCGCCTCATATGGACCTTGAGCAAGTCCTTCATTTGCAACTGTTCAGCGCTTAGGCGTGAACCTCCGATTTTGTGTCCGTGTTGCAGTTGGGAGCGCTTTCACCTTCACTACTCTTCGATATTCTCTCCCTACTTTTCCGTTTTCTTTTCTCTACCTACAATCCTCCCTCCCCCGCAACAAATCTTCATATTTTTTCAACTCCCTTTCATTCTCCCTCTCCTCCTCCCTCTCATCTACATTGAAATAAACCTTATCCACCCATTTTTCTCCTCATTTCCTTCCACCCCCTTTTCCTTTCACTCTTCCCCCTCTTTTCCCACCCATACCCACTTCCACTTTTTTCCAAGTCCCTCTTCCACTCATTTCTGTACTCAAATTCCTGATCCTCTCCTTCTTCTCCTCCTCCTTCTCCTCCTCTTTCTCCTCCTCCTCCTTCTCCTCTTCCATCCCATTACCCTTACCCACTTCAACTCTTACCAATCCTTCTTCCAAACCCACTAGGCTATATAAGTTTTCGTAATGAATTTTTCATCTCATTTCCTCTGGTACTCTTCCACCCTCCTTTCTCTCTCACTCCTCCCCTTACCCAATTCTACCCCTTTCCATGTCCATGTCCCTCTCCTTCCTCCCCCAACACCGACCTGTTCGGATGCTTAACAATCCACTTTATCCACTCCTGACCCCTCCCTCTCTTTCCCCTCCTCTTCCTCTTTTCCAATTCCTTCTCCCTCTTCCTCTTCTTCCTCACCGATACAAACACCCATCTTTTCCCTCTTATTATCCATCTCCTCCTTTCCTTATCCACATTGAAATAAACCTCATTTCCTTCCACCGCGTGACCGCCTTATCCACGCCCTAATACTCTTCCACTCTCCTCCTCCTCCTCTTCATCCCTTTACCCATTTCCACCCCAATCCAAGTCCCTCTCCCTCTTCTCCCCTCTCCTTCCACGGACCTGTTCGGATGCTTAACAATCCACCAGTTGTTGACGTCTTTGAACGCATAGCACGTGACCTGCTGTTGCCTGCTACTCCCTCTGCCGTCATCATATTCAATCGGATACAAGACATCGTGTGAATGCAACCAACATCCATGCTTTCCATACGTACGACGAAGTGTTATCTGTGAACCGAAGGACACGAACTCAGGCTGACCCCGAGTTATAGATGATAGACCACCCTGAAACGCCAAAACAACGAACACGTTGGTATGGAAATAGGCTTATGAGAGACTCCACTGCTAAAGAAATAAGTTTAGAAACCCACACCTTTGCAATGGGACGCGTTTTAAAAATTGACTGTGCACGCATCATAGAATAAGGCTTAGACACCTTTAGAACGTTGTTAATCAATTATATATAAAAAGAAAACGCAATATGAATTGTTATAATTTATGTGTAGCTCAAAGCAGGGCTTTTTTAACGTGCAGTTCTACACAAAATGTGCAGTTCTAAATGGATTTGTGCAGTTGTAAAAGCAATTTTGTGCAGTTAAAAAATATTTTTTAAAGTTCGATGTCTTCTGATTTGGAATAATAAGCTATTTTAAAAGACAGTCAGAGAAGCTTTTTGTAGGCGTATTGCAAGTTTTGTGATTGAAGTGTGCAGCTATAAACTTTGAAAACTAATATAAAGTTTTAGATGACATAATATGACAAATATTATTTGTTAAAGACTTGTCAATAATTATGTGTAGCGGAGTAAGACCACCGATAAAGAAATTGAAACAGTCTTTATACTTACTGTCATTTTCTAGTATTTCGTCAACGTCGGTCGCAAGTGGTAAGTGTAACTATAATAGATTGAGAAGAACGTGAATGGCGATTAGTGCAACTCCGCCACTGGTTGCACTCAACCATGCAGTGCCTGTAGTGCAACAATAGCCAGGCCCACTCCTGGATGAAGGAGGAGGGCGTCGCTAATGGCCTTTGTAACTACACAGTTACGTTAAACTGCAACTACTAGACTGCATATTTTAAAAAAATAATGAATTAAAAATTCGCTGCAGGTGGATGCAACTTAGACACCTTTCACCTGCTATCAAACAATGCTATAATAAAGATATGTAACTTTTTGAAAATAACTGTGACTTCTGTATTTCTTCCAAAACACCTTTCAATTAAATCGATGCTATATAAAGAGGGGATTGTTCTTTTTCATGGAATATAAAAAGTCTAGTACCTTGCTCACAAGTGCTCTAATATGCCGAGCAAATTTCTGTCCAGGGTAACGGCCTCTGTTGTCATAGACCCTGGTCAAATCCGGATCCATCCATTCAGTAAAAAAGAATCGCTACAAATAATAATGATAATAAAATAAAATAAATGGCAATACAAAATTATAATTGTTAAGTAGGCTAATATTATTGTATTACTGCTACTTGTTCGCGAGGAAGCTTTTGTTTTTCGTCGATCCTGCCCACCCCCACCCCTTTCTTGGGCGAGGCCTAGACATGTGCCTCGCGTGCCTAGACCTTAAAGCGGCATTCGGGCTGAGCGTATTTGGGTTTCACGTGACCAGAAGAGGAGGGAACGAGTTAGGCCAGCAAGGGTGGGAAACGGTTTTCAAGAGGAATGCTAAGTAGGCGAAAAGAACCTTCAAGAGTCGAGTTGAAAGTTCGTTAAAGCTATAGGAAGAAGTGAGTAAACTAAACACCTTTATTAATGTGAAGTTGGTTGCAATTAGTGAATGGAAGTAAATTTACGAGTAATATTGCATAAAAGTGACTGACTCTAGATGCATTTAGTGAATTAGGGACATTGCGGTTAATTAACTTAAACAAATTGTGATTTGACGAGTGTATAACGTTATAAAGAAATAAGGTGATATTGGTTGCACATAATATTTTATGGAAGGTGTGGCATTTATGTGAAATAGATGAAATGTAAATTGGCGAGTGTCATGGTAGCCTATATTGGAATAATGTGACATTAGTAGACGTTATTGAAGTTGTATCATTTATGTGGAATAGACTAAGAGATATTTTGAAAGAAAAATGGCATTGGTGATTGGTGGCGAACAAGACAATGCTGAGAAAACATGCTGGAATAATTTTGTGTTTCAACACTAAAAACACCTTCATGAGAATGATAATGATAGTGATAGTGGCAATGATGATAATGATAATGATGATAACGACAATGATAATGATAATAATAGTGAAATTGTGCATGAGAATAAGAGTGAAAGTGATAGTCATAGTGATAGTGATAGTGAAAGTCAGCAGCAGCAGCAGCAGCAGCAGCAGCAGCAGCAGCAGCAGCAGCAACAACAACAACAACAACAACAACAACAGTAATAATACTAATGGATTGAGAGACAGTCCTGGGCACGACGTTACCTGCATACATGATCCTCCTCCGCCAAAGCGTCCCTGTGCCGGTGTCCTAAGCCCGGGCAATGAAGAAAGGTTTGCCAGATGGGTGGCGATTACGGCGCTCCGTTCGGGCCATCGGGTAAAAAGAAATTTAAGTCGTTATAACGACTTTAATCTCGTTATCGACATTTTGGTGCTAAAAATAGCAAATAAAATTTCCCAATTCCATCTATGAATAAACTTGGCGATACACTGGCATTAAAAGACCAAGACGATTGAAATCCGCAAAAACCCCGACACAAGTGACAGAGCGACCCAGATGCTTCAAGGTGTCATGATGTGAAGCGGACATGCACAGGTCGGTCAGGACAGACCAGTAATCAACCCGACAGTCCGGTATTTACACAATTATTGTTCGTCTAGAAATTTCAGACATTACCGGACATGGCATTGGCTGTGTCCGGTAAATAATTATTGCTAGCAAAAAGTGTTGGATATAATACATCGAGTGTAGTTTCTAATTGGGGTCATGAAGAGATAATCTGCTTACGCTATTTTTCCAACGTATAATGGATTGCCCTGTGAAACAGAGCATTGTATAGCGTGTATATGCTATTATATTTTGTGCACAGAGTTTGAGACTTGATACAGATTTCAAATTATAATTGAACCGAATCTCCAGATTTAGGCCATGTCTCTGTCTGTCTGTCTGTTTGTTCGTCTGTCTGTGTGACTCTCTCAGCACATAAATCTCTCCCTCTATGTTTATCTCCTTCCCATTATTAAACAAGCACGCTTGTAATCTGTATTTATATGCTTATCTGCATCTCTATCTCTGTATGTTTCTGTCTCTGTCTAACTGTCTCACTATGCCAATCTGCCACTCTCGTATAAGCCCAACACTGAGTGAATAATAATATGACTGAGTATACAAAGATTCGCGTTCTAATGATGCGTTCGCATTTTTCCTTGCAGGTCTATTACAGGTCAACTGGGGTCATCAGCTACAGAACGGAACTGAGCAGCGATGAAATCGTTAAGTGTCTTTTTTAATATTAATATTGTTTAATATCTGATTTCAGGGGAACAGGACAATACCCCCCGAACAATGTATGTATGTATGTATGTATGTCTGCATGCGAGTGGGGGGTTTTGTCCTGGGCGGTTTTATACCGGGGGGGTTGTCCGGGGGGTTTTGTCCGGGGGGTTTTGTCCGGGGGGTAT
>OX243821.1:28076311-28083811 GCA_945859605.1 Lumbricus rubellus
ATCACCATCATTACCATTGGTAAGTCATATTCGTCATAATCAGTGGCAGTTTATAAAAATCATCATCGTCATCTTCATCATAATCATCCTCATCATCATCATCATCATCATCATCATCATCATCATCATCATCATCATCATCATCATCATCATCATCATCATCATCATCATCATCATCATCATCATCATCATCGTCGTCGTCGTCGTCGTCTTCGTTGTCGCTGTCTTCGTCGTTGTCGTAGTCGTCATCATCATCACCATCATCATCGTTGTCGCCGCCGCCGCCGTTGTCGTCGTCGTCGTCATCATCATCATTGGCAATTTGTAATCCTTCATTCATTTCAAGAATACCTTTTCAAGAGACCTGACCCAGAGGCACGCGTTGTTGATTACTAATTATATAGACAATGGCTCAGTCTCGATTATTTGTCTCAATTGGAATGCTCTTTCTCCTTTTGTTTGCTCTACACTTCTGTCTGGCAGTCTCTCCTCAACTTTGTCTTTTCTCTAAACCGGAGCCTTGAACACTGGGAGCACCTCTGAACAGTTCACCATGCCAGAGACGTTTTACAATTGCTCAACTACTGAGAAAGCATGCGTTTTACTATTAAGTGAATCTTTTCTCTGTCTCATAAATTATTTTTTCTTCTGCTCTGGGTCTTTCGCGTTATTCGTACCATGACAAAATGTCGCCGACAAAATGTCGTGGAGAAAATATGTCGCAGGACAAAATGAATTTATATAGCGCTTCTTCAAGGGGGACTACTCAGAAGCGCTCCCGACTCTAACACGGCAAAAAAGGAAAGTTTTGATTTTAGCAAAAAATGCTTTTAAGCATTAGGAGCGCCTCTGCTTGGTGTACGCTGTGAGAGGCTCTATATAGATTTATATATCCAATACAATACACGTGGTGGCCGAAACCTTTCTTTAAACGCCTCAATTGATATCAAACAATGCTAGATACACAGGCAATTCATATTTGAGTAGTGATGTGCTTTTGAAATGGATATAAAAATAAGTAAATATTTATCGTTGATTTATCAGTATCAGTTGTGACCACGTTACGAAAAAGCTACAGCTCTGGTGGATCAGACAATACGACCGTGGAGCTCTTCGATTCAGACAATACGACCGTGAAACTCTCCGATTCAAACACTACGACCATGTACATGTAGCTCTCCGGATGATAACAGCCACGTCGGAACAAAAAGAAGATTCTTTTGCTTCCAGAAGAGAGTGGTACTCTTGTACGAGGACGCGTTTTTCTGTCTCAGACTTTGGTCGATAATTCAAAAACTTTTTACTGTATACTGATGCTAACGCTTTCTTGATGTTAGACAATCTTGCAAAAATTCGTCAAGAGTAGTACGTACATTTTTCGTGAGTGTCGTGTGAATAAAAAAGTGTGAAACTCACGTTTTTTGCTACTTTTTCTTGATTGATTAAAGAAAATTATTCTGAAGAATTGAGCGCATAAATTTAGTACACGCTGGTTTTCGACTGTGTCTACGTTTCGATCGGTATACGCTGGTTCCCCTCTCTTCTGTTATGGCGCTTATTACGATGCTTGTTACATTCAACCCGTGTTACTTTCGACCACGAAACAAACCATTATTATTATTTGTGTTCAAAGTGTATTTATAAATTTGGTTAAAAACATTAAACGGGTGTTCTAGGCAAAAAACCAACGATAGCGTTGACGTGTGCTTGATGCTGTTTAACGACTATGTGTCACAATAATGATGATCAGTGTCACCCTCCTCTTTGTCTCCTGGCTTTGGACTGGCACTGGAAAGCTACGTACAGTTGCGAATTCACGACTGTGGACGTAGACGCTAAAGGTTGACGATAATCACGTGATCAAACAGCTGTTACTTTTAATCAGACCTAAGGTTATCGATAACGAAAAACAGCTTCCTTACAGTACACTCCGAATTGAGATCTGGACTGATGGGTGGCCACAGTTGCAGGATATGAAGCTTCCCGTACAGCTATTGCACTACTACCTCTACGGTCTAATTCCCTGTGGCTCTTGCATGTTGGAAATTTTCTATTTCTGACTTTGAATCTCAAACGCTCGTAAACTTGTCGAACTCAATAATGCTACGTTGATTTTAATTTCAAGCAATGACCGAATAATGACACGTTTTGTTGTGTTCTTCGTATGGACCTAGTATTATGTTATCAAAAACAGTTAGCAATAAATGCTGTGTTACAGACTTATATAGAATCAGTAAAGTCAATTTCAAAGGTGTCTATGGTCCAACACTTATAGTGACACAGCCATGTTATATTCTAATACAGGTTTGCTACTGACCAGAGAATTCTTTAAAAAAATTAACAAGCGAGATATTTGCGAGCGAACAGAGTGAACTATGTAAGTAAATACGAGTGAACGTTTATTTACAATATTTAAACTCTAAAGAGGTGTGTATTTTAATACTCTTTTGTTCGCGTTTAGTTGAATTGCATTGCATTGCATGGCATTGTATCGTAGTATCATATACATGTAGCATCGTATCGCAACGCACGATATCGCATTGTATTGTATTGTTATATATAGAAAAAATACTCCACTCGATTCATTACGGAGATATTGCATTTTTACTGGTTGAGTATTTTTTATTGAGCCACCCTGTAGATTCGAATAAAAATGTGCCTTCTCCATTCTCCGCTGTGACGTCTTTCATCAACCAGTCTTGAATCACATACATGCTTCGTATTCTTTTCTCTTCCATTGTTCCCTTGATCACTATTCTTAAGAAAGAATTACATTTTCATCGATGGATGAGAAGAAGAACGTTTTCTGTTGTAAGTAAGAAGATATATAAACAATGTGTAGTTCATTATAAAGGTGTTTAGTAGCAAGCGCAATTTTTCACGTAATTCCTAGGATTAGCCCTAGCTACTCTCAGCAGCGCCAGCTTACAGTATCGTATCGTGTCCAACCAGTTGGACACCTTTAAAATGTTATTAAAAGAGATTATATATAATAAATTCTAAATATTTTACGCGATAGCACAGAATAGATTGCCATCTGTGGAGTTATCATCTATCGACGTCATCGGCCTTTAAAGCCAAATTTTGACAAACAAATAGAAGCTGATAATGGCATTTTGTCGTACACTGAACACTTGGTCAAACGATTCAACGCAACTCAAAATTCCTTGCCTCAATGTCCGTCCATCCATCCATCCATCCATAAATGTGTTCATTGTACTAGATGGATGTCAAGCTGATTGGTTGATTGGTTGGTTGACTGAGTGACTATACATAAAGTCCCTTTTCCAACCGACTGACCAACCGACTGACTTATTTCCTCGCTGAACAACTGAATGAACGAACAAATGAATACAAAACCATTGGTTACCTGAATCGTCAGCCAATGTGACAGTCATCGAAATAATGTAGACAGTATGAATGACATAGACGCTAAAGCAGAATGCATAGAATGTCAACATGTTAGACACCTTTAAAATGGTGTTAGATTGGCTTATATATATTATATTATCCTGACAACCATGGAGTTATCAATTATCGACGGCAAAGGGCTTCAAAGCCAAATTTGTTCAAACAAATAGATGCATACGGAGACAGTATGAACGACGACGACGTTACAGCAGAATGCATTTAATGTCAGCATGAATCGAATCGCTTCGAGATTGTTCCTCTCCGGCGGCGAATCGTCAGTACCGTACAACACGTAGAACCTCAACGCAAACGGGTAAGCATCGTCAGACCCCCGTCGGAGAGTTCCAGGGCCGTGAGGATGCAGTTGGTGGAGGAACATTTTTTTGTCAAGGGTCAATAAATGAACTCGATGTTCTATTGTTCGCGTGGAACATTTTCATCTGTACTTTGAGGAATGGTTGGTTAGTTTATCCGTCTCTCTGTTAAGCAGCAGTGGGTGTCTTTACAGCATGTAATTTGTTGCTTGATTTGAAAAACAGCCAAAGCTATCAGTTCACTTCTGCTTCCGTGGATTTTTTATGTACGTTGTCTTAATTGTAGGCCTACTGTAACGTAACAGCACTTCGGATCTTTTTTAAAATTTCTATAACAATGATATTAATTTTTATAAAACGATT
This sequence comes from Lumbricus rubellus, assembly GCA_945859605.1. Taxonomy (NCBI): domain Eukaryota; kingdom Metazoa; phylum Annelida; class Clitellata; order Crassiclitellata; family Lumbricidae; genus Lumbricus; species Lumbricus rubellus. Next base: position 28,080,400 of record OX243821.1, read on the forward strand.
TTACATAAAGTCAAGCTATCCCTTTAAAATGGTGTCCAATATTAACACTTTCCAAAGCTAATAGTTATGAGGTTTTTAAGGAACAATAAACTGGTTTTAAAGGAACAACAAACTGGTCTAGTACCTTGCTCATAAGTGCTGTACTATGCCGAGCAAATTTCTGTCCAGGGTAACGGCCTCTGTTGTCATAGACCCTTTTAAATTTTAGATATAGGCCTACAGGTAAGCTGACTTAGGCCTAATTTAATTTTTTTAACGATATTCACATGACAATTGCATGGTGTGTCGCGAAATTTGGTTGCAAGTTTAGGTGTGTCGCCCGCCAAAAAAGGTTGAGAACCCCTGGTAAAGGCCAACTGTGATTAGAGAAAGTGGCATATTTCGATTTTTGTATGAATGTACACGCTATGTTCTGTTCTCATAATCCCGCAGTGCGTTTGTAGGCGTTTCAATAAACTTGAATAAAGCACATACTTACTTAATTTTTACTTTTCTATACGCGGTTTAACCGATTGCATTTTACACCTTTGAAAAGTGTTTTCAAATGTTATTTAAATACTGGATTCGACAGCGGTTTTTGAATTCAGTCACATCCCTTTTAATTAAATTAGAGCGTACACACCGTTCGTATAGATAGTGGAAACTGATTCTCACTATAATTATAAATTATCTATATAAAAAAATGAAACATTCCAATAGTTCGTAATTTTATTTCTAGGTAACTTATGCACCGATTGTTGTGAAAATTTACCAAAACCTTCCATTCCAATAGCACCGTGTCTTAAGACCCCCCCCCTCCTAAAAAACGCAATCTTTTCCACAAAAAGTGAACTTTGCTATCCGTTCGACCGCCATTTGCAAATTCAAACAAACCGCAGGGTTGCCAAATTTCAGAATCGTGTTGACCCGAAACACCGTGACTAGACGAAACATGAATGAGGTCGCGTGCCGTGACGTCATAAGCGATTCGCATAATAATATCCGTTCATTCACAAACGAAAGCGGCCTTTCACCATTCTTGGGCTCTATCCGCTGTCAGGAAGGGACGGTGTGAGGGAGGAAAGGAGCGGAGGTAGCGGACGAAGAGGGTGAGGAGGGGAGGGGGAGAGGAGGGGGAGGGTGCAGAGCGGAAACTGCATAGGAATTTCACGCCGAAGCGCTGTGGAATTGCCAGTAACGGACTTGCTCAAGGTCCTTACGCGGCGACCTGAGGTGGAAACGAACCTGCAACCCATCGTTGAATAACTGTCCACAAAATATTATACACGAAATATGAAAGAAATGAACATGTCATCAATTGTATGTGAAGGATGGATCCGATTTGACCAGGGTCTATGACAACAGAGGCCGTTACCCTGGACAGACATTTGCTTGGCATATTACAGCACTTAATGTGCAATTATTTGTGTAACCAATCCCATTCTAATTATAGCATCGCTTTCAAAGTGTTTAACCCTCGGGCTACCAGGGAGGGTGGCATCCACCCCCCTAGGTTTTTTCCAAATCAAACTTTTTTCGTTTGGAATAAAATTTTGACATTTTATGTAGCTGTAGAGGATTCATTTGCACACATTTTGAGCTAAAATGTGTGATGATATACCATACCATTCAAAAGTTATACCCAATATACCCGAGGCACCAGAGGGGGTGGATACCACCCCCCTTAGATTATCGGCTGTATCTTATCCGTCCTTTGACATGAAAAGACACGAATTACACCATTCTGTAGAGGGAATGTGGGGCTACATTGTGGTGGTCACGGAGTTGTCTTTTGACAACTGGAAGTGTTCAAAATAAATTAAAATATATAAAAAGATGTTTTATTTTCAAAACAATTTCATGTTTCTCCTATTAAAAATTATTCATAATTTATTTTTCAAGAGAAGTAAATTATGCCAATCTATAGAGGGCACTTAGGGCTATTTTTTTATACTAATTAATTTGTTATTTGATGACCGGAAGTGCTCAAAATAAATTTAAATGTGTGAAAATGTTGGGGTTTTTTTACAACGCAAACCTATAAGTCTGCGTAAACGTTTTTCAGCAGATAAAACATGTTTTTTTCTTTTTATTGTAATTAAAACTATCTTATTACTAGTTTTTATAGTTGGATATTGGACTTTATTATATGTAAACTATTTTTAAATAAATAAATTATGTTAAAAACACAGAATCTAATATTTTGCTTATGCGAAAGTATACATTTTGTGGAATCGACGGGTGCCTACGGTAAAAAATTCATAACTTCGGGGTGCTTTCATATATTTTAAACCTAAATATACCATTTTGTGCAGAAATGAATGCTGAATTCATTGGTGTATTACAAGTTATGATATCTCAAACCAAACCCAAAATCCAAAGGGGGGGGTGGTAACCACCCCCCCCCTTGGTAGTCAGTGTTACAAAAAAAGCTTGGTAGCCCGAAGCTTAAGCCGTTTTGGTTTATATAGAGCAACGTTAAATCGGTTCAAAGGTGTGTAATGCAGAACAAATTGAATATATGGTTACCACGTACTTTGCTTACGCACAGCAGAAGTAGTTTCAATACAGGTTGACACTTTGTTATATTATGGCTTCATTCATCCTCGAAGCTAATGAATTATCACGAGCAGAATTGATCATTGCTGCACAGTTCTTGCTGGTCACCAATCTAACTAAATAGGGCGTCTTGACCGAGTCATTCGTTCTGCTGCTAGGCTTATTAAGATGTGTTCTATCCATTTCTCCTGCCGTCCACGTATAATAGTGTCCATCAGTGATCTCTTTTCTTCCACCAATTGTAAGATTTCCTCGTTCGTTTTTCTCTCAACCCAGCTGATTCTCTCCATTCTGCGCCAGATCCACATCTCGAAGGCCTCCAGTCGCTCTATGTCCTCTTGTCGCAATACCGTTTATACAGTGGTGTGCAAAAGTGTGGAACCACCTAGAAATATCGCATTTTTTCCACTTTCCAGTCTCTTACTCGCATATTTTCATTTGCCCAATAAAAACTTCTGTGTGCAACATCATGGGGGATACATTTGGCTATTAGAATCAACTTTTTAGTCTAGGTTGAACAAAATTTTACCACTTTGTACGTGGAAGTTGCCATGGTAATGGGTTTTTATGTGTAAATCTCGTAATTTGCGCTCCCATGGCCATTGGTGTAAAATATATTAGTATGGTTAAAACACGTCATGAGCGATCTGATTTCGTTCACAATCATTCATTCTTTTATCCATTCATTTCAAAAATTTATATAGCGCCATTCAAAAAGGCTACTCAGAGGTGCTCCCAGACCAGCCACGGCTAAAAAGACAGGTCTTGAGCAACTGGTAGAAAAACAGGCAAATTATTCCGTGGTAGTAAGCGTAGTAGGCTACTAATCATTTAGTTGGCATTGAAAAGACTGTTTTGTGAACAGTTATACCTC
>OX243821.1:28088811-28175916 GCA_945859605.1 Lumbricus rubellus
TAACTACGGCAACTAAGTAGCAAACCATGAGTGAATGCAAGCACACCTTTATTACGCTAAATAGTTCTCTACTTAAAAAAATTGAACCTCGAGATTATTTAATGGTTCCTCATTCGTCTTAATTTTGCTCGTGTTTTGTGTAAGCAACGTTGCTGTGACTTAGTGTGGCGGTCGTACCGAGAAATGCAATTTATCAAGCACTTAGAAAATATTAATACTAGTTTTATTATTAGTTAAAAAGGTGTCTAAATTGTCAATTTTTGATGATGTGAATTACATTGCAAGTCATTATCCAGCGGTATTTTGTGAGTTCGAAGGCCACGGAAGTCGACTACAATAATTAATTATAACAATCTCATCCAATTTTATTTAATCTAATCGAGTCGCAAACTTAGGTTCGATATGGTTTTTAAAAATTTCAACTTGCTCTTTCAACAGAAGTTGCGGGAACATAACAGAAATTCTGAGTTGGAGCAGACGCGCGAGGACATGATTGCCGAAGACAAGAAGCCCCTAACGACTAGAAGGATGGTATTTGTTTTTATGTGCACTTGTTATAGCGCCCCTTCAAGCTCTCGCTACTCAGAGGCTCTCCCGAATGCAGAGCTGACACTGCATCGGAGTTTCACGTCGAAGCGCTGAGCAATTGTGAGTGAAGGACTTGCCCAAGGTCCTTACGCGGCGAGGTGGATTCGAACATCGAACCTTCCGGCTCCAAGGCAACGACGCCACCACTACACCACCGCGCCCCACGAGTAAGCGAGTGAATAGCTTACCTGGGGCAGAACCCGAGATGCCGACGCAAATTTAAGGTGGGTGCTTGCCTCAAGTTTATGAACGATAATTCCAAAATAAAAGTTCTAAACTATCACGATATGTGAAAAATTTGACGAATCATAACACAAGTAAATTGAGATTAGAAGACGATAAGAACGCATAAATGAGGTGTGTAATAATATTTTAAAGCGTCAGGTAGCTAAGAATCTTGTGGACCCGTTGCAATCATCCACCAACCTCGTTCATCGGGCGCGTTTTTGTTTATTTACACACCCTTTAAAAAGTTATTGACTTTTTACAAATAGCGAGTTGGATTTTAGGTTTCAATATTAAAAATTCCTTCGACGGGTTCTTATAATAAAAAGAAGTACTATTAAAAGGTGTTCAATTATGTGAAATAAACCAAAGACGTTGTAATGATGTAATGCATCGCCTCCTGATTTGTTTAAGGTTGGGACTGGCACACTAGAGTTTGCTGCAAGGTTTGTACTGACATCTATAGGTAAGATCGGTTGGCGCTCAACCGAAATGGCGCTTCCATGTCTTGACGATCTTCAAAACAATCTTGAATGCGTCGGATGGATGGACCAGAGTCTATGACAACATAGGCCGTTACCCTGGACAGAAATTTGCTCGGCATATTACAGCACTTATGAGCAAGGTACGTCGGAAAAAGCGCTATACACACCGATGTGCAGGGTGGGCCAAAAAAATGCTTTGATAAAAATCTTAGGTTGTCTTTTTTAACCCTCAGATTACCAGAATTTTTTTGATACACTGAGTACCAGTGGGGTCAAAAATGACCCCAACACATTTTTTCAAAAAATTCTTTGTTTTTTTGCAATTTTATTAATTGCCAAAAAACAAATAGTAGTAAAACAATTGCAACAATTTTAGGCTGTTGGAATTAATTAAATTTTTCATAGTTATAGGTATGTTTTAATGTTCAAAGTGTTCGAGTGTTCAATGTTCAAAACTAACATAGAAAATATGCGGTCATTGCAGTTACAGTTTGCAGTTCATGCATGTATACTGGGCATGTTCCTTGCATACATTGCATGTACAGGCTGCACAGATTATGGCCTTTTTATCCTTTTCCCTTGGACAAATGGAACATCGTGCACGTTTCTTCAACAGGGTTGGAGACGACATCTGGATCGGCCGTTGTACTGCATCACCATTGCTGTTGCCAATAAGTTTCCTTCCGAGCTGCAGGAGAAAGACTTGTTTTCTGTGCGTTGTCTGCGCATATGCCACTCCTTCTGTTCTTTCGAATAGTGCCCAGAAGAGTCATTTGTTTCTCAGCCAGTTTTTGAGCAAGTCTGAAACTTGTGAAGAAGTTTTCTGTGGTGACATTTCGTCCAGAACCAGCCATAGCCTATTTCATGTTAGATCGAGCACAGCAAGTTCTTCTTGGTTCCTTTCTCTTTCCTGGCCTATACTGTATGTAAATTAGTATCTAACAGAGATTTTCTTCAGATAATACTATAGAAAGAATTTATAAATTATAATTATGAATTATTTCAAAGGATACCATTGAACGTATTCAAAAAAGCTACTGGGGTCAAAAATGACCCCACTGGTACTCAATGCTATAAAAGATTGCCAGCGCCCTCTGGTGATAAACAAGGGAAATATTAATTGATATTTCGATAGAGACTAGGTACATCTTGAAAGTCACAAATATCAAATAAATTTGCACGAACAGATTTTGCGCAGTGTACAGTCAAAGTGGGCTCGGGGTCATTTTTGACCCCACTGGTACTCGCAGGGTTAACTAAACAAACTGCCTTTCTAAACCTATAATACATGTAGAAAGAGTTTTCCATAATGTATAATATGTGATAATACTTCATTAAAGGTGTTTAAAGAGCTCGCCAATTAACGACGTTGTCCGGTTAGCACCGTTAGCATAACACAATTATAACTGTACATGTATGTATGTGCATGTGTTATAGCGCCACTTCAACATTAATAGTCAGAGGGGCTCCCGATTACAACGCGGATGATATTACTGTTCTTTTTACGTACGCTGAAGTCGGGACACTGGAACGCCTCCGAGTAGTTTTTTTTACTCTAAGGAGCGCTATATAAATGTCCCACTGAATGAATGAATAAAACAATAGCTTATTCGGCAAATGTAGCAATGCGCTGGTTTTTCTGTCACATGCCGGTATACACTTTGTCTCTTCTCAAAACTTGTTTCTTCTTGCGGGGCCTTGCGCACTGGGAGCGCCTCGGAACGGTTCACCCTACTAGAGGCGCTTTATAAGTGTTTAAACACAATACAATACAATACAATACAATACAATACCAAGCCTTTTAAAGGAATTTTTAGAACTGCACAAACCCTTATTTGCTTTAAATGTACAGAAGTGCTGATAAAACATTCAAGAATTTATTTAGCGCTTCTTCAAGGGTGACTACTCAGAAGCTCTCCCGACTCTAGCACGGCAAAAAAGAAAAGTTTTGAGTTTAATAAAAAAAAAAGGTTTCATTAATAACCCCAAAGCCAGGGTGTCGAGCTATGGACCTAAAAGAAGCATCTGATACAGATTGAAGGGAAGAAATACGTTGTTACGGGATGCCCGTGAAAAGTGTAAGGACTTGCTCTCAATGTCCCTACACAGCAGTCGTTAAATTTGATGGAGATCCGATGTATCATTAGAAAGCGACCTTTCTAACCGCTGCATTCAGTTAAAAATTACTGAGTTTGGAACTGGTTAATTATCAAACACTTTAAATTTAACAACGCGCAGATGGCATATAAGGATCTGATTGTCTGGACACCCTTAACAGCGTAATACCGCACCATATTTAAGAACAATATGCTACGCTCATTTCTGTTGTGACAAATGCTAAAGGGTCGACAGTAATAATAATAATTATTCATTCGTTCATTGGATTCAATTAGCGCTACTTCAATAAACTATTCAGAGGCGCTCCCAGCCAAGCCACGGTGAAAGACAAAAAGACTTCAGAGATTTATGAAACAAAATTTGGCGCTTAGAAGTTTAAAATAAGGCAATGGTTTTCATCCTCCAATGCAGCTCAAAACCACGAAGCAGAATATTTACAATTTGGACGGGGGATCTGATTTCACGCACCCTTCGCCATTCCCAGCATCAAAAACAAGGGTTTCCCAGTTGCAGTTGGAATAAAGCGTAAAACTGCGAGTGATAAACTTCCCTCGTTTCAACACATGGACTGGTCCTATTGAAGATCAAGCAATGGAAAGCAAAAGCGGCTAAAACGTCTTTGTGTCTATACTATGGCATCGACAGAATCTGATGTCATCGAGTGTATGTTGATAATTTAAACACCTGTTTTTAATAATCAAAGCACTTTATATAAATTATTTGACATTTACAAAGACATTTAGAGATCCTGCGTGGTCGAGTGGGTTGTAGCTCGCTCGCCGCGCAGGTGGCCGGGGTTCGATTCCCGGTCAGAGATTAATTTCTCGGATCTTTACTGCGGGTGACTCGGTCGCAATATAAACGTGGAGTGTGAGGTTGTACTCTGTCTCCGACACTAATCATCTTCGATATGAAACAGTGTCGATAAGCCCGAATACAACAACAACAAAGACATTTCAAGCAATGGTATAGTTTATACACCTGTTTTTAGTAATCAAATGTTATTTAAATGTTATGAAACAAAATAGTCAAAATTATATGACAATCGGTGGCGATAATGGAGGACTGAGTCCACGTGGTGTTTATGCGTTGATTTTTCGTTTCTAACAAACGTTTCGTACAAGGATTCTTTTTGGATTTTACGGATACTATGGATAAACTTTGAAAGAACGATTCTGGGTAATATTTGCTCAATATCCGAATGGATAATCGACAGTTTTAGCCAAATTACAGTTGCGGACAAGACATTCTGTCGAACTATTCGCGTTGTCTGGCGGGAAACTGAAAGTCGATTTATCTTTACGAAAATAAGGTAAAATACGCTCAATGGGGAAGAACAATAAAAAACGACAACTGGAACTTTCATCAAGTTCATCAAAATCCGGTGATATTTCGTTGGATATGTCTGCGAAAGAAATTCTGGACGAGCAAAGCAAATCTGAAACACAACCGGAAAATCAAGATGGCTTGTCAATAGCCGGTGAAACTACATCGAAAGGTGATCCAAGAGAAAATAAAGAAAATAAAGAAAATCAACTGGAAACTGAAGATACCTGTCAAAAAAACCCAGGTGAATATACATCTACATCTACAAATACATCTGAATCTGTCGAAGGTCTGAGAAATTTAAATTCATCTAACAGTATTGGAAAGGAAAAATCTACACAAAACACTTCTGATCGTTTCGAGTCTTATTACGAATCCATCGCAAGAAGACGGTCTCGATCAACGGACGGTTGCTCGAATCGGGAGAGAGACAAAGAAAATCCAAAGGAACTCGGAAGGGCTGACTTTTTGAAGGAGAATCGTCAACAAACGTTCCCGGATCAACATCGCGATGTGAAGTGTGGAGATGGCCAACGTACTGCACACCCGAAAAAACGGGCAAAGTTAAGTACTTATAACAAGGATCATTTTGTTGAGGGTATTCAATCTAATACACGTGCAATGTTGTGTGAGAAATATTATGATATTGACAGTGTTGATGAATGTGAAGATGAATATATTGATGAATTTGTGGATGAAACAGTGAATGAAATGTTGCATTCAAATACTGTAATGAAAGATGGTATGACTGCTTTGCCCCTTGAAACTGCACATGACTCTGCTTTCAATCAAGGGCGCAATGTTACTAATCATACCCGTCGTCCTTTGACTGAAGAGCAGAGAAAGCGACAAAGGGAGGTGCAGTCACGTACTGTCTTCATAGAAGGGCATAAAGATGATCTAAAAAAACTGTTTAAGCATATGCCACGGCAGCTGAATAAAGAAATGCTTGAGAAAACCAGAGGGGTTGTGGATAAAATTTTTATTACTCCCCAAGGTGTTCTGAAAATAATAGCAAAAGATGAAAATCAGAAACACAAACTTCTTGCTATTCAGACCTTAAATGATAAACCTGTAAAGACCAGCATACCATTTGCTTTGAATGTTCAGTCATCTGCTTCTGTCAATTACAGAGCACCTCCTGTTAAACCAACTGAAGCAAATTACTTTGTTAAAGGAGTTGTTTTTGGTTTGATGGAGTCTGAAGAGAATTTGAATGAAATTGCTGTTGAAGTTAAGGCCCATCATATTCACAGATTGGGAAATTCTGAGTTTAGCAAAGCAACATTGGTTGCCTACCCTAAAGGATCTATATTACCAGAATTCTTGGAAGTTGATGGGCGAAGGTACAAGATGCACCCCTATGTTCCCAAACCTTTACGTTGTGACAAATGTCAGCAGTTCGGCCACTCTAAGGCCTTTTGTAAAAAAGAAATAGTCTGCAGTAGATGTAGCGAAGGACATTCATATGCAGAATGCCCTGACAAGACAAACCTTAAATGTGCAAACTGTGGACAAGGTCACAGTTCTGCTTATAGAGATTGTCCACTCTATGTTAGAACACATGCTGCACTTAAACTAAGAGCAGAACATAACATAATTTTTTCTGATGCTGTAGCTATAGTTGATGAAGGTCAGAATGAAAATACATGTTCTACTCAAAATGTCCTGAAAACAAATGAAATGCCAATTACTTATGCATCAAAAGTAAAAAATGTTAAAGGAAATCAGAAGGATGTTGCAAGTATTCCCATAGATACACAGCCACCTACTGATGGGAAAATCCCATCTAGTAGTGAAAATCCATCTGATGATTTAGTGAAACAGTTCTTGTCATTCAGTGATAAAGATCTTAATGTAACAAATATATATAAGAAAATAAATGGTGCAGAAGAAGATGCAGAAGAAGATGATGACCTAATTACGAAGTTAAAATCTTTTGTTCTTGGAGTCTTGTCAACTATTGGTAAAGCTAAGTCTAGAAAGCATGCTCAGTTTTTGATCTGGAGTGCGGCATCTGCAATATTCTTTGAAAATGATTCAGAATTTAAATCCAACGACTGGTAAATTGTAAATATCACAATTTTATATTTCGCCCCATTATGGCTCTAACCATTCTTCAGTGGAATGCTCGTGGTTTGCGTGGAAATAAAGATCAGTTGAAAAATTACATCTTTAGGTCATGTAATCCACCGGATGTAATATGTGTAGAAGAGACATTTTTAAAAAGTAAGGTTAAATCACCAAAATTAGATGGCTATAATATCATACGCAAAGATTATTTAAGTAATGAAAGGGGGGGTTTAGCTATCTATTTGAAAGTGGGAATAAATTTCAATGTTTTAGATTTAGAAGAATACTCTAATGTCGAATTTCAGGGTATTGAAATTAAAACACAAAATGGTCATTTAAAAATTTTTAATTGCTACATGACACCTTCTCATAAATTTAAAAAAGAGGACATTCAAAGTATTTTTATGCGAAAAAAATCAATTCTTGTTGGAGATTTCAATGCTCATAGTAAATTATGGGGCTGTACTCAAACAAAAGAAAGAGGTAAAATATTTGAAGATATTTTAGCTGAAAATAATTTAATTGTACTTAATACAGGTCAGTATACACATATTGCATCAAACCGATATAAATCTCAGTCTGTTATTGATCTAAGTATTATCTCTTCAGATTTAGCTTTAAATGCCCGACATACTGTCACTAACAGTAACATGGGATCTGATCATTTTGCTACTGTAAGTACAATAAATGAGGAAGCCATCATCGAAGATAGCTTAAGTATGCATTTATGGAAATTAAAAAAGGCAGATTGGAAAATATATAAGGAAATCAGCAACACTTCACTAATAGAAGATATTTTGGTTAATAACAATTGTGATGATAGTTTTAATAATTTAGTTGATTGCATTACTTCTATAGCTAATCAATCAATACCTAGTAAAAATCTTAAACATGGAAAAAAAACAAAAACATTTAAGCCTCTTCCATATTGGAATGAAACTTGCAATGAAGCCATTTATAAAAGAAATCAATACAGGAATAAAATGACTAAAACAAGAGAATTGGGTGATTATTTAGAATATAAAAAGCAAGAGGCTGTACTTAAACGAACCTTAAAAGTAGAAGCAAAAACTTGCTGGCAAGCATACTGCTCTGAGCTTACAGACCAAACGAAGTTAGGTTCTGTGTGGAGCTGGGCCAGAAAAATGAACGGTATTGCAACATATAGTTCCATTCCTACTCTAAGTTGTGATGGGCTAACAGCTGAAACCAACTTGGAAAAAGCAAATATTTTAGCTAAAACGTATGCACATACTAGTGATTCTAACAATTACAGTGATAAATTCTTAGATTATTTGCAAGCTAATAATTTTCAAAATAACCCTCATATGACAGACAATGATCATGTTCCCGAATTGGAATTTTTAAACGAAAGATTTAATATCAATGAATTAAAACAAGCTATTAAATCAGCAAAAATTAATAAGTCTCCGGGTGAGGACAAGATACCTTATGAATTACTAAAACACCTCCATAAGAATGCTCTGAAGGTTCTGTTAATGTTTTATAATGAAATATGGAAAGAAGGAAACTTTCCTGTTGACTGGCAACACGCCATTATTATACCCCTATTGAAACCTAACAAACAAGCTTCAAATCCTGAATCTTATCGACCCATATCTTTGACTTCTACCCTTTGCAAAGTAATGGAAGCAATGGTAAATAAACGTCTACAGTGGTTTATGGAAAAAAATAATCTTATTTCCACAAATCAGTCTGGTTTCAGAAAACATAAAAGTACAATTGATCAAATTCTTAAACTGCAGGATTTTATTCTAAAAAAAATGAAAAATAAAGAACATGTTTTAGCCATTTTTATTGATTTTGAAAGGGCATATGACATGCTTCATGTACCCACTCTTTTAAGGAAATTTCAGAAATTGGGAATAGCGGGCAATATATATAATTGGGTTCAAAACTTTCTCTCTGATAGAACTTTCCAAGTTAAAGTTGGAGCAGAACTTTCTGATAAATTTAAACAACAGAATGGTACTCCGCAGGGATCTATAATATCTCCACTTTTATTCCTGATAATGATTAATGATATTCCCACGGGGGTGGATGGTGTTAATATGTCACTTTTTGCTGACGATAGCGCAATTTATATAGGTCATAGAAATATAAAAATTTTAGAAAATAAAATTCAACTATCAGTCACTTTAATACAAGATTGGTGCAATAAAAACGGGTTTAAAATATCTATTAATAAAACTACTGGAGTTCTTTTTTCAAAAAGAAATGATACATCAAAGATTAATATAACGATTGACCGGAAACAAATTAAGATTGAGGATAAAGTCAAATTCTTGGGGGTAATTTTTGATAATAAATTGAGTTGGAAACCCCACATTGATTACATTATTGAGAAATGTAAAAAGAGGTTAAACTTAATAAGAGCTATAAGTGGTTATAGTTGGGGAGCTTGCAAAAAAACTCTTTTGACTATTTATAGAGCTTTAATAAGGTCTATTTTAGATTATGGTGACGTTGCTTACTCTTCGGCATGCAAGTCATACCTAGATAAACTTTCAACTATTCAAACTGAGGCACTAAGACTCTGTTGTGGTGTTCCAAAAGGAACTGCCGCATCAGCACTCCAGAATGAGTGTGGAGAATTGCCTCTTCATTTAAGAAGACTACAAAATTCATTGAAATTTGGGACTAAGATTTTGGGAAATAAATGTCACCCTACTAAAACGATCATGGAAAATCACTGGACAAATGTTTATAGAACATCTGATACTAAGGAACATTCTATCTATACTCGCACCTCTGAATTCTTTAGTTTACTTCCTGCATCAATTATTGGTCCTTCATTCCCTTCTGCCCCTCCGTGGTGCAATAAGCAAATTGAAGTTGACTTATCCTTGAAAAAATCGGTTAATAAGAGAACCGATCACCCGGAATTTTTAAGGCAGGCTGCTCTTAAATTAATCTCTATATATGATGATTGTATACATGTTTTTACTGATGGGTCTAAAGCTGATGACATAGTTGCTGCTGCATTCACAGTGCCAAGTTTAAATGTGGATAAGAAATTTAGATTGTGTAATGATTCAAGTGTATATGCAGCCGAGTTGACGGCCATAATTGAGGCTATTGAATGGATGTCGAATAGTGAATGTTTTTCTAATTCCAAGTTTGCAATATTTTCTGATTCATTGAGTGTTCTGACATCAATCAAGAAGTGTTATAGTGAATCTCGACCCACTTTGTTAAATGATTTACTATTTCGCATTAACAAACTAAATTCTGATCAAATAAGATTTATTTGGATACCAAGTCACGTTGACTTGAGCGGTAATGACAGAGCAGATTCATTGGCTAAAGAAGCCCTAAGTATTGACATTAATTCTACTAATGTTCTTGAATTTGAAGAAGTTTTTAGTTTAATTAAACGATACATATTAGACAGATGGCAGTCAGAATATGATAGTGATAAGAAAGGTCATTTTTATAAATCTATCTGTCCAACTGTTAGTACTGATATAAAATATTTCGAACCTTATAGGCATAAGGAAGTCCAGATTTCTAGATTGCGTCTAGGAACGGCAAACACAAATCAAAGATTATTCATTATAAAAAGACATTCCAGCGGTTTGTGTGATGCTTGTCACGTCAAAGAGACAATTCATCACATTTTAATTGAATGTAAAAAAGAAAATATTTCGAATTCATTAAGAAATACATGTCAAATATATAAAGATGAAATTTCTGTTAAAACTTTATTGACTGTCAATTTATATCAAAATCAAGTGTATCGGTTGATTAAACTTATAACTAAAGGTCGGATTTTGTGAATAAATCGTTTGCATCCTTGTTATAGATGGCATTTGTATCTTGATCAGATTTATAATATTTGATTGATGTTTTAAAATTTAATGGTGCATGTTTCTTTTGTACAAGAAACATTACATTATTATTATGATTATTGATGCACTTACATATTGAACTTTTGTAACAGGAACTGTTTACTGGAGTCACTAACGTAATTAGTTATATGAGACAATCAATGTACAATTTTAATATCTAATGTTTGGATTTAAGATCTTTTTTCATAATGTGTAAACCTGAACGAGTGTCCGATGAACTACTTTATGTTGTCTACAAATTGAATGTAATTGAGATTGTACAGCTCCATTTAGACACCTCTTTGGTGTAGTTTGGAGGCTACATAAGTTTTTGTTTACTGCTCTGTACACTTATATTGTATTGTCGTCAACGGCCTTTGCTGCCATAGGATGACGTTAAACTGTGGAATAATAGTCAAAATTATTAACAGTTTTTAACAGTTTTTAATTATTAACAGTTTTGAAACATAGTTGTTTAGTATAACAAATATGATATAAAAAAAATTTAAGTTGTGTGACAATGTATTCAAAACTGATCATGCGTGTGTACTGTTGTTGTTTTGCTATTATTGATTGTCATGCAATTGTAACATGATTGTGTGGGAATATATTTTGTCGTCATTGCTTTTGTTACAGCAAAACTATATCTAATAGTAACCTGTTTAAGAATTTCTTTCAATGAAATGTAGAAGTTTTGAATCAAATTCGTATTAAGAATGGTAATCAAGAAAATTATGTGACATTTCTTGCATGTAAGCATGTGACAATTACTGCAGTATATAAATGAATTTCCTAAGCAAAGGTTTTAACATAACTTGAATTATTGATGTTATTAACTGTTAACCATTTTGCTCTCAAGCAATGAACACTAATGACATTGAAAACTAATATTATGTTATAGCTATGGCAACGAACATTGATATTGTTATGACAACGTTATATGGTGTATTTTGAACGCCATAAATTCACTATTACTGTCCTGTATAAGGGGCCGTCCATAAAGTATGTCACGCTATTTTTGACCATTTTTGACCCCCCCCTCCCCCCCTGTCACAAACTGTCACACTTTCTCGGACCCCCCCCTAAAGTATGTCACACTTTCTCGGACCCCCCCCCCCCTATAGTACGTCGCACTTTCGATTTTTTTTGTAATTAACACCTTATTCAAATTTAATCTAAAACACACTTCACTATAAACTGTAAAGTTTCCACTTAAAAGTACTATCACATTATTAAAATGACTTTAATAGTAGAATAGTTAATTGCAAACAGTTGTCACAGTTATTCATTGAAGCAGTAACTCAATGTAGATTGAATTTGAAAACAAAAATTGCAAAAATTAAACTAGACAATTATATAATACACATCATTAAAAAAAATAAATGTGTGACGTCACACATGGCCTGACCCCCCCTCCCCCCTGTCACAAACTGTCACACTTTCTCGGACCCCCTCCCCCCCCCCTGGAGCGTGACATACTTTATTTACAGCTTAAAGCTGTAAATTGTCGTCAACGGCCTTAGATGCCATACGACGACGTTAAACTTGGTTAAATAAAAAAAGTCAAAATTATAATCAAATTATTTATTATAATTTACTTGACCCTTACGAAGACATCTAAAACCTGTCCAATTGAGATCATAAATCGGCAATCTAGAACGAAGCAAGAAAACACGAAATAATGATGTGCGCTTGTAAGTTGTTATAATGGCCCATGCGATAATTTGAACAGTAAACTTATCAATTATACTGGCGGCTAACAGAAGCTGGTGTATTTCGGTCACGTGATGCGCACGGATGGACTGGAGAAGGCGATGATGCTGACGTGTGGAGAGGGTGCGAGGAGAAGAGGACGACCGAGGACCAGATGGATGGAAGATATACACAGGACGACAGGAATGAATCTGGAACAACTGAGGGATGCAACGCAGAACAGAACGGAGTGGAGAAGGCTCGCCATGACGGTCGCTAGAGTTCCTCGAACTGACGGCACAAGGTGACAAGGTGATCAGAATTCTGCTCCATAGTCCATACATCAAAGCGATGGCTAGCTACACATCAGCAGGGGCCAGAAAGATACATATTTAGATTGATCCAAAGTAAGAAAACTTCAATATTTTGGACACATCATATGACAACCGCACGACAATATCGAGAGTAGTCTGATGACGGGCATGGGCGGAGTTTGGTTTCCATTCTTGGGGGGGCTAAAAAAAATTTTTCCTCGGCCCAAAAAATTATGATTTTTTTAAGTCATCGATTTCAGATCTCATAAAAACCATACGATTTCTGCGGACACACCTTTTTCAGTCAGCAAGTTTAATTGAAATCTCAGAATTTTTTTTCCGTAGACACCTATTTAGTCACCGGGTTTAAATAAAATCTCATAAAAATAAACACTATTTTCCGTAAACACCTTTTTTAGTCATCGAGTTCAGATCTCATAAAAACAATACTATTTTGCGGAAACACCTTTTTCAGTCATAGAGTTTAATTGAAATCACATGCAAACCACACTACTTCTGCGGACACACCTTTTTAGTCATCACCTTTTTTTAAGTCGTCGAGTTAATTGAAATCTCATAAAAATTACTTTGTTTTCGCAAACACCACTTTAGTCATCCATTTTAACTGAGATTTCGAAAAAACCATACAATTTCTGTCCATACACCTTTTTTAATCGTCCAGTTTAATTGAAATCTAATAAAATGATATTTTTACCGTAAACACCATTTTTAGTGATCGTGTTTATCGTGTTTATCCTTAGACGCCCAAAAATCGTTGATAATACTGGAATCAAAAAGATGTCCTTAGACACCTGAAAATCGTTGAAAATAATGGAATCATAATGATCTCTTTAGACACCCGAAAATCGATTTTAATAAATTCAAAATGATGTCCTTACACTCCCAAAAATCGTTGATAATGCTGGAATCAAAATGATGTCCTTACACACTCGAAAATTGTTGATTTTTTAAAAATCAAAATGATCTTCTTAGACACCCAAAATCGTTGATGATACTGGCATAAAAATGATATCCTAGATACCCAAAAATTGTTGATATTACTGGAAACAAAAAGATGTTCTTAGAAACTCGAACATCGTTGAAAATACTGAAACCTTAATGATCTCCTTAGACACCCGAAAATCCTTGATAATATTATAATCAAAATGATGTCCTTACACACCCGAAAATCGTTGGTAATACTAAATTCAAAATGATGCCCTTAAACACCCGAAAATAGTTGAAAAACACTAATATCATAATGATCTCCTTAGATACCCGAAAATCGTTGATATTATTAAAATCAAAATGATGCCCTTAGACATTCGAAAATTGTGATAATACTGAAATCGAAATGATGTCCTTACACACCCGAAAATCGCTGATAATATTAAAATCAAATGATGTCTTTAGACACCCAAAAATCATGGATAATAATATACAGATTACAAGTCGCGTGCCAGGTCTCATGATCAGAGAGCATAATTATGCACAACTTTGAACTTCCAGAAAAATGATTAGAACTTCACCTCCAGGTGACAATGCGGTAGTAATGTGATATAATTTAATAGCCTACTAATAACTGATATCTACTTTATCTTTTAGTTTGTCTCATTGTCCCAGGTTGCATTCTGCCGACCGGTTTTTTGCGCATTAAACGAATTATATGCTACACATTGGCAGTCTTCGTTTTCACAGTCTTGATGGGGGGGGGGGGGGCTGATGGCCTGCAGCTCACTGTCTAGGCATTTTGCTCTTTTGTTGTCTCCACAAATGTACCATTTTTACCCTTAGAAGTCCTTATTATTGATGCATGGTAAAGTCGATGGATTCTTGGGGGGGCTTAGCCCCCCCTAGCCCCTGATAAACTCCGCCCATGATGACGGGTCTCGTAGCGGGAGGACGAGGATGAGGCAGAACCAGAATTTCATGGTTGGGCAACATCCCGCACTGGACTGGCCTCTAGGGCACATACCTGTTGAACGCGGTTCGTGACAAGAGACTTTGGACAATAATTACAATATATTCTTGTAGCCAACCGTCGCGATGCGACGACGGCGTTATGATAAATTATGGGAAATTATTTGAA
Source organism: Lumbricus rubellus (assembly GCA_945859605.1). Lineage (NCBI taxonomy): Eukaryota > Metazoa > Annelida > Clitellata > Crassiclitellata > Lumbricidae > Lumbricus > Lumbricus rubellus. The sequence continues at coordinate 28,103,573 of OX243821.1, forward strand.
CTAAGTGGCACGTGCAGTATCTTTCTTAGACACCTCTCAAATGTTCACACCAGATGCTATATTAATCAGCGGTTTGACAAATATGACAATTTTATGATTAATTTTATCGAACTAACCTACACGTACTTTGAGACGAATTATATGAGCAAACCCTTTGTTCAGAGTCACTACATAAAGGCGCTTAATAAAAAAAAACGGCTGCTTATAAAGCGCGGTGGTGTAATGGGCATGCTCGTGGATATGTTCGCTGCTTTACTGCCGGAGGGTTGCAGGTTCGAATCCTTAAAGCTTATAATATTCTAGCGCAACACTGTGTTTCTCAAATCTTGCCCGTTTGTTGTAAGATACGTAGAAACCACAACCGCTTTTCGTTTTACACGACAGAGAGACAATAATTATTATTCTCGGTGCATGGCGACGCTCAAACAATTTCTCCTCAGACGTTAAGGTCCTTTGATGTCCACAGCAGCTGTCATATGCACATCTCTGGAGGGCAACGGGATATCAAAAGTACGAGTTTAATCCTCCAATCCTGCAGTGGCGCATTAAAACACCTTAAAATTTGATGTAAAGATATCTATATAAGACTGAAACTTGACAAATATTATGATTGATCGCGCATAACTCCGTATAACAAATTCCCGTCGATTAAAAGTGCTGTAATAAAATAATATGCCGAACAAATTTCTGTCGAGAGCAACGGCCTCTGTTGTCGTAGGTCCTCGTCTTATCTAGATCCATACTTCCTTCCGTCCTGTTCATTCATTCATTTATTCATAAATTCGATCATTCAAATATTTATATATATTTTGCCTTTTAACGATGAGTAGCCTAATAGACATAACGGAATCGTAAGAGCGCTACTTTTAAAACTTACTAAAATTTATTAGCATAGGCCTATAATTTATGCAGTTGAAAAATTTAACAGCTTATTAAGTGCTGTAATATGCCAAGCAAATTTCTGTTCAGGGCAACGGCCTCTGTTGTCATAGACCCTGGTCAAATCGGATCCATCCAACTCATTAATCATTTTAATCATGTTTTTCAGTGATATTTTTGACACCGTTAAAATACGTTTAGCAAACGCTATATAAGACTGTGACGATATAAAATAATAGCTTGCTCATTATGACAACATCAAAATCGAAATAGATAGATAAATTGACGTTTCATGAGATTAGAATTCTTATAACCATCCCGCTATTCCAACCTAGGCAGCGCCAGTCCAAAGTTCAAAGAAATGAGGAGGGTTCGCTGAAGATCTTTCTTGCTGCAATATCAACAAACATCAACAAATCATTCTATTGGCTAGAGCGATAGTGTACATAACAACATCCATGTCTATTGAGTATTGACAAACCGAAGTTGTCAACAAATTAGGACTGAAATTCCATATTCTTGGACAGTTATAATGGTCTGACTGGATAGCCTCTTTTTAAAGGACCGCTCTACTTGCCCATAGTCCCACTAGGTTCAAATGGGTCTCTGCTCAGTATGGCCTGAATCGGAGATCTGTTCGTGGTCCAATAACTATTCTGCATAATTATAGGTTAATTTAATTTACACTTCTCAACTTGTCTTTCTTCATCTTGAAACACACAGAGTCTTGGGTCAACTTTATGCTGATGATCTACATTAAATCAATATGATAATTACGAGTACGTTGCAAGTATATCAGTACGAGTTGTTGACTCGGGGTAGGCGACTAAATACGAGTTTTATTAGACACCTTTTTTAAATTGGTTTTATTATGTATAATTACTAGTGAATGGCATGATGGGATTTAATGGGTGGGCATCGATACTGCGCTAGATAAAATTAAGACAAGATAGGAATATAATTCGAATACACCACAATCATAAAATTGATGTGTTCCATTATACTATTATAATAGAAGACGGTATTCATGTCGAGCAATACTCATCATCATTCGCCGCCTGCTCCACCAATGGAAGCGTTGCACAATGAGTTTACTACATGTGAATTTCCATAATAAATAATTAACAAATAAATCAATTAATCAATTTGTGTAATCGCATTCAATGCACGCGCATAATCCAGGTAGAAAACTGATGCCAGATTGGACACCTCTAAATCAGAAATATACTACGCTATATAAATGAGGTAACTGCAAAAATGAACATTCTATGATGAGGCATTGAAAATAATACACAGAGAAATGGAAATTTGCTAATAATTATATGGTTGAACTCCGCCACTGGTTGCACTCTGCCAGTGCCAGTCCCAAGCCTGGATAAAGGAGGAGGGCGTCGCTAATGGTCTTTGTTACCACACTGAGACTTTAAACTGCAAATATACACACACTCACCAAAAGATGTCAACACGTTTCAATGTTTTTAACACACAATATTCAAACCACTTTATTCTGAACAAACAATATCTTATCCGGCAAACGCAGCAATGCGCTGATTTTTCTGCTACATATATACATATAACTAATTAACGGAAAGCATACTTAATGTTGACAACGCATCAATACTACCTGACCGCCAGAGGGCCAGATACAAAAAGCGACACGACAATAATTAACTAATTTCAAATCTCACGCATTCAATCAACAAACCATTATTAAACAGAATGGTGCAGATCATAGCATAGCGCTTCTGAACAAGCTAGTGCCCTCGTGAGTAGCGCTATAGAAATCTGCAGTCAACAACGACGACTATACTCCCGCATTGTAGGGCGCGGTGGTGTAATGGTGGCGTCGTTGCCTTGGAGCCGGAAGGTTGGAGGTTCGAATCCACCTCGCCGCGTAAGGACCTTGGGCAAGTCCCTTCACTCGCAATTGTTCAGCGCTTCAGCAGTGTCCGCTGTGCATTTTGGAGCGCCTCTGAATAGAGAGAGCTTGAAGGGGCGCTATAACAAGTGCACATACAAACCAACACGCATAAATTAATCCAGGTCGAAATCAAATAGACTACGGACACACTGTATTCACTATGTGTCCACATTGGACACCTTTAAATCTGAAGCCTTTCATTTTATATCTGAGTGGCAACGGAAAACATAATAATTATGGTAATCTACAGTTTCGAATAATTATCCGATAGAGAGTGAAATACAAAGCTTTAAGCGAGAGAAAAAGACAAGATTTTTGCTTTAAATTCAAAGTTCAAATTACAACAACTACTACAACTACTGCACGATATTAACAATTAATAATTGTTTAGTAAATTCTATAAAGCGTCAGTTTCCATAAGCAACATGAAACGAACGACAATTTGACGAGAGGAGGAATGTTTAAACACCATTAACAAATAGATGCACAAGAGAATAAATACGACAATAATAACGATATTAATATACAGATCAGTGATGACGACAACGTTAACCCTTTAGTGCCATTTTCATCCATCAGACGAAATCTTTGACTTGTTTGGTCAGTTGCGAATCAGTTCATAAATTTCATTGATAGTTTATCACGATTATGACTAAGTTGATTAAATATTAATCATTATTAATAATAAAATTACTGGTTATTACCAAGTGCTACTGCTATCATTGTTGCATAACCATTATCGTGTACACTATCGCTACATTTGCCTCTTTCGTTCATTCATTTATTCAATCATTTAATTAATTAATTAATTAATTAATTAATTAATTCATTCATTCATTTATTCATTCGTCTATTTATTCATTCATTCGTCTATTCATACATGCATTTTTTTCATTCAAACAACCAGTCATTCATTCGTTTAGCCATTCAATCAGTAAGTCATTCAGTTATTATATTATGAGACTAACACTGTCATTATTATCATTAAATTTTTTCAAATAATTTTTATCTTCTTCATAATATCTCTAATAACGAGTTCAACTTTTGACAAAACTCCGTTCTTGGATACTTAGCCCCGCCACATAATAAAACCCCAATTAATACCACAAACGGTACCTTTGATTATTTCCTCACACAATCTTCCTCCAGACCAGTCCTGTCCTTCATCTATTCATTCATTTAGTCATTCATGCATTCATTGATATAGTCATTCAGTTATTTATTATGATGATGTCAACATTCAGACTAAAAATTATTATTATTATTATAATAATTTATAATCATTATTATCATAATCGTTATTTTTCAAAGATTCTTATCATCTTCATAATAACTATAGTAATCAAGTTAAATTTTTAGCTCCGCCGCTTAAACACCCGATTAATACCACAAACGGTATCTTTGATTATTAAACACCTCTTTCTAACCCAACTCAATATTATAAAGTCTCAGATACGATATCTGCTTTCGCTGCCATCGTGACATCGCAGTAGAACGGTTCGCCCGTCGATCCAGATCAGCTTGGCAAGGCGCAGGGGACTCGGTGTGGCCGGGAGGGTGACGGCCTGAACGTTGAAACTCTTGAAACATTTCGTCTGATGAGAACCGATGCTGAAGAGAGATGACGATGACGTCTGGAATATGTGAATAGAATAATATGTAACATGAATAGAATTAGAATAATATGTAATATGAATAGAATAGTATGAAACATGAATAATTAAACTGTGTAATATGACTATAATATGCAAGATGGATAGAATAATAATATGTAATATGAATAGAATAATATGTAACATGAATAGAATTAGAATAATATGTAATATGAAAATAATAAAATGAAACATGAATATAATAATATGTAATATGGATAGAATAATTGAATATAATAATATGTAATATGGATAGAATAATATGTAATATGAATATAATAATATGTAAGATGGATAGAATAATATGTAACATGAATAGAATAATATGTAATATGAATAGAATCATTTGTAATATGAATATAATAATATGCAAAAAGAATAGAATAATATGTGATATGTAATATGGATATATTAATATGTAATATGAATAGAATAATAATTGAAGGGTTTTATGTAAAAGAACCCACAATGATGATGACGACGACGACGACGACGACGACGACGACGATGATGATGATGATGATTACGACGAAAACAGATGATGATGATGATGATGATGATGATGATGATGATGATGATGATGATGATGATGATGATGATGATGATGATGATAATTCAATTTTAATTAAATTAAATGAAATAAAATTTTGTTTATTCATCAAAAAAACAACAAACAATAGAACAACAAAATTGTTGACAACTGATATTGACAAGTGTACAATCATCACTGTAGGGAGCAACTGAAATTCCTTACAGAAAGCGGATGATGATGATGATGATGATGATGATGATGATGATGATGATGATGATGATGATGATGATGATGATAACGCCGACGACGAAAACGACCATGCTGTTGATAACAATGACAAAGTTGACGATGATGAATGAGAGTGATGGCATAAATCAGATAATATGATGACGACAATGCTGACGACGACGACGATAATGATTATATAGAAATAATCAATTACCTGCCAGAGCAGGAGACGATTATCACCACACGAAAACGATCCAAGTACTTTGCCATCCGGTGAAAAAGATGCAGCGTTCACTTGGCTGCTATGCGCAGCCAACGTCTAAACACATTTATTGAAACACTTTTTTATGTAATTATCGGAGCAATATAAAAATTTACCTAAAACACCTTTTTATCTAATTACTAGAGCAATATATAAATGAACCAAATAGGAAAAATACAGTTCTCGCCCGTGAACGTGTCTATTCAACTAGAAAAGAAACTCCGACTAAACCTGCCACAGATTTGCGTTCTGGCAGTGCCAGTCCCAAGTCTTTGTAAAAGAGGTGGACGACGTAAATGATCTTTACTATCACACAGGATCGCTAAACATAAAGTAGTAGCCTTCTAGACTTCTGATTCTATTTTGAACTCCATTAATGGTTTTACTCAGACAGTTCCCGTCCCAAGCCTGCGTGAGGGAGGAGGGCGACACTAATGACCTTTGGAATCGTATAGCGACGGTAGCTTAACCTTTTAATGCCGGAGGGTATAGGATTTCCCATACCATTTACTACCCTCTCGGCATTAAAGGGTTAAAGAACTAAATATAGATGTGAAATTCACAGGACTACTTGATCAAATGAGAGCAATGGATCTGTCATCACAAAAGCTCTGAAAATCCATGCAACATAGGCACGAAAGTCACGGATACAGCTCTCCTTGTAAATACCTTTAACACTTGAGTGCCCAAGGTAATTTTTGGTACACGAAGGCCCAAGGAGGGGGTCCGCGCGGACCCCAGCGTTTTTTGTTAATATCTTGAGACGGGATTGGAATATCGTTACCGAATTTAGTTCTATGTGATCCCAAAGGAATTTGCAATCGATTGATATATCTTATATCACAATAACACCACCTGGTGTAAAATAATAGTGTAATAATCTCGTGACACATTTTATGCTTGCTTGCGTTATTTACCGAAGGAAGCCTATACGCTTGCATGAATATCAGCCGCATATCTTGCGGTACCCTTAGTATATGATGTGGTTGTGGGGTACAGGGTAGGACAATACTCACGCAAAATATACCATTCTATACCCAAATGGCTGGTCTAGGAATACCTAAAAGCATTTCTGCAGATCTATAGCCTTTAAAAAGTTATCCGGGAAAAACAGGCCTGGGGTCCGGTCGGACCCCCTCCTTGGGCACTCGAGGGTTAAAACACTTTTACATGGTTGAATATAGTTATGCGAATGAAAAAAAATATTGTCATTAGAACAAAATGCCTTGTCATAAAACTCCGCTACTGGTTGCACTCTGCCTGTGCCAGTCCCAAGCGTGGATAAAGGAGAAGGGCGTCACTAATGGTCTTTCTTACCACACAGTGACGTTAAACTGCCACTACTACTATTAATTGAGCATCGTTCATTTGAACTCTGGATGAACGTTTAAATCTTTGGAAATATATAGGTAGGCCTACACACTATACAGTAAGTAAGTAAAGTCCCATCCCGTTCCATGAGGAACACAGGGAGGCGCTCATCTCCTTTTCCATAGCCCTGAGCCAGCAATGGACGAATCCCAAGGTCCTGGACACGGGGCCAGTGTATCGCAGGACTTGCTGTTTACTTCCCAGCTTACGCCGGTACCAAATTATACTGCTTGGTGACCGAGGCACGTGTGCGTGAACAACTTGCCCAGGGTCGTTACCCGGAGTCGAACCCGCAACCTTCCGCTCTGTGAGCGGACGCGTTACCGGTCCGCCACCAGGTCGCTATACAGTAAGTACTAAAAAAATTAAAATGAAACAAAATTATCTTTACCTGACATTTGCCCTGTTTCAGTTCGTAGACTTCCTGACTTGGCTCCCACGCAGATGCGACGCGTGTTCGGGCAGAAACTGATCATCGGGAATTTGTTATGAACGAAAAACACAAAAAAATTCCCATGATAGAAGATACTAGAGTAAGTCCATGATAAACCAAAATTTTCTGTGCAACGCTGGGTAGCACGATTGGAATTCCTACACTTGGGAGATTCAGGGCGGAGCTACAAGTTTATGCATATTAGTGAGCTATCACGTCGTGGCTATGGTGTGGCCCAATATAGGCCTAGTCTTTATTATCAGTGGTCGTTGGTTTTAGTAAACACTCGAGTAAAATGGCGGCACGTTCTATGAGAGAAATTGTGAGCGATGCTGCGTCTGTGGATTGACGAAAATAACGCTTGAGAAATGGAATTTCTGATTTTCATTCATGTATTTCAACATGCATCAAGCTTCCATTTAAGCTGCAAAACCGTTTATCCAGCTTTCGTTTATCAAGCGTCCATCAATCAAGCTTTTATCAACAACCTATCTTCTATTTCAGACATAACTTAAGAATGCCTTCATCCAGCCTCCATTTCTCAAGCTTTTTATCATTATCGTCTCTTGATCCAGCTTCCATTTCATATATAAAAATACCATTTGTCAAGCGATATTTTCATAAATCCAGTTCAACTCACAGTTATTTTTGTCAATCCAGCTCCTATTTAACAAGAAGATTTTCATCCATTCAGCTCCAATTTAACAAGAAAAATTTAATCTATCCAGCTCCGATTTAAGCAAGAACATTTTTATCAATCCAGCTCCAATTTAATAAAGAAAAATTTAATCCATCCATCTCCGATTTAAGCAAGAACATTTTCATCCATCCAGCTCCAATTTCATAAAGAAAAATTTAATCCATCCAGCTCCGATTTCAGCAAGAACATTTTCATCCAGCTCCAATTTACTAAAGAAAAATTTAATCCATCCAGCTCCGATTTAAGCAAGAACATTTTTATCAATCCAGCTCCAATTTAATAAAGAAAAATTTAATCCATCCATCTCCGATTTAAGCAAGAACATTTTCATCCATCCAGCTCCAATTTCATAAAGAAAAATTTAATCCATCCAGCTCCGATTTCAGCAAGAACATTTTCATCCAGCTCCAATTTACTAAAGAAAAATTTAATCCATCCAGCTCCGATTTAAGCAAGAACATTTTTATCAATCCAGCTCCAATTTAATAAAGAAAAATTTAATCCATCCATCTCCGATTTAAGCAAGAACATTTTCATCCATCCAGCTCCAATTTCATAAAGAAAAATTTAATCCATCCAGCTCCGATTTCAGCAAGAACATTTTCATCCAGCTCCAATTTACTAAAGAAAAATTTAATCCATCCAGCTCCGATTTAAGCAAGAACATTTTAATCAATCCAGCTTCTATTTCAGGTATAAAAATACTTATTCCGGCTTCCGTTACTCCAACGTTATTTCGATTCATCCAGCTCCAATTTCATAAAGAACATTTTCACCCAGCCAGCTCCAACTAAGCCTGTAAGGGAAGGGAAGTGACGTCTTTTTCACAGTGAATGAATTAATTTCCCTTTTTAAGAATATCTGCTATTAAAGATGTCGTTAGCCTATAGTAAAAGTGTTTTTTAGCGTCGAAAATTATTCGGTGGGTGCAGTATAATTATTTTTAGTCACTTCGACAGATATAATTTTAATCGGCGCTATACAAATCTCGCGTTTACGATGAACTGGTTTCATCAATACCGCTGTTGTTTGATTGACAGGTCACGTGCGCGCTCATTAATATGCATTACTATGTAGATCTGCCGTATGCGTCTGGCAAGTGTAGGAATTCCAATCGTGCCGCCGGGTATCACAGCTATTATAGTAAAGCTCATAAATTCAATGACAATGTTAAAATCGATGCAGGGAAAGGAAATCTCACATCAACGACATGACTGTGGTAAATGTTCTGGATCATATCAAGTCGTCTTACACACCTCTAAAACGTATTCAACTGATTGTATAATATGCCTATTTGTCGTGTCTGCACTGAATTCGACGATATAGGGATCGTTTGCATTTATTTACAGTGACAAATCATTATTAATATTATCATAATATTATTACTGCTACTAACAGTACCGCAACAATCGACGACCACCACCACTAAAAAAATGTTGAACTGCTGACTATCTGAGACATATCTGTGGATCCATGCACGATTGCACATGCATTAAAGGCTTAAGGCCACCACGTCTTGGGGCTAAATTCGCAAAAACTGCAACCATACAGGAATTTGTAGGACGCGCTGGTGTAGTACGTATGTTCGTCGCCTCGTAGCTGTCGGATTGCACTTTCGAATCATCCTCAACGACCTCAAGTCACCGCGTAGGGACCTTGGGCAAGTCCTTCACTCGCAATTGCTCAGCACTTTGGCGTTAAACTCCAATGCTGTGGCCAGTCGTAGAATTTGCAGCATCGGCGTTTTTTATGCTACTACAAAGATTTCTTCGAGAAAATAAGGAACCATTAAAACGGTTTTATCCCATAGTATTGCACCACACAAACCAACATACATAACTACTCTAATCGCCTATACGTAGCCAAATGTGAAACTATTTTTAAGGTGTTTAAAGCGGAACAGTCCATCAAACGACCAGATTCGACCTTATGGAACATTTATAAGTTAAATTTTGTAGCCTTCCTATCAAATTTTAGTTTGAGCAGGCATACGTATTTATAATGATAATCGTCGTCGTCTCCCTTCCCCTCCCTCCATCCCTCACCACCACCACCATCAGATTCATCACAGTAGTCTCACAGAATACAACTAGAGAAGATTGTTGTAATTGTGATCTTACTTGCAGAGTGTTGGGATGACTTTATTGATGTCTTTGTTCTTCGTTAGATTCAGATCAAGACAATGAACCGTCACATCCATCACCTGATGATTACAATTGATTACGTCAAGACATCAATCATAAAGTTAAGCTAAAAACTAAATTTAAGGCAAATAACACTGAATTGAATTTTTTTAAACTTATTTAAAATCGACATAAATCAATTACTATTAAAATCACAGAATAATAAAAAAAAGTTAAATCAACTCATAATAATAAAAATAATATAAAAAATCTTGGTTTAATTTTAGACAGACACAACAAAGTAAGTTTGCAACGAACAGGTGTCAAATTTAACGGTCGGCATATAAATATACCATTCATTCATTCATTTCAAGAATTTATATAGCGCTCCTTCAAGAAATATACTCAGAAGCCCTCCCAATCCAACCACATTTTTAAAAAAAAGTTTTAATGAGCTTGTAAAACACTGACGAGTGAACCCTAGGTAGCAGGCATACCATACCATACCACATTATATGCACGATGGTAAAATCCATCATATTCCATACCACAGTACACCACAACATACCAAATCAAGATGGTAACATCAAACATATACCTTACCTCGACCAGTTGATCAGTGAGGTCATTCGGAATCTTGTCAATCAACAATTCAACGACTCTCAATATCTCTGACTTTCCTCTGATCAGCACAGAGTTATGCAGTTGATGATGGTAATGCTGACTTTGATTGTTCTGTGCCAATGCATTGTGTCGTGCAACCTCCTTTGCCATGGTGATAACAAAGGCTGGTGGACGTGCCGTTGCTATGAGCGACAGGGCGTGACGGGCAGTACGACAGGCATCGGCGCGTTGGGTCAAGGGCAGGCCGAAGGTCATGCTGAAAAGGAAAGAGGGTTATTGATGAATAAACAAATATACTGATGAATGTGTATGACCAAATCAAACTTATGAATATGCAAAAAAAGTAGATGCAAAATGCAAATAATTGTAAACGTCATGAATATGCATGAGTCAGATCTGATATTATTGTCATACATAATTATTCATAACCAAGAGTATGCTATTGAGGGGCATCAGAGGCGGATCCATGAGGAGGAGGGGCGGATTCGGCCATGGTCTGCATTTCAAAAGTGCATAGGACCACTGCTTATAGTCTGGAAAAATAAGTGCCTGGACGCTCCTTACCTCTCCAAAAGAAGTGCCAAGACGACCCTTACCTTTCCAAGCCGCACTGGCCAACAAGTGGCAGGACGGTGTTCAGATTTTAAAATAAGTGCATGGACGCCGTCCATTACCGTCCTGCCACACTTTAAGCCCTGCAATGCCTGCATATGACGTGGTTCCTCAATAAGTTTTAAATCAAGGCGAGAGAAAATAAGTAGCAAGATCATAATATAAATTATTTCCAAGAGATTAAAAATGCCATCATACTTTTTGTCAGGGAAAATGGCATATTTTTTACACATTTCGGTCAGATGACTAAAGAAGTCAAGATATTTTTCTGGCAAAGATCACAGAAAGCCCCCCCCCCCACTTCGACAATATCTGTATACGCCCTTGAGCAGAATTATGTTAATTAAGTTATCTATAGATTAACTCATGAATTCAACTACTTGTTAGTCCATTAATTCGCTAATTTATGCAATTTTATTCAATCATTCGTAAATTGTTTCAATATTAATTCATTTGTCAACGAGGCTAAATACCAGAATCATAGGCGTAGGAGACGGGGGTCCAGGGGGGGGGGCAAATGCCCCCCCCCAAATTTCGGGCAAGCCTGGTTTTCGGGCAAGCAGACCCGGAAAAGTAAAAAAATCTATCTAAAATTTTTGGGCAAATTCAACCGGACGACTAAAAAAAAGGTCGTCAGATTTTTCGGGCAGAAGTTAACTTTTGCCCCCTCCCCCACTTCTCAAATGTCCCCTATGACAAGAATAATTTTAATACAGGGACCCAACTTGGACTGCGCGAACTCCTTGCACACTTTTAATAGTGATTTACACAAACTATATAAGGACACTCATTCGCAGGCTAATTAATTTAATGAGAAAATACATTTGTTTGTTCATCAGCCGCCGATCAGTGATCACCAATAATTATTATCCTCTAAAATATTACATTTATTTTATTCGATCACGCAAGATCTCACCAACTAACTTAAACCTTCAGTCAGTCAGTCAGTCAGTCAGTCAGTCAGTCAGTCAGTCAGTCAGTCAGTCAGTCAGTCAGTCAGTCAGTCAGTCAGTCAGTCAGTCAGTCAGTCAGTCAGCCAACCAGCCAGGCAGCCAGTCAGTCAGTCAGCCAGCCAGCCAATCCACACATGCAAGAACTTTGGAGTAGTACCTTAATACTTTTTTTATTATGTAACTTTTTAAAATTCTGTTTCTGCCGTTTTCAACATCACCCATAAAATCCGTCCAACCATCCATAAAATACTTCTTTTAGTCATTCCCTCAACCGCTCCATCCTTTCTCCCTCCCGTCTCTCCATTAGATAATAAATAAAACCAAACCTTGGCACCAGTCTATCGCCATCGACACACAGTTCAAGTAGTCCAAGTAGGACGGTGGATACATCGAGGTATGGCTCCCAGACGGTGAATCCCCGACCGAGAAGGTCAACCGCCGCTCGACGGATGAGAGTGTACGCAGGCAGAGATGGACTGGGAGGATGCAGCAACAGGAATGTCAACGCCTTACCTGTAAGGGTCATGGAGAAAGTGTTTTCAATTTCTTATGTCTCGCTTTTATATAGAGGTACGGGTCCGTGCACGTTTTAAAGGTGTCTGAAAAGAGCTACTATACGTTTAAAGTTTAAACGATGGAGAAAGTCATTTTAAATTTGTCATGTTTCGTTTTTATATAAAGTCACTGGTCAACGTTTTAAAGGTGTCTGAAAAAGCTAAATATACGCATTGGAGAACCATAATGTTTCTACTTGATCACCAAAGCCGTCGTTTCTCGCGTTTGTCATCCGGAAAGTTCTCCTGGGGGAAATTGACAGAAGCTTCTGACCCTCGACAAAAGCAATTAGGCATGGCGTTCGTCCGATAAGTTCAACCGCAGAATAAATGCGAAAAGTATGAAACGAACACCTTTGATTGACATTCTACACTGTGTCATTATAAAGAGACAGAGAGTACAGTTGAAACAATTGAAACAATTGAAACAATGTTAGCAAAATATTCTCACTTGTATGTTCTAAGCAAATAAACACCCATTTTATGAGCATCATCAAACTATAAGCAAATTCAAATGACATACACAATTTAGATAGACGCTGAGCTAAAGTTCTCACTTGTATGTCTGGCGTGCGAGTAGTTGGAGATGCCAAACCCTTCGGCAACGTTGCTGCCCCTCTTCTGGTCCAGTTTACCCTCGATGGCCGCCCCAAACTCCGCCCCAATCACCCCCATCATCACGATGGCTGTCGCCTGGCGACTACGACTCTCGTAGCTCTGAGAAACCTTTCCAGAAATCTCGTCATCTGAAAACAAGGAAGGCTTAAAAAATACTCTTCATCTTGGTACATTACACTAAAATTAATAATAACAGCAAAGGAGGAAAAGGCTACGGTAAAAGCAGTAATAATAATGACAACAACAGTAGAAATAATACTAATAATACTAATAATACTACTAATAATAACAATTTAAATAATAATAATAAAAAAAATAATAAATAATAATAATAAATAATAAATAATAATAAAAATAATAAATAATAAATAATAAAAATAATTGTAATATTTTTATTTGAACGAATCTCGCTCATGATGCAACGCTTAACACTGTTAACAACTCAGGAAAAAAGTAATAACGATTATAAACAAAATCAGCATCGTCGTCGTCTAAGCCATCGGAATTTAAAAAAACACACATTAGGGATAGCATTGTTCTGGTATGGCTAGTCTTCGCTGATCGAAAGGGATAAAGACGCTGTTCCTAAAGTCCGTCATTTTTATAAAGTAATATTTTGCTTTAAATTAAAGGTATCTGTTCTAAAAACTTAGTGACCAAAATTGCGCCTTCACATAGATGAATGGAATGAATAAAATTGAGCGTGCAATAAACAATTGAAAGATTTGCCTTTCACACTTTATAATGGCGGTCGCTCTTAGAATATAAAGTGTTTTTATATATTCGTGTATAACAAAAATTATTATTAAAAATTATTCATAATTCGTGTACGAATTTAGATTTTTTATATACAGATGGTTGAGAACTGTATTATGCCAAGCAAACAAATTTCTGTTAAGGACAAATCTGGAATTCAACTGACTAATAAACACCTTTAATAGGAAGAATCTAAGATCAATATAATCGCCCAAAAGAAAAACAAATTATGTACGGCATAAGCACTATACACGGCGAACGGAAAAAAACCGAACCTCTCCTATTGCTACGATCATTTTTTGTGTAATAATTAGAATATTTTAATAAAATTTGGAGAAAATTCAACTTAAAGGACAAGATTCAGATAATTATCATTTGTTAGTTATAATGTGTGTTCAAAATATTCTCCTTCGGCCTCAAAACACGCACAATCACACATAGACGCGCTCGGCACTGACTATAGCTATTAGTTGCTGAATCAATTACTGCTTGATCCGATTCATCCCATGCCTATATCATACGCTGACTCAGCTCTCCGACATCACGCACTTTTTCTTGAAAACTTTTTCTTGCATCTCAGACCAGATTTTATAGTCCACGGTTCTAGGCTATTTGAAATTAATCAAGTTTGCTGGATACCGCATCAACAACTGCCTTGCCTGCTTGTTTGACCTATACGCTCCTTCAAACATTTTAAATGACTTCAAGTTTTAGCTGGAATAGCGTATAATTATTAAAACTAGTTAAGATTATAGCTGGGAATAAAATAGTTGTATTCTCAATCACATTTTTACATGTTTGGTGTTGATTTCTTAATTTATTGTAGAGGTTCGGGTTTTTTTTCGTTCACCGTGTAGTAGGATGTTCGACTTTAATCCCGTACACTAGCTATTATTATGTATGTCAATCCTTACGCAGGGTTATGTCCTGGTAACCTGCATAGGAGAAGTGGAGGAGGAGGAAAAGAAGGAGGAGGTGCGAGAGGACGCAAAATAAGAATAGGATGACAATGGGAGGAAGAGGCGTACGAAAAGGAGCAGATAAAGATGAGGAGGAGGAGAAGGATGAGAAGAGACGATGAATTATAGAGGGAGAAGGAAAATTATGAAGAAAAGGAAGAATATGAATAAATAAATTTCCATGATATCCTATACAATCTAGATTATTTTCTGTTATATCTTTTAAACTCCATCACCTACATGAGTAAAAGTTATTTTAAAAAACGGAACACGTGTTTACACGAAATTATTTATTTCCATAGTCAACATGAACGAACGAGGAAAAAATAACAATCGTCCAATAATGTTGAAAATTTAGCAATTTCTACCTTAAAATATGTTCCAAGGAAAAATAACAATCGTCCTAAGACATGTCAAAGTACATTTTGTCATTGAAAATTCAACCTTACCTTTATAGGGTCACGAAATTTCTCAACCGATTTTGGTCACCTGGGGGTAAAAAAATACCCCCACTGTGATTCGCATGATCCCTATGATAAACTCCAATTTTCAAATATAAAACTAAAAGAAGTTATTTATAGAAGGTTCGCGGAATGCACTGGAACAAAGAAACATATGCAGCACTGCATAAAAATCAAAATGGCGGACAAAATGGCCGCCATAATCTTAAATGGTTATAAGTGAAGTTATGTATGCAATGGAAACATTATTTCAGAGTCTAAATCAACATTTTCGAGGTCAAGGAATGCAATGGAACTAAATTCACATATGTGGCACTGCACACAAATCAAAATGGCGGACAAAATGGCGGCCAGAATATTAAAATGGCTATCAGTGAAGTCATATGTGCACTAGAAACATGAGCTCAGGGTCAAAATTGATGCTACACTTGTTAACTTCACGTGATTTGCTGTAGACAATTTCATTTATTCATCCTAATTTTATGAAACCAAAACGATTTCTCTCTCCTTGTGTCTTTCTGTATCTCTCTGCCTGCTTCTCTCTGCCTCACTGTCTGCCTAGCTCTCTCTGTCTCTGTATCTGTCTCTGTCTGCCTGTCTGTCTCTAGCTCACTGTCTGTCTCTGTCTGTCTCTACCTCTATTTCTACTAATCATGACATACGTTTCTATTTGTCCGTGCTGGAGTCGGGAGCGCCTCTGAGTAGTTTCTTTGAAGAGGCGCTATATAAATACTTGAATGAATGAATGAATGAATGATACTATATAATGTTCAGATACTGATAAGGAGACATTGTGACAGCAAGACACTCACATGTAACGCATGCATAATGCTATGTTTATGAATTCCTGACTAAAATAGCTAAGGAGTGGTGCATTTTCGTACTTTATAATAGTTGATTTGGGTGCATGGATAGATAATAAAACTGGATGCATTCTGTGCATAAAACATATTTAGGAAAAGTCACAAAAGCGATTTCTTCAACTATTTCCATGGAAAAACATTTCCGTGAAAAACCGAGCTGGGGGTATTTTTTACCCCCCGGTGACCCTATAAGGGCTAAAAGATGTTCCAATATTGAACAACGCTCCGAACTGATAAGCATGCATTCATTCATTCATTCATTCATTCATTCATTCATTCATTCTGACATTTATATAGGGCTCCTTAAAGTTAAAAAATAAACTACTCAGGGGCGCTCCCAACTCCAGCGCACCCAAAAGAAACAGTTTTAAGTTTAGTAAGGAGCGATCCTGATAGAGTCACTGGGTGTAGGCGTGGCTCAAAAGGGTTAGGGTAGGGTTAGGGTTAGGGTTAGACCACTGGTTAGAATCTTCGGCTCATGAATATGCATTTATAAAACTCAGTTAATGAATATGCATGAATAAAAACTCAGACAATGAATATGTATGAATAAAACTCAGTTAATGATTATGCATGAATAAAACTCAGTTAATGATTGTGCATGAACAAAACTCAGATCACGAATATGCATGAATAAAACTCAGATCATGAATATGCATGAACAAAACTCAACCCAATGAACCAGCATGTATGAACACTGTCAACAAATATTAGTGAACATAGATTGGTTAATTAATATGCATGAATAAAACTATATCAAACGAGTCATGGAATGAATAAAACTCAGTTAGTCATAAGCGCTTTTAGTTAGTTAAGACAGAAAAGATACTCAGAATGATTATATAAATAAAACGAACAAAAACTACTGCATATTCATAAGAACGAACATAGTAATCCGCATAAAGAATACAAATAAAATGATGAATATGTATGGCAACAGCAACTTACACAAAAATAAGCAAAGTATAGGTCTAACGCAGATAATACAAAACATCATGAATATGCATGAACCAGATCTCATACACATGTATATTCATAGCCATGTGCATGTAATTATAAATCATGTCTACGGAAGAAATATGCCACCAGTCATATTATCATCGTTGTATTTATAGGCATAATTTATATAGAACCCCCTAAAGAAAAACTCCTCAGATATGCTAACCGTGAATGCACCTGGATGCTGCACTTTAATTGGACGGTGTTGTAATATTCAGATAAAGAAAACAAAGACTTGTTGTATTTCGAAAAAAGTGGATCGTTAAACACCCAAATTAGACTTTACCCCATTTTAATATAAGCCAATTCCACTGTTCAAATAACAGTAAGTCACCTTCAGAACACATTATAAAATTTTAAACGAATCAAAACCTAGTTGTGTTTTCTGCTCGGACGTAAAAATTAAGGTATACTCTGCTGTTAGAATGCATCCATTCTACCTAAAGTTCCACTGTTAGAACGAATACACACAATCATATTCAAAATATCTCACCAATGTTTTACTTCGTCCTCACTCAGCTTCCTCCCACCGTCCACTTCGTTCATCCAACAGATTTGACCTCTTGGTTCCTCGGTCTAGAACTGTTATGGCTCAGTCTCGATCATTTGTCTCAATTGGTCCTTCTCTTTGGAATGCCCTTTCTCCTTCTGTTCGCTCTACACTTCTGTCTGGCAGTCTCTCCTCTGCTTTGTCTCTTCTCAAAACCTGTTTCTTCTCGCGGGGCCTTGCGCACTGGGAGCGCCTCTGAACGGTTCACCCTACTAGAGGCGCTTTATAAATGTTTAAATACAATACAATATTATACTGATTAAATTCAATGGATGCATTCTACTATTAGAATACGTAACATAGGATTAGAATGAATTAACTGTTAAACCACTTGGACATAAACATTCCAATTTTAAGATGTTGGATACTAAGCGCTCCCAAAAATAGTCGTACAGTATAAACGTCCAGATGGCAAGCGAGTCACTGAGTCAAGGCTTTACAAATCGGGAAAACTTACAAATACGGTCACAAACAGAACTTAAAATATTAATAATTATTGCATCCTGAAAAATATAATCTTGTCTAAAAACGCCTATACGTTAAAAAAATTTCGACGTCATTCGAAATGCCGTTGAGTTTCGAAAATCTTAACACATAAATGTTGTTTCAAGTTGTTCAGAAGTTGCGAGTATATAATTATAGGAAGCCATACAACCTTTAATAACCTATAACGTACGGGTAACGACCCGCTATTCCGAGGGTTCACTATTTCGAAGGTCCACTATACCGAATATCCGCTATATTTTGCTCGTTATCCTTGGTGGTTAGGGTTAGGGTGGGTTCGGGTTAGGGCTTGGGTTAGAGTTTGAGTTAGGGTTAGGGCTGGGGTGGGTTAGGTTTAGGTACCGTTTAGGTTTAGGGTTAGAGTTAGGTGTATGGTTCGGAATAGTGGACCTTCGGAATAGTGGACCCTCGGAATAGTGGACCCAAACCTAACGTACGAACTAATGATACAGAAATAAAATAATGTCAACAAACTTCAAAGTCAATACCTAGAAGATAAATGAAAACACCCTTAAATCATTAGTTTAACATAATATAATATAAAGTTAATAACCAACTACCAACGAGATTGATCATAAAAAAAATTGCAAAAGTGAGCAGCGTAAATAAAACGAGAACGTGAAAAATGAGAAATTTACAAGAGACAGTAAATTAATACAAAACGTTAACGAAGCTTAGAACATAAATCTTATATAATTCGCGTGCAAGCCAACTTAGTCTGCATTATTGTGCAATTCAAAAACCCAATGTGAGTTTAAGGAAAGCCCAAACTAAAAGCCTCTCATATTTTAGACATTCCAAGGTTCTCTCGGAAAAACCTAAGATTGGCTAAGAGTGTAGTAAAAAAAGCAACGTAACATAAAAAGTTTCACGGAAAAATGTTTGATAATCATTTATATTTTATACACTCACAATAATTGACAACAATCCGAGAAGTTGCAGAAAAATATAATTGGGGGTCAAACATTGAATTAAGAAATTAAAATGTTTACAAGTAACTATGATAATAATAGGCTTCTCCAGACAAAACCAATGAAATGAAATAGTCTTTTATATGCTGATTCACTGCACAGTGTTACAGTAGACCGTAGTTTAAAAAGTTTCCCAGATTTCCGTACAAATTTTCAAAATTAAATCACCTGAGTAAGCAACATCATAATGCAACATCAACATCACGCCTAACGAAAGTTTATATATACGATGAGAAGAAAGCGTTAAAAGGGTGTGCAAATAACCATAACTACTAGGCAGCCATTACACATGGCCTGGTTATTCCTATATTCAATCACAACAATTATGTTGAAACGCATGTATTAAATTATTATAAAATAAAATAAATTCAAGAAAGGTACGTAACATCAAAATTTTTTATAGAATACAAAATAAAGAAAGTACGTAACATCAAAAATTACTCGTCGCTTCATAATTAAATTTCTATGATTCAATCTAAACATTAATCAACATTTTAGAGCGTGTGTCTATATAGCAGCCGTTAAATTTATAAAAAAAGGGTGTGTGTATAGCATCAACACAATTATTCGTAACCTCGTTTCTTCCTTACACTAGTATTCATTCGGACATTTATATAGCGCTCCTTCAAGTAAAAAACTACTCAGAGGCGCTCCCGACTCCAGCGCGCCCAAAAAGAACAGTTTTAAGTGTATAGTAAGGAACGATACTGGTAGAGTTCCAGGTGTAGGCGCAGCTCAAAAGGAAGGCTACCGTATTCCAGACCACCGGACCAACCACAGAAAAGGCTCGATTCTTCATGGTAGCAGTACGAGAAAAAGGAACCAAAAGGACTACCTTAACAGCAGAGCGTAGCTGACGACGTCCTTGGATACCCACTGTAAGGCTGCATAGCTCTCGGAGGTAAATTGGGGCGAGGCCCTGACAACATCGCCATATCAATGCTGACACCCTGAACTCAATACGCTGGCGAATAGGGAGCCAGTGAAGTACATCAAGCATGTAGTTTGAGACATGACCATATTTAGAGATTTACCCAATTAGGCAAATGAAAGAGAACGGACGACAGTGCATGTCTTAAATTATTATAGAATAAAGAATCAAGAAAGACACGTAACATCAAAAATTACTTGGAGTTTCATAATTATTACGTTCCTGTGATCTAATCCAAACATTGTGTCCACATCAAACATATTTTTAAAAAAGGTGTGTAGCATCAACACAATTATTCGTAATCTCGTTTCTTTCTTACAGTAAACAAGCTATCCACATTTTCATATTAGATCACGCCTTACTACAATCAATAAACCGCAGTCAAACTGGACCACTGATAAATGCCCCCATCAACACTCCTCACGTATAGCTTCCTTTGCTGGACCCTACAAGGCGCTGTACGCCTTTTAATACATAATATACAATACAACAATGATGAAAGCAATTATGGGTTAGGCAAAACGCGTAGGCGCGTACACACCTCTTTTAAAGAATTACAAAGACAAGGTGAGTAGTTCCTTAAACACCTCTTAAAAATTATATCATTGTGCAATAAATGACAATCATCGTCAACGTCTGAACATCTTGCTAACACCGAGAAGAATATTAAGGATAGAAACGAAACTAAACGCTTTGAAGAATGCAAATCCAGCCTTGGTATTGGTCACAAAAACAGACGACGTGATGAATAATTGTTTTATGCTACACATATTTCTAACATAGTTCTATGGTAGTGCGAATTCAACGCCTGGCTACGGGTGAAAGGCCAAACCAGCTGCCCCTAAGACGTCGTTAAATATTTGAATCGATAGTGGATAGTGGATAGTTGTAGCGTGACAAGTTTACCTTTAAACTTATCTGAAGAGAACAAACTTAACATAGTAGTAGCAGTAGTAGTAAAAATAATAATCTATTATGTCGTTACTGTATGAACATTTATAATTTAACAAGTATTAGCTAATTATGCCAGGACTAGAATGCCTCTGAATTTCGTAAATTGAATAATATTTACTATTTATTTTCATATTTAAGAAAACGGGTTGAATTTTCCGGGACACTGCGTAGATACAAAGTAAACTTTAGAACCTCACTGTTCAAACAAGCTCTAAGCCTAAAGATATAACCTGGAACGACAAGAAGGGTTAATCATATAGCAGCTGGTTCCCTAATTTATATAGCTTAGCTTGTAACTGTTTAAAAGGTGTTGAATTGAAGAACCTGCTCATTGCCCCGACATAGTAATAGCCTCAGAGGATCGAACCTCTACTCTCCAGATTAGAAGGCGACCGATCTAACCGTTGTATTAAGTTAAAAATTCCTGAGTTTGAGATTTGTCCTTGAACATTTTATATTTTACGATATGTGCAAATGCCATGAAGTGATGCTTTTTTGGCTGATTGTTGGACACCTCTAACAGCTGCACATCAATTACTATTTAAATCACCCTAGGCAAACGCGCATTTATCTGCCATTCGCACGCGTATTTGAAGGTCGACTTTAATAATAATCAACGATTCATTCTATGAATTTATAAACCAATCAGAAGCGCTCCCAGCCCAACCACGGCAAAATAAAAAAGGCTTGAGATATTCATGAAGCCAACTTTAACGGGTCAGATGTAAAAATAAAGCTTTGAAGGTAGGTCATTGCAGATGGTCGGCCTTACAAAAGAGAAAGCTAAGCGTAGCCTGGCAGCAAAGCGAGCCCGAGATCATAAAAGGTGTCATTACACAGTCCTAGAATACTATATTTTACAGTCATAGTCTCAAAATTCAAAGCACTAGCTTATTCACGAGCGCTAATTGCCTAATTTCAAGTTGTTCCCATATTATGACCATGGCACAAAATACCTACAACCAATCGTATTTGCCTAACGATCGATGCTTAAGAATGCACACAAGCAAACTAAAAAGTGCATGGAGAGAAAGTCAAATACAAAATTAAGATTAAATTATGCAAAAACGAACTAAATCAAATAGTGACACACAGATTAACAAGCATGGACACCAGAGGGACACATCATCCGACATTAAACTGGTAACTGCTTTTTTCAAATACAGTTAAACTTTAGTAATTTGCACTTCGGTTATTTCAAAAATCTCCATCAACAACGGTTTCTTGAAAATTTCAACAAGGCAAAGTTCTGTATCGTTTAAAACCCAAGTAAAATTGAAGCACTTCAGCAATTAAAACTTAACTCAGTAAAACGAAGAACAGAAAGAGGCTCACCACGCTCAAGGCCAATACGTATTTCCGCCCAAATAACAATTTAAAAAATCCAGTAACTTGTTAACGAAACAACTCAGTCAATAACCAAAAACAAATTTCGGGTGAGAATTCAACCCATCCCTTATAAATAACCGATGTTGTGTCCATCTAGTTAATTAATTCGCGAGCATACCAAGACACCCCTAAAAAGGTATCTCCTTTTGTTTTATAACCAATTTCGACACCTTTAAAAAGGTTCTATCCGATACTATGTATTCGCCACTCGCTAAAAAACCGGTTTCGATCTGCCTATCTATATCGGTCTCTCTCGATCATCACTGCTTATGAGTTTTGGAGCGATGATGTTGTGTCCCTCTTCTGTTCAGAATCTCTCTCGAAGGAGGAAAAGATCGTCGCTTACTTCCTCCGAAGATGTCCTCATCCTCGTCATCGTCCTCGGCCCCTCCCTCAGTAGCCGGCTGGACGGCAGGGTGCTCAGCCAGTAGACTCATTGAGGCGTCCACATAGCTCGGTAGGTAGGGACCCCACTGCTCCACCACATCACGGCGCCCGTCTGGACCGATGCGGCGCAGCTCGGCAAGCAGAAGGGCCTGCGCTGCCTCGCGGATCTGGACAGGAAAGAAAACAATGAGATTGCATTGGCTACAATTAAATCTATTAGTAACTAGCTGTTCCCGGCCACGCGTTGCTGTGGCTGAAGAGAAAGAAAAGAGAAAGCGCAAGTCCAAAAAGCAACACCATTAACCAGACGATACGTCATAATGGACTGTCACATAATATCTTTAGTTCATTCAACAATTTGGTTGACAAACCGAAACCGGTTATGTTTGCATAAAGAGAGGAGGGTATATTAGATGGGGATAAGGGAGGCGGGACGGGAGGAGGTAGAGGCGGAGGGATGGGGGTAGGAGAAAGAGTAGGGATGGAGAGGGGAGAAGATCGGAAAGTGAGAGATGAAAGGGGAGGGGGAGGGATAAGGAGGGGCGGTTGGATGTTCTTTTCAGCAACAGCAACGCGTGGCCGGGTACAGCTAGTTTCAAATAAAACGCTGAGTGATTATGTTATGTGGCCACTAAAGTTTTATAAGATCTAAGACAGAACTGCTTTAAAAACTATCCTTATAAAAGGAGCATGCGCATTAGAAAAGGTGTTTTAAAAGGTGTATATTTTTTCTCGATCCGTGTTTCTTGCTTGTAGACTATTATTATTTTTATTTCTAAATGAATTTATAACGCCCGCAAGGTCACACCGAAATGTGAATCTGAGGCGCGGATAGTCAGCTGCCAGAGGAAGATGCAATCAGAGATCCATGTGCTTGAAAGCCAAGGAGAAGTATAGTGAGATTTGAGCCGCTTCTTGAAGGGAGAAAGTGAAATTGCGTAACGGAGAGAGAGCGGAAGCTGATTCCACTCTTTGGGTGCAGAGGCATGGAATGCACGCGAGCCCATAACTGTTTTGCATCGAGGTTCAGCTAAAAGATTTGTACCCGATGAACGCAATCAACGAGGAGGAATGTTAGGAGTTAGTAATGACTGAAAGTAGGAAGGTGTGTTGGTGCTGACAGGTCACACGTGCCAGTATGAATTTTATCCTGTACTGAACAGGAAGACAGTGCAATTGATAGAGTAAGGCTGAGGAACTAGTTTGTATCGGGACGCGCAGCAGTATACCCGCGCTAAGGAGTTCTGGATGTGTTGCTCTTTGTAAGTAATAATAATAATCATTTTCGTTTGATTTCAAACTGATAGAACACGGAATAACTACACGTCAGAGCAATTTTTAAGCCTTTTTTTATCTCTTGCTATAGCACCCATTTGAGCTAACTACTCAGAGGTACTCGCAAATACAGCGTGGACACCGCATCGGAAGGAGTAATTGAATGACATGCTCAAGGTCCTACGCGGCGGCACCGAACCCACCACCCCACCGCCCCCCGACAAAGTATGACGCATGAATTTAACTTCAACATGTAACAGTTTAAAATAGAACGATTATCATTATTATTAAAATTAATGATAACTATTATCATTGCCAAACTCATAGACGACGATCATTAAAAGACACCTTCAAAACGTAATTAAAAATAATTATATAAATTTCAAACCATAAAATACTTCAATATATCCACTCCAATTTCTCCAAATGCAAAAAACGTGACAGCTTACCATTAAAAAATAATTGTATAAAATAGCTTCGTCACCTTTAAAACGTTATTAAAAATAATTATATAAATGTCAAACTGTAAAAAAAACTTGGATACATCCACTTTCGGATGCAAAAAACGTGAGAGCTTACATAAGTGAACAACCATTAAAAAATCATTTTATAAAATAACTTCGTACCTTTAAAACGCTATTTAAAATAATTATATAAATGTCAGACCGTAAAATACTTGGATTCATCCACTTTGGAATGCAAAAAACGTGAGAGATTACAAAAGTGAACAATAATTTTAAAAAAATTGATTTTATAAGATAACTCGGTCACTAAAGGTAAACTCTAGTAGTGTAAATCCTGATAGTGGAGGAGGGTAATACATGGGCAAAAATACTTTACCATCTACTGATTGGAAAATTTCGTGAACAAGACAAGTGCTTTGTCTTGTTGTTGATATGTAATGTTTTGTTATTTTAAATCTTTTGTTATTATAATTACTTCTATAATTATTTACTACAACACTGTTGTTTGTGTTACTATTGTAATTATTGTTATCATCAACGCCGTCGTCGTAGTCATCAACATCGCCGGTAGCTATCATTATTATCAGTAACATTACGATTATAATCATTAATATCATCATCATCATTATGATTAATATTTTGTTGCCATTATCATCATTATTATTGCTAATAGTAATATTGCAATGAATGTTATTATGCTACTATTCGGACCACAGCATAAGTTAAGGACTCAGATTTGGACAGACACAGACAGAGACAGATAGTCAAGACATGGCCAGAGACAGACACACCAATAAGACAGAGGATAAAGAGACACCTCTAGGCATCTAAACAGAGACAGACATACATAGACACAGAGAAGGATAGACAAGAAGACAAACACATACAAGGACAGCCGCAGACAGGGACAGACACAACACAGACATGGACATAAACAGACATGGACAGAAACAGACATGGACAGAAACAGACATGGACAGAAACAGCCATACCAAGAAGACACAGAGACACACAAAGCCCCCACAGAAACAAAGACAGGCATCGACAGATACAAACACACCCCCAGACACCTATCTCAAGACAGACACATACAAGGATAGACACACACAACAACATACAAATACAGACATACCAAGAAGAAGACAGACACACACAACCCCCATCCACCAACCTCAAGACATCTATCCTGCCACCTTCGTGCGAGCATCTCAAGCTGTGGTGGTTTGAATTGCATCTTTCCAATGAGATCTGGAAGCAGAACACAATGCAAAGCAGCCAAGTGACTCCAACCTTGTTTGTTCTGAGACTGCAGCGTAGACTCTGCGTCCGCAGCCGATTGGTCGTCGCCCCTAGAAACGGTCACCATAGCAACAATGGCGATTATAATATTTGGTATTTGGACACCTTTCCAACCTAAGCCACCAGGGATGCCACTCTGAATTTTGAAAAAAAGGTCAGATCAGGTGGGAAAAAGGCTAGAAAAGGCTAGATTGGCAATTATTTTCTCCTAGAAACGGTCACCATGGCAACAACAGACTTGACAATTGCGCCAGAGAAATATAATTTTTTTCGATCTATTTTTCAAGTAATTTAGAAGATCATCTGCCCAATGTAGCCCGCCCAATTGAATTATTTTGTGCCAGGAGTTCTTTATCGACCTATTTCTTTTCTTAAAAGAGGTGTTGAAAACTGTTGTACTTTTCAATAGCAATAAAGTAAGAATGATAATTATAATAATAATAATAATAATAATAATAATAATAATAATAATAATAATAATAATAATAATAATAATAATAATAATAATAATAATAATAATAATAATAATAATAATAATAATAATAATAATAATAATAATAATGGACTGTTAGGTTTAGTTTTCGATTTAGCTTTAACATATAAATTATAGATTGCTTAGGGTGACCGATCCATGGCCCCAGGTAATCCGAACAAGGTGCCCTGGTAGGCAACGGCGTTGATAATAATTAATAATAACTGTTTCAAAAGTTATTATGATTATTGTTATTATTATGGTGGTAGGTGGGGGTGGAGTGGGTGGGATGGGGCGGGTGAACGGGGTGAGGTGGACGGGGTAGGGTGGGGGACTTGGGGGTGGAGGTGGGGTGGAGGTGTGGTGAGGGTGGGGTGGAGGTGAAGTGGAGGTGTGAAGCGTGGGCGGGTGGAGGGGTTGGGTGTACGGGGTGAAGGTGAGGGGTGGAGGTGGGGGTGTGGTGAGGATGGGGTGGAGGTGGCGTGGAGTGGTGAAGAGGGGCGGATGTACGGGGTGGGTGGGGGTTTGGGGTGGAGGTGGGGTGGAGGTGTGGTGTGGTCGGGTTGTGGCCAAAGCAGGTCGAATCCTAAATTTCCCGGGCAACGCCGGGTACCCCAGCTAGTAAAGACATATAGACATACACATACAGAGACAGACAAACAGACAAACCGTGGTGATCCTGTCACATTCTTCGTCTGTCTCGCCTTAATGAACGTCACATTCGACATACTCATCAGCGTATTAACCACAGATATAACAGCCAACAGATGTTGCGTAGTCACCGCACTCGATATCTGCCAATGTCCCACCGTCGCAGTTATCATGACCTGCTGGTTGGACGGCGCACCCAGGTTCTTATACCACCCGGGCAGTAACAGGGACATCTGTCCCCCGGGGGACAGGAACCCAAAGGCCATTAACCGCTTGGGGTGGAGGAGGCCCAGCTTCGACAGGCAGAGGCGGTCAACGTCACGGTCAAGCCCCCAGGCGTGGAGAACAGACATAAGGATCTGGGCAATTATGAGGGTAGCGCTCGTGGTGTTGGTGGTGGGGTCTTGGATTTGGAGGCGGTTGGGAGGGGGTGGGGGGCGGGGAGGGCGTTGGGGAGAGGCGTCGGGGGTTTCGTTGAGGTTGTCGCGGCGGGAGAGGAGAGGGGAGGATTTGAGACCGGAGGAGTCGACTTTCGATTGGAGTTTCTTGCTGACGTCATCCGCTTTGTCTTTGACTTTCGAGATGAAGTCTACAGACGAAGAAGCAGCAAAGTAAATGAGGCAAGTTATTAAATGGAATGTTAATGTATGATTTAATAATTGTTACAAATCATATAATAGATAACACTATCACTGTATTCATTCATTCATTCATTATAAGAATTTATATAGCGCCCCCTCAAGAAACTACTCAGAGGTGCTCCCAGCCCAGCCACGACTAAAGAAAAAAAGATTTAAGAGACTTGAGAAATAAAGATTGACTAGACAGGTGGAGGTTTGGGGGGAGGTATAATTGTATTTGCGCAATTTAGAGCACCTTTAGTAGGGTGAACCTATCGGAGGCGCTCCCAGTGCACAAGGCTCCACGTGAAGAAACAGTTTTTGAGAAGAGAGAAGGAGGTTGGCAGAGTGAAACCAGTGACGGAAATGAGGCAAGTTATTATTATTAGTCTTACTGGGATTAATATAATAAATTACACAATTAGTATAATTGTCTTTGAGCAATTATAGAGCAACTCTAGAAGGATGAAAGATGTAAGAAATGAACTGTTATTGCATTTGCTGTACGTCCCTCGCTTATATAGCGCCCGCAGTCTACGTTTAAAAGGTGTTCAAGGCGACATAGTCTACCCAATGGTGAGGTCCATTCAGCAAAGAACACCTCCTTCCCCCAATAGTCGATGAACATTATCCTATAATAACGTTACTAACAGACACATTCCTATATTATTATCTCCTTTAAGGGGCGCTATAAAAATTGCATAGATAGATAGATAGATAGATTATGAACGATACTTTTTACACACCTTAAAAACGTCATCAACATAATCTACTTATATTTTCGGACGCCTATTCACAACGTATGCATCACATCTGTGCCAATTGTATAAGATCCATGTTAACGATGAAGGCTATTAATTTTATCCAGGAATAATTTGACTGCTTTCTGCTCAAGACTTTTCAAGACCGTGGCTGAGCTGGGAGCGCTTCCGAGTGAATCTCTTGAAGAGGCGGAAAATACATTGTCAGAGCTGTATTATGCCAAACGGCCAATGTTGTCATAGGCTCTCCTCAATTCTGGATCCATTCATAACACATAACAAAAATCACCCGACACTCGTATTGCATATTTTGCTCTATGTCCCTCGCTTATATAGCAACGGTAATATCCGTTTAAAAGGTGTTCAAAGCGACAAGGTCTATCCAATCAAAAGAGATCCATTGTATAACTTTTCATTTGCGTATCGCACCCACCCTCTTTTTCTAGACACAGAACCTAAAAATGTAACACTTGAGACCACCTCCATTTCCTCTCCGTCCATCTCATAATTGTGTCTTCCACCTGTGTGTATTTTTTATTAGTTGTATATGTAATTATGAGTGTACATATATGCATATAATTATATGTATGTTAAATAGTGACACTAAATAATGACACACGAATCAAAGAATCTACAGCAACCACCTTATGAACACTGTCGCAATGAACATCTATCATACAATTTCCCGGAGAAGAACAATGAAAAGAAAAAAAGAGAGACAATAAAGACTCCAACTGCAGAACAATTTTGCAACAGTGAACTGAAATACATTGATACCGTAACTTTAAAGACGTCAACAGCCATTGTTGCTCTAAGAAGTCGTTAAACTGTTGAGTGATAATAAACATCATGTGAACTTTGTTATTAGTGTATTGTCTTTTTCTTTACATGCCCCACTGTCTAATAAAAAGCTTCCTACGTTCCATTCTTACATAACATCGGTGGCAATGTTAAAAAGTTGTTCTATAAAATATTTATAAATAATCGTTTCAAAACATTATAAAGGTGTCTAAGGCGACCGTTCTAACCAATGACACGAAGTGTTATACTAAAAATCTATATAAATAAAAATGAAACTTTCCAATAGTTTGTTGCCAGTGTTCTCGAAAAATACCGCACAGATTGTTTTGAAAATTTAACAAAACCTTCCACTCCAATAAGAGAGTTTCCAACTTTTTTTATCCGAATAAACGCAATATTTTCCACAAAAAGTGAACTTTGCATCCGCTCGACCGCCATTTGCAAATTCAATAAAACTGCACGTTGCCAGATTTTCAGAAACGCCTTGACAGTGACTGCGACCATGCAGTCTTTTCTGCCACAGCAACGCGTGGCCGGGTACAGCTAGCATATAATAAGAGTAAAACATACCAACGACTTTCTTCTGTGTATCGGATATACATAAGAATGGCTAAGACTTTTCGATTAATTTTGAAACTTTTTACGTTCCCTTTTTATATAACATCGGTGTAAAATATTTAAAAGGTGTTCAATCAAGTCATTATAAATATACGCTCCAAACCATTATAAAGGTGTCTAAGGCGACCGTTCTAACCAATGACAAATGAGGTATTCTACAAAAAACTTACCAACGACTTTCTTCTGTGTATCCGATAGACCTGGGTCCTGTGCAATGGATGTGTAGAAGCCCAACGTCTCCAAAGTGTTGGGTGAAAGGGCCATGTACTCCTCGCTCAGAAGTTGGACTAAATTACAAAAGAAAATCATAAACGATGGGTAACATTAGAATGGGAGTAAATAGATTAGAAATGAGTAACAAAAACAAAAGTAAAATATAAACAAGTAAAATAAATAATTCCGAAACTCAAGCGTAAAACAGAATAAAAAAAAAAAAAAAAATATCAACTGAATGAGACTTGGATGAGTTGTTCGTGTCGTCTTTTGTTCCATTGCATCTTGTGCTTTCTTTATTTGCTGCTGTGCGAGATTGCGGAATGTTGCGAGATTGTGACGCTTGAACGCCTGCGCTATGCTTATCGTTGGATTCGTCAGCTTCTCACCCACATCCTAAGTAGGTCGACCAATCAAGTGGTCAGTAAATAGGTCAATTAGTAGGTAAGTAGGTCGACCAATCAGTAGGTCAGCAAGTAGGTCAATTGGTAATTAGTCTTGTTAATAAGTAGGTCAGTAAGTAGGTCAACCAATCAGTAGGTCAGTAAGTATGTCAACCAGCTTCTTACCCACATCCTAAGTAGGTCGACCAATCCAGTGGTCAGTAAATAGGTCAACTAGTAAAAAATTAGGTCAGCTAGTAAGTAGGTCAAGCAATCAGATGATTAGTAAATAGATCAATTAGTACAAAAAGTAGGTGAGCTAGTAAGTAGGTGAGTAAGTAGACCAGCTAGTAAGTTTAGCAGACGGTACATACGTAAATGACTAATATAATCCGTGAGTTAGTCAGTCAGTAAGCAAGTCAGTAAATCATAAAGTTAGATAACGTGTGCAATTCAGTGTAGGAGAGCGAGCAAGTGACAGGATGAGTGAGTTGGTTACAGGCATAGGCGTAGGAGACGGGTGTCCAGAGGGGGCAAATGCCCCCCCAAATTTCTGGCAAGTCTGATTTTTCAAGCAAGCAGACCCGGAAAAATAAAAAAAGTTTTTAATTTTTTTAATTTTTTTACAATTTTCCGGGTATTCTTGCCCGAAAAAATCAGACTTGCCCGAACAAAAGTGGTCGTCAGACCCTTCGAGCAAAATGTAACGGAAATTTTTCTTCAGATTTCGGCCGGATGACAAAAAAATTTTCGGGCAAAAGTCTCATTTTTGCCCCCCCCCCCCCCCAACGCTGAAATGTCCCCTACGCCTACAGGCATGAGTGTGAGCGAGCCAGTGAGTGAGTATGCCTGATCTTCACAAGTATGTATGATGAATGATCTACATCAGTGGTTCTCAACCTTTTTTTTGTACTTTAGGTCCACTTTTTCGAAGTTGGAGGACATTAGGGGGTCACAAGGCTAAAATTTAATGTACTACAAGCATATAAAATTGTTATAACTGGTTTAAAATAGAATGTTTGATTTTATATAACCCTTTACCCGTTTATTTTTAAATTGTTTGCCCTTTTTCAGCAAATATTATTGGGGCAAAAATTAAAGACGTCAAATAAAATAACTTGTAATGGAAAATAGTTAATTATGTGTTCTATCCTATCCAAATTGTCAATGTTTTCATATGTTTTGCTAATTATTTGAGAAATGAGGGCCATATTTTATGTTTTGACGGCCACTTTTGGCCCACGGGTTGGGAACCGCTGATCTATGTTATAAAACAGTGTATGTGTTACTTTACCTGCTTTTCCTCACATGCGCTCAATATGTCTTCAGCGGTCAATCCATGTACAACACGATCCAGATGACCTGTAAAACCCAATGGAAATAACGGTTTGCCTCATCGCCGTTATATATATCGTCACATATCATCGTTTTAAAGGTGTCGTAAGTTAACACAAATTAATAACCATTTGCAGCGTCGCAACAGAGCTTCTAATAACCGTTTGCCTTATATATCAAAAGAAGAAACGTTTTAAAGGTGTCGTAAGTTAACACCAAATGACCTTCAATAAAAAACTCAAATTAATAACCAATTGCCTTGTTGCAACAGATGGAGAAATTTAGTTGGACAAAGCACGTTACAAACGAAGAAGTGCTAGCGACGGTAGAAGAGAAAAGATCTCTGCTGGACACAATAAAGGATAAGACAAAAGAATTGGGTGGGACATTTGCTAAGAGGTAACTCACTGCATAAATAAATAATTGAAGTTAGATTGGAGGGAAAGAGGTGCAGAGGAAGACCTAGACAAAAACTGCTGGACGGGATGAAGGAGGATGGTTACAGAGAACTGAAGGACATGGCACAACAGCGAGAAAGATGGAGATATTGGACGTTTGGCAGAGAACCTAAAGAGGACGAAGACAAATCCCAATGGATCTGATTTGACCAGGGTCTATGACAACAGAGGCCGTTACCCTGGACAGAAATTTGTTTGGCATATTACAGCACTTATGAGCAAGGTCCGCCCCTATGGAAAATTCGGTAATGTAGTCTTGGCCTCATGGAACAAGGCTGGGGTCTCAATAGTGGGAGGAGTGATTAATCAAGATGGCATGAATGACCATCCCGTCCGCCATTCTACACGTAGGGTTTTTCACGGAGGTAGGGTTGTTCACGGAGGTAGGGTTGTTCACGGGTTCAATATGGCCTACCGCGTTTCTGCTGCCCAGTAAATCCCCACCATGCCGTGGCCGCGTATATACACATAGATAGACACACAGAGACATAAAGAGACGCATACCTGTTTCCATTTGCCATAAGAATTTAAGTTTAAAATTAATATACCTTTTTGAGATTCTCAACCCCAATTATATAACCTTCTTGAGTCACAGACTAATGTAAATCACAGTGTAAGTAGCATAATAGTCAAATTATTGTAGAAAAAGATACTTTAATTTATGCAGAAATCCAAAACACTGATGGTCCTGACTGAGACAGTTAGAAGTAAAGAGAGAAAGACATAAAATTATAGAGGCACAGACAGATAAAGACAGAGAGACACATACAGACATATACCTGTTTACATCTGTCAGACATTGACTTCAGTGAGCGAAACCGACACACACACATAGAGAGAGGCATAGATAGACAGATAGAGAGAAATATATAGACAGCCACACACCTGTTTTCATTTGCCATACGTATACAGTTCCATCAGTAAGTGTGATAGAAACAGTGATAGACAGAAACTGAAAGACAGATAGAAAGACAGACAGACAGCCACACACCTGTTTCCATTTGCCAGAGAGATAAAGACACACACAGACACACACACACACACACACACACACACACACACACACACACACACACACACACACACACACACACACACACACACAGAGACATAAAGACATAGACATACAGAGAGACATATAGAGACACCATTACAGGGGCGGAAACCTGGTCCGAACTTTGGGGGGGGGGGAACGGACGAACGGCTGAAGGACGATCGCTGAGGCGCGAAGCGTCGATTTGGGATTGGTGAAGAAGGCTGTTTTTTAATGTCTACATCTATATATCACATTACTACCGTATATTTGTAATTTTGAGGGGAAGTTCTAATCAATTTTCATGGGTGAAATTAACGATTTTCGGGTGTGTAAAGACATCAAATGATGTTTTTAGACACCCGAAATTCGTTGATTATACTGGAATAAAAATGATGTCCTTTGACACCTGATAATTGTTAAGAAACAATGCTTATTAAGTGCTGTAATATCCCAAGCAAATTTCTGTTCAGGGTAACGGCCTCTGCCGTCTTAGACCCTGGTCAAAAAATGGATCCTTCCAGATAATCGTTGATAATACAATAATCAAATTTTTATTCCAATATTAACAACGATTTTCGGATGTATAAAAACCTCATTCTGATTCCAATATTATCAACGATTTTTAGGTGTTTATTGATCATTTTGGTTTTAGTGTTGAAGACGATTTTCGAGTGTTTAAGGACACCGTTTTGATTTCAGTATTATCAAAGATTTTCGGGTGTGTATGGACATTTTGATTTCAGTATTATCAAAGACTTTCGGGTGTGTAAGAACATCATTTTGATCTCAGTATTCTCAAGGATTTTCGGGTGTGTAAGGACATCATTTTGATGTCAGTATTGTCAAGGATTTTCGGGTGTGTAAGGACATCATTTTGATTTCAGTATTATCAAGGATTTTCGGGTGTGTAAACTAGTAATGACATCATTTTGATTCCAGTATTATAATCGATTTTCGGGTGTCTAATGAAATCATTTTTATTCTAATTTGATCAATGACTTTCGGGTGTCTAAATACGTTTTTTTGATTTCATTGTTATCAACCATTTCGGGTGTGTAAGCACATCTTTTTGATTTCAGTATTAGGTCTATCAACGATTTTCGGGTGTCTAAGAACATCGTTTTGATTCCAGTAT
Source organism: Lumbricus rubellus (assembly GCA_945859605.1). Taxonomy (NCBI): domain Eukaryota; kingdom Metazoa; phylum Annelida; class Clitellata; order Crassiclitellata; family Lumbricidae; genus Lumbricus; species Lumbricus rubellus. Next base: position 28,138,280 of record OX243821.1, read on the forward strand.
TATCAACGACCTACAGTCTTGAAGTTGACCTGACTTTTACAGAGATCCGCGGGACATTGGAATTCTAGCAGGATTCTGACTTTTTATGATATCAGTGACAAATATTGGTATGCCTATATTCATCGTCGTCATTGCTAATCTGATTAATTATTGCTTAGCGAAACTTTGCACATTCCCCTATCGACGCTTCGCGTTTTGGCGCTCGACCTTCTGCCGATCGGTGGTAGGGCCTATATACCCAAACCCACGAGAGGCGATTTGTGATTTAGCACCCCAAGATCTGAGACCAAATTCCGCCCATGGATGTTGAACATGACGCTGATTCGAGCCTGAAAGAAATGTAGCAGAAGCCCGATATGTTACGTTGTGTGTTTGTGACGTTGGGTGTTTGCAAGGCTTTTGTAATAATTGGCAAAACGTTAAAAGAGGTGTCTTATCTATACAGTATAATGTTCGCAAACTATCCAATGTGGGACTTAATAACTTTTGGTTAGGGCCTGGCATGCCCTGGAATTTATATCATTATAAATATTTACTTCATCTGCTAAACGTTTTTTTCTCTAGTTCTCTACTGAAGATTGTGTACATGTCCTAACGCTTGAACATTGGGGGGGGGGACAAATGCATGGGCCGTCCCCCCCAACGTCTTCATTGGGGGGGGGACCGTCCCCCCCAGTCCCTCCTAGGTTTCCGCCAGTGTGCAGCTGCCACAATTACCAAGACGAACATGCTGGGGCCAATAAAATTATTTACACCGTGGTTAAATAAAGTAAGCCAAATAGTTTTTCATATATCTCTAATGCCCGATAACATATCACGCTAAAATTTTCCAAATATTTAGAGAAGTGGACCAATAATATGATTCCGAAATTTCATTAGATAATGTTGAACGGATAAAAATATATGAATATTTAAACTTCATATACCGAAATTTCAGTTTACAAGCGATTTTTCTGTCAGATTCAATAAAATGTTTCCCCATTATCTCCAATGCCTGATGATTAATCATTCTAAAATTTTCCAGATATGTAAAGAATTGAACTAACAATATTACCCTAACAGTATGGTTTCATTATTTAATTAAATAAAATGCTCAAAATGTCCCCTCCTGCTTGCACGCAAGCCTGGTGGCGCTGGCGCCATTGCAATGGCAACAGCAACGTCGATAAATTATCCTCTGGTCCAGGCCATCCCGCACTTCCAACAAACTTTGCTTCAGATCTTTTATATCATGGATTGTTGTCTGGTAGGCTCGGTCTTGCAACACGCTCCACATTTCATAGTCGACAGGATTTAAATCTGGGCTGTTCGGAGGCCATAATGTGGGAGAAATGAAGTCTGGCGTCTCTCTTGTCAGCATTTCGATGGTTTCCTTGGTTCTGTGGGATGGCGCTGTTCTGTTGAAAAACAAAGCTGTCTTCTGGGACTAGATTTCTGAATACAGATAGAAGATGCTGTGACAGCAGAACATCGCGATAATAGGCTCTATTAAGTTTTACTCCAGGATCAATGAAGACTAAATGGGAACGGCCAAGCGTCGAAACCGCAACGGACGCCATAACAGACTTGCTGAAAACTGCAATTTCGGGTGATGAAGTTGAAATATCCATATCTTTTTATCCCTTCAAATTTATGACATGATATTATGGACTCCTATTCTTGGTTCAATTCCCTAAATATTGGCAAAAGGTTTTTATGATTACTCATCATACATCAGAGATGTAAGAAAAACAGTTTGGCTTACTTTTTTTATTGAATCTGACAGAAAAATTGCTTGTAAACTGCAATTTCGGTATATGAAGTTTAAATATTCATATCTTTTTATCCGCTCAACTTTATATCATGAAATTTTGGAATCATAATCTTGGTCCACTTCTCTAAATATTTGGAAAATTTTAGCGTGATATGTTATCGGGCATATTATATTATATTATACACAACTTTCTGCAAATTAAATTAATCGGTTTAGCAGTGCCTTCATGTTACCGTGGCCTGAAAGATAATAAAAGCATCAAGGCATTCAACTGTTATCTGTTTGAGAATTCAACATGTCGGACGCTACAATTAACACTGGAAATACTAATCCTCAGTGTTTTTTCTTATTCTGGTGACATTAAATGACCCCAATATAGTCAAAAACATTAGAAACAATGATTGATTTTTGGCACTTTTTGTGTGTCATTGTCAAGTACTGATATATTCCAGTTACGAAGTAAACTGGCCAAAATCAACCCTTTCACACAAATTAGCTATAATTTCTGATAAAACATTCGTTTGCAAGTATTGATTTTTGTTGCAAGTGGTGTTTGATGACATTATACATCGAATAAGCACTTCAGAAATTTTTAAATTATCAGTATTTTTCAAAAAGTTGCATGTTTTCATTCAAATAAAGTGTTCGTAGGAGTGTTGGCGTGACTGCACAGTGAAACTGGGCAAAATTGTAACAGAAGCTTTTAAGACGGTTTCCTGTTCGGAATTTTTTGCTGAATAACATATCCATACGCATGCGTGTGTAAAATGACGCCTACTACTGATTTTAGCAACGCCATCTGCCGAATGAAAGTGTCAGAAGACCTTTGGTTGTGTATATTGAGAAAGATCCACGCATGCTCTTTGTGTTGACCATTGTCCTGTTCTGATGACTCCTCGTAAATTATAAGCTCGAGACGTTATGTTCACCGTGTATTGACATGCCGTTTAAACTTAACCCTGGATTTATATAACTCATTTTAAATAAAATAAAAAGGTGTTTTGCAAACAACGCTATTATCTAGTTTGTTCATGATAATCATAGCGTTAAATAGCAAGAAATGCGTTATTACTGACCTCATGGATAATAGTTTAACGACAGTTTATGACAACAGAGGCCGTTACCTTCTAAAAAATTTGGGCTGTCACATCAATTTTGCGCTCTTTCTTTGGCCAAGTTTTGGCGCATTCAGGGTATAATAATAAATCTAGTCTGTTAAACAATCCGATTGACAATTATTTTCGGGAATATTTTATATAAAAATAAGATAAGATAAGACTATCCGTTGCTATTTTTCTTAAATTTGTTGTGTTAATTGTCAACTGTTTTATTAATAATAACTGTTTATTGATGTACTGCATTAATTGAACATGTTTTGGGGGGGGGGGTTCAATAAATAAATTGAAATCAAATGAAGTATATTCTTTAACCCTTTAATGCCGGAGGGTATAGGATTTCCCATAGCATTTACTGCCATCTCGGCATTAAAGGGTGAATAATTGCTATCCGCATTTTGGTGTACAGACATGGTATAAAGACAAACGTACACAATTTCTATATCCAATCAAATTGGGCAAATCCGAAATGCTCCCGACCCAACTACGTCTTTTTAGGATAGTTTTGAGATTATTCAGGGGAAAAAATAAGTGGTGCACAGAGCGTGTCGTTTCATCTATAATTTATAATCACTGACATAATTATAAAGATCTTCAACTTGATTGAGATTTCTAGAGCCTGGTTCGATTTTGCTATTCATTGACTATATGTCATTACAAGGATAAATAACCGTCACCCTCTTCTGTAACCAGCCTTGGGACTGGCACTGAAAGAGTCGACTATAGATTTGGCGAGGTTGATCTCATAATTATTATAAAGTGGCTTAATTTTCTTCATTGAGGAAAATGGGAACTTTCTAGAATAAAAGATTTTACGTCTCTTGTGTCAAAAATTTATATAAGATATGTTTACCTCGATTAAAAGGTGTCGCAAGAAGCTTATTGGGACAGTTTTGAGATTCCTGAAGAACAGAAAATGTGTATTGCTTGCATGGTCTTCGTAACAGGGATGTCGACTGTACTATTTGTTAGATGGAGCGCTGACTTGGATCGGGAGCGCTACTGAATCTGTGAGCAGCGCGTTATAAATGTTCAATTACAATTACAATTATACTGTAAGCATCGATATACCTCTAAAGATCTTTCAGTACGTTAACTCATTGAGATTATTATAGCTGTTCAGTAACTATTTGTCATTACAAGGATAATAATTAGCGTCACCACGTTTTTAACCCGTTGGAGGTGAGGTGGGGTGTGACACACCCCAGAGGTATTCTACTTTATTTTTTTGGTGGAAAACGTCAAACCAGCTTGGATCATTTTTTTCTACCTTTCTGAATATGAAATACGGACACTTTACCAAAATTTCAGAAATTTTGAACGAACAGTTTTTTTATTTTAGTGTATTTTTGAAGGAAATTGCGATTTTTTGTATACAAACCGAACTTACACGGGCAAAGTACACAATGGATGGGTTCACCTTCTGGCCATCTAATAAAGATTGAAAACAGATATTTGTTCGTGATAATCAACTTTTTAGTTGATAATTGATCACAGAAGAATAGTTTAATTCAAATTAGTGTTTTCCATTTAATATCGCGACTTGAAAATAAAAATATGTGTTGGGGTTTGTCAGACCCCACCTCACCTCTAACGTTACAATGCGTCACCTCACCTCCAACGGGTTAACCAAGCATGAGACTTGCATTGAAAAAGCACGTACATGTATGCAGCGAGGTTCAATTCTATATTATAGTGGTTAAATTTTCTTCTTTGCTGAAGGTGTTTACAGTTGAAAATAGATAAATCGCCTTTTGTGTTCCACTTTTATATTACATCTCTTCACAACGATTAAAAGGTGTCTAGAGACGCTCGCGTTTATTAACCTAAAATTTAAAACAATATTCAACGCAAGACAGTAGAACTGTGAATTGCGTCAATCGATGGCGCTGAACAATTTTTAATGATTTATTCGTTCAATGTCCGAACACATTAATCTGGAAACATAAAATGCGTAAATTATTTTATTTTTATATAATGTTGTTTCTCCGATTTTCATGTTTCTTTAACGGCGTGCGCATACCACCTTCATATAAACGAGGCGAATTCTATTTGCAAGACGAACACACTGCAATCAAAGATCGTTAGCGTCACCCTTTATCTGCTTCTTGGACATGCAGCCATCTAGCAAAAAGAACGTGAAAATGCCATGGCTGTAAATTATTTTCCTCAGATAGTCTTGTAATAAATCAACTTTGCTGCAGAAGGCCAGCAATAGAGCCAGTATCAGCAGCAGCAACAGTATTTTTTATTTATTTATTTCGGAAATTTATATAGCGCCTCTTCAAGGTAGGCTACTCAGAAGCGCTCCCGGCCCAACCACGGCTAAATAAAACAGTCTTTAGGTTCTTAAGGAACAGAGCGGAGTGACCTCTGGGAATTAAGCGCAATGCAACAGGAAGACCATTCCAGGTGGTAGGACCAGCAACTGAGAATGAACGACGCTGTCGCATAGCAGTCCGCACGCGGGGAACAAGAAGCTCAATAATTTGGTTCGCCGATCGAAGGGTGGATCGACGCAGAATTCCTAAGGTGGAACAGCAGAGTTCTCGAAGATACGGTAAAGCTAGTCCTTCAATGCACCGCCTAACCAAGGCACAGACCCTTTATGCAATCCGCTGTTTAGAAGGGAGCCAGTGTAAGATATCCCGCTTTTACACATTTTACAGTAGAAGCCTTGTACTTGTAGTTTGACAACTGATATTCATTTTTAGTCGTCAATGGAATTAATATTATGTTCTGATCCTCATTTGTTTGGTGACATCTTACGTTCACCGATCATCATTTAATAATTGCTGGAAAGAATCTGAGCAACTCCTGGGCGCGCGAAGCATAAATAAAATATAATGAACAAACTTTAAGGTGTCAAAGTTTCATGGCCTATTTGATTAAGTAGCCTAATAATCATGATGATGATTTTGGGTTGTCTCAAATGGCGAGTGCATACCGATGTCATGTAAAAAAGGAAAATTCCAATTTACAAAGATTGTTAGAGTCACCATTCTGCGAATAAGAGATAATTAATTATTGAAGGTCTACCATAAGAGATTGAAATCTGGATAGGATAGCTTGGCGAGATCGGTTTTTAGTCGTGAATGGAAGGCAGCAGAGGAGAGTGCAAGCGGAGGAGAGGTTGAATTTGGAGGAGAGATTGGGGAGATAGGATGATGAGCGAATAGGCGGAGGTATGCCGGGATGTATAATAATTAGAGTACCATCCCGTAATTTAAAGTGTTCACTGTATTATAGTTGACCAGTCTTTGCTTAACCCTCAAATCAAATAACCTTCGTTTGGAATAAAATTTTGACGTTTTAGGTAGCTGTAGAGGTTCATTTGCACACATTTTAAGCTAAAAAAAATTCATGACAATGACACCCCATACCGTTCAAAAGTTATACCCGATACATACACCCAAGGCACCAGAGGGTGGATACCACCACCCACCCACCTCAGATTTTCGACCATAATTAACTCTTCCGCCAAGGTGTTTAGTGCAGGGCTTTTTTTAAGGAATTTTTAGAACTGCACAACTTCCCCAGCCTTGTCAACTGCACAAATCCATTTAGAACTGCACATTTTTGTCATAATTTTTGAAGATAGCCAGGATTTGATTTCGGGGGTGTTTCTTCGCCGTAGAATTTCTGACGACTTTCTTTTAGTTGTCAACATTTCTGAAAACACAAATTTTGTCGTAAAAATGTCTGAAGACACCTTTTTTTAGTTGTTGAAATTTCTAAATACACCTTTTTAGTTGTCAAAATTTCTAAAGACACCTTATTCTAGTCGTCAAAAGTTTCTGAAGATACCTTTTTCAGGTGCTTAGATTACTAAAGACACCTTTTTTTTAGTTGTCAAGATTTCCAAAGACAACTTTTTTAGTTGTCAAAAATTCAGAAGCCATCTTTTATAGTTGCCAAAATTTCTGAAGACTCCTTTTTCTGTCGTCACAATTAGTTGTCAAAATTCCTGAAAACATCTTTTTTAGTTGCCAAAATTTCTGTAGACACCTTTTTTTAGTCGTCAGAATTTCTCAAGACACCTTTTTTTAGATGCCAACATTTATGAAAACATCTTTCTTTAGTTGTCAAAATTTCTGAAGACACCTTTTTTAGTTCTCAAAATTTCTGAAGACACCTTTTTTAGTCCTCAAAATTGCTGAAGACATTTTTTGTGTGTGAAAATTTCTAAAGACACCCTTTTTTAGTTGTCAAAATTTTTGAAGACACCTTTTTTAGTTGTCATAATTTCTGAAGACACCGTATTTTAGTCGTAAAAATTTTTAGACACCTTATTTTAGTCGACAAAATTTCTGAAAACATCTTTTTTAGTTGCCAGAATTTATTAAGACACCTTTTTTAGTCTTCCGTGCCCCTATTGTAGTTTCTACAACGTATAATCCATAATTAACACCGGAGGGTGTTGTGAATAGTTACACTTAGCACTTGCGACCGACGTTGACGAAATACTAGAAAAGGACAGTAAATACTGTTTCAATTTCTTTATCGGTTAGACATCTTAACAAATAATCCGCTAGACATCTTAACAAATAATATTTGCCATATTATGTGATCTGAAACTTTATATTAGTTTTCGAAGGTATTAGATGCACACTTCAACCCCAAAACTTGCAATACGCCTACAATAAGCTTCTCTAAATGTCTTTTAAAATAGCGTATTATTTTAAATCGGAAGACATCGAACTTTAAGAAATATTTTTTAACTGCACAAAATTGCTTTTACAACTGCACAAATCCATTTTAGAACTGCACATTTTGTGTAGAACTGCACGTTAAAAAAAGCCCTGGTTTAGTGTCAGCCATTATTAAGCGGGCGTGCCTTAAGACACCTTTTAAATAGAATAAATTTACCATACATAAGTTTGTGACACAAAAGGTGTTTTATCTCTCGCATCTGCTGCCCATACATCTTCAGCAAAGAAGAAAACGTAACCACTGCATATTCAGCATTATTCTTTTCCATGATGCTATTTTTATGCTATATGTAGCCTTCACGGAATGTGATAGGAGCATCTCAATACAGATGACAGTGTATTCAACTGGTTACAGACCTCAACCGGTTACAGCATACAGTTGCAATTGTAATTGTAATCGAACATTTGTATAGCGCCACGTCAAGATAACTCCTCAGAGGCGCTCCCGACCTGACACCAAACCAAAATAAAAGAGAATGGTTTTCAAACGCTTGCGGAAAAGGGGCTTGCGGAAAAGTTATGCAGTTATCTTATTATCCATAGCAACTTGCCACACTATGATGTCTTGAAAGACGCAATTTTGTGACAATAGCCAAATCTGTTCGAGTCCAGTTGCAAACCGCTGCTAGATTGTAAGTTGTAATAAGCTGTTCTTGATACGACACCTCTTTTACAATATTAATCTTTTTTATAACTATAACTGGAATGTTAGGTTTTTTTTAAGTGCTTCGTTTTGAATTCAAAATACCAATTTATCAAAAAATTTAATTTGTCACAAAATTATATGATATTTGTTGCTACCAATTTTGAGGTGTCTTAGACGGCTTGCTAATAACAACAACAAAATGCAGCTACCACAATTAACAAGACGAACAAACTGCAACTAAATAAGATCGTTATATCGTCCCCCTCCCATTTACCAGAACCTGAGACTAACACCACAGGAGCGTGAACAATGTAGATCGAGTTTCACAAGCAGAGAAATTGCGCTTCTACATCATAGGGCGAGTCCTAATCGTAATCAGAATCTCGACATTTCGACATCGTCCACAAAGTAAAGTCTCAGGCATTCTTCTATCATCTTATGACAATTTTATTTACATCCGTCTTAAAACACCTCTTTTATGAAACTATCATCTTTATAAGTATTTCGTTATGAAATGCATTTGACAGTTTTGAGACTCTTCAGAAACAGCACTAAGCGAATCGAAGCATGTTTTAGGACCACTGTCAATGAAAACTGTACAGTCCGCGAGCGGGGATCCAGAAGCTCAGTTTGGTTCGAACAAAGGGTGTATCGACGCTGGAAACCCAAGAGGGAACAGCATAGTTCACGCAGATACTCTTCAGTTTCAATGCGTTATTGTCAAATTAAGAAGCGCATAGTGGATCAAACATCATCTTCATTACCTTAATCTTTATCATCATCGTCATCGTCATCGTCGTCGTCATCGTCGTCGTCGTCATTAGGCCTATCATCATTATCTTCTTTGTCATTATTTTAAGCGTAGCCATCTTCATGGACATGGACCTCTCTGTGGAGCCCCGCGTTTTATTATAATTTTCGTGATCATCATAAAACCATTTATTTCGTGTCTTTTGTGTTTACTTTTGTCAATAAAAATATTTTTTGCGTTTTAATAGGGAATGAGTACTATTAATAAATTATATCGACCTCATTTACAATAAATCAGCGATGATAGCTAATAACGTAGAGTTTATATAACTTTTTTTAAATCTCTTATAATGGTGTTTAATGTCAACCGTTGCTCACAAAATTGTGTTCTGTGTAACTACAGTATATCAGCACCTTGTTAACACCAAACAAGATGCGTTATACGGTGTAAGAAGCAATGTAGTTTCGGTGGTGGTGGTGGTGGTGGTGGTGGTGGTGGTGGTGGTGGTGGTGGTGGTGGTGGTGGAGGTGGTGGTGGTGGTGGTGGTGGTGGTGGTGGTGGTGGTGGTGGTGGTGGTGGTGGTGGTGGTGGTGGTGGTGGTGGTGGTGGTGGTGGTGGTGGTGGTGGTGGTGGTGGTGGTGGTGGTGGTGGTGGTGGTGGTGGTGGTGGTGGTGGTGGTGGTGGTGGTGGTGGTGGTGGTGGTGGTGGTGGTGAAAGAAGCTGTTCAAATTCATTCATTTTAGAACAGTGTCAAAATTTTATTCCAAACGAAACACGTTTGATTTGGAAAAACCTAAGGGGTGGATACCACCACCCCCCTGATAGCCCGAGTAGCGTCGAAGTACACGACACACGTTGGATGTTGCCAAACAATAATAAAATATATATTAGCAATCATCGCATCTTTGAAATTGCCTTTTAACAGCGGCCTACAATTCCAATAACTACCTTTGCTTGAATGCAAAGAAAAAGACGCAGAGTAAAAGGACAACTGCTTGAAGTCTATCGAGGCGGAAGCAAGCACATACACCCACTTCCGGTCTGATAAATCCGAACTTCCGCTTGACAGATCGGCTCATTTAATGTTCTGCATATTCGTGTCTTTTGGCTGAATTTGGTTTATTCTGTACACGGTACTTCAGTAAAATATAAGTTAATTTGTAGACACCTCTTTTAAATATTTAATCTTTTCTATAAGAGGCCTCTGTGAAAACGGTTCCTTATTCAAAGAGCCAAAAAATCACCATAAACAGATTGATTTGGAAACCTTTTAAAAACTAAAGTGCTTTTGTTTAAAAATTATAACCGTCCAAATATATATAAATATACCAGAAGCTCAGCGTAAATCGCCGATCGAAGGGTGGACCGTTGCTCAACTCCCAAGGCGGAACAACAGAGTTCTCAATGCATTGCAAATAATAATATACTAATCCAAGTTTCAATCCGTTGTTGCTAATTATGTAGCGGATAATGACCCAATCAACATCTTCATTATATTCATCATCAACAGCAAAAATGTTTCGCGGAAGGTCACATCGAATTTTTTCTGAGACGCGGTTATAGTCAGACGCCAGAGGAAGTACAAAGGTGGGACGCGGCGGTGTACAGTGCGGATTCGAATTTAAACTCAAGTCGGTTAGTGTAACGAAGCCTTTGCTGATATCCATCTGGTTATAGGCTATGCCATCTAGATGCGACCTGGTGGCGGACCGGTAACGCGTCCGCTCACGGAGCGGGAGTTTGCGGGTTCGACTCCGGGTAACGACCTTGGGCAAGTTGTTCACGCACACGTGCCTCTGTCACTAAGCAGTATAATTTTTTTGGTACCGGCGTAAGCCGGGAAGTAAACAGCAAGTCCTGCGATACACTGGCCCCGTGTCCAGGACCTTGGGATTCGTCCATTGCTGGCTCAGGGCCATGGAAAAGGAGATGAGCGCCTCCCTATGTAGCCTACCTCATGGAACGGGATAGGATTTTTTTAGCTAGATGCCATCAATGCAGAGCTTCATAGAATCGCCCTGAATCTAACTGTGCAGTGTCTACATCTCAAGTATCATTATTTTAACGGAGTTGAGAGCAAGTTCGCAGTTATAATCGTGGCAAAGAGACATCTAATAGAATTAATTGTTTCAAGTTTATAAAACATCCGATTACTCATATTTTAGGGTGTTCAGGCAGTTAATAACGTCTGTATGTATGTGCACTTGTTATAGCGCCCCTTCAAGCTCTATCTACTCAGAAACGCTCCCGATGCAGAGCGGACACTGCATTGGAGTTTCACGCCGAAGCGCTGAGAAATTGTAAGTGAAGGACTTGCCCAAGGTCCTTACGCGGCTTGAGGGTGGATTCGAACCTCGGACCTTCCGGCTCCAAAGCAATGACGCCACCACTACACCACCGCGCCCCACAAACGTCATAGTGGTACGTCATTGCCAGTCACAAGCTACTAATGAGTAGTGACCTTGAAGAAGAGATATATCAAATTTTCAGTAAATTAATAATAAAAATCGTTGTCTTTTTGCCCGGTTTTCTGAGTGTTTTTTGTGTCCAAGGTATTATCAACAGAGTGCTGTTTGGCACCTGGTTAAGAAAAAAAGAATATACTTACTTACTTACTTTTTATAGTTATAAATGTAATTTTTTGCACACCTCTTTTAACAATGAACTTTTCTTATAAGACTCTCGCTTTTCAAAATTTAATATTGCAACAAGCACTTCTAATTCAAAGCAAAGCCAATATGTCTTGGAAACCTTTTTTAAGCTGCAGTTTTACCTTTAAATACGTAAAATATACCAAAATATTTAAATAGGATCATGCATCGGTAGAGAGCATTATAAACCTTTCTCCAACCGTTTTGAATGTTCTCCCGTGGCTTGTCTTCCTTTCGTGGGACTTTCTAATAATTACTATTAATAATCAACAAAAACATGTAGTTCTTCATTTCCATTGCATGTTTTCCAATTTTCTTGTGGCACATTCCCTCATAAATCTGCACAGTTTATCACAGTTTTGATTATTATACTTCGAAACCATTTGGAATTGTCCTTAGAATTCAAAATGGTGTCTTCTTAAAAATGTCATCCTGCGTCAATGACATCCATACAAATTGTCAAGACATGTCGCGTCTAGTGTCGTTTACATATGATATTTGACAAGAAGAACACCGATCCAAGGTCAAAATCACCATAGAACATTAACCCTCATCCGAACAAGCGAAAATCCAACTTAATTTGAACAAGGGGGGGGGTCTGGCCAGACCCCCCGTTTAAATGTAGGTTTTTCATAGGTAATAGTGTTTTTATATGCCAGTTTGTAGGATGATATCAGAATGACTAAAAACAACAATGTATTAGTCTTTTTATGCAACATAAATCGTTTCTATGATGAATTTTAGACTATACCCCTCTACATGTTTGGTAACATTAATTGCGATGGTTTGTCAGACCTGTTTCATGGACTCAATAACTGTCTATCTATACAATTTGGAAAATCAAATAAAGAAGTCATAATTCTAGTAATATTAGTATTAAATGCTGTTAAATTCAAAGTCAGCATGACTGCTTTATATAAAATATCTTTCAAAATATTAATGGAATTATACCTTCACCTAAATTGCAAGCATGTATCACAGTCCGGGTTAGTATGTCGAATGATGATGTCTCTCATCTCAGTGGTTATGAAACTGTCAATACTATTTTGAATATTCTCGTATAATGTGTCCGTATTCTTTTATTCCACTTTTTTTAAAACTTACTACATTGTGCAACAGAGCACATATCTTTGGCAATGCATTTGTCTGCCAAACATATCTGGATCTTTACTTGTATTCAGGTCTCAGCTTCATCAGTATTAACAGTTTGGTCATCATCATCTTCACTATTAAGTCCAGTCTCATCATCATGTTCATCATCATCTTCAATTTCAACACTGTTTTTATCATAAGAAACACCTGAAGGTTGTTATTCAGGCGTTGGTATCTTTTCACGTTCACACTCTTTTTATTGCTTTTATTGTCGAAACTGTCAACATTATACAGTATACGTCAGTATTATCTTCAGTATCTCCTTATCACTCAACCGATTTGGTCGCTTAAAAGTTTACTAATTGTAGCTCATCCATATAGGAACAAAGTTATAAAAGCAATATTAGAAACTATCACTTTAAAAAAAGTTATGCACCAAATATATGAAGGGGGGTCTGGCCAGACCCCCCCTTGTTCGGATTAGGGTTAATACAAATCCAATATGGTCAATGTTTTGCAAAAACCAGAAACTGTTTAAATAAAAACAATTTTGTTGTTGTTTTCGTTGCTTTTCTTCAGTTTATGTGGCATTCTTCCTCTGGGTGGTCTTTGTGATTATGATGATGACGACAGCGACGATCCGTCTCCCTTGGTAACATAATCCGGCAGTCGTCGGCCGTTGTGAACGATTTTCTTTTTGCATTTTTTTCGGGAGAGATTGACAGACATAGAGGCAGGGGAGGAGGCAGGGCTTTTTTTAAGGAATTTTTAGAACTGCACAACTTCCCCAGCCTTGAGAACTGCACAAATCCATTTAGAACTGCACATTTTCGTCAAAATTTCTGAAGATAGCCGGGATATGATTTCGGGGGTGTTTCTTCGGCGGAGAATTTCTGACGCCTTTTTTAGTTGTCAAAAATTCTGAAAACACCTTATCTTAGTCGTCAAAATTTCTGAAGATACCTTTGTTCAGTTGCTTAGATTGCTAAAGACACCTTTTTTAGTTGTCAAGATTTCAGAAGACATCTTTTTAGTTGTCAAATACAGGGCTTTTTAAAGAAATTTTTAGAACTGCACAACTTCCCCAGCTTCCAAGGCCGCAGCCAGGATTTGTTTGAGGGGGAGGGGGTGGTTTCTTCGGCGGAGAATTTCTGACACCTGTGTTTATTCGTCAAAATTTTTGAAAACACCTTTTTTAGGTTCAAAATTTTTTGATTTCAGTATTATCAACAATTTTTGAGTGTGCAAAAACATCGTTTCATTTTAATATAATCAACGATTTTCGGGTGTCTGAGGAGATCATTATGATTCCAGTATCTTCAACAATTTTCGGGTGTCTAAGGACATCATTTTGATTTTAGTATTGTCAACAATTTTCGGGTTTGTAAGGACATGTTTTTGAATCCAGTATTATCAACGATTTTCGTGTGTCGAAAGACATCATTTTGATTTCAGTATTATCAACGATTTTTGGGTGTCTAAGGTGATCATTTTGATTTTATTATTTACACCGATTTACGGGTGTCTATGGAGATCATTATGATTTTAGTATTTTTACACGTTTTCGGGTGTATAAGGACATTATTTAGATTGCAGTATTGTCAGCGATTTTCGGGTGTCTAAGGACATCAATTTGATTTTAGTACTATCAACGATTTTCGGGTGTGTAAGGACATCATTTTGATTCCAGTATTATCGGCGATTTTCGGGTGTCTAAAGACATCATTTTGAATCCAGTATTATCAACGACCTGCTGTTTTGAAGTTGACTTTACATTTATTATAGAAATCCGCGGGACATTGGAATTCCAGCAGGTTAAGAACTTTTATGACATCATAGACAAAATTGTTAGGCCTATAATAGACGTCATTGTTAATCTATTTAATTATTGTTTAGCGAAACTCTGCACATTCCCTTCTCGGCGCTTCGCGTTTTGGCTCTCGTCTTGCTGCCTCTCGGTGGTAGGCCTATTCCCAAACACACGATGGGCGATTTTTGATTTAGCCCTCCCATTGCAAGAGCTGAGACTAAACTCCAACCATGGATGGGGGGGGGGATTGTTAAATAACACCCAAACACCTTCCATAGCAGTGGCGTCAATTTGCGAACGAAACTAAGATGGACCCATCAAACTCCTCCACTCAGTTATTCTACTTTAAGTGTAGTTGCAAAATAAGGTATTTATTTGGCTAGGCTGGTTTCAAAGTTTTTAGCTGTAAACTTCAATCACAAAACTTGCAATAGGCCTACTATAGGCTTCTATTAATGTATTTTTAAAATAGCGTATTATTCCAAATCGGAAGAGAATGAACTTTCAAAATATTTTTTAACTGCACAAAAATGCTTTTACAACTGCACAAATTCATTTTAGAACTGCACATTTTGTGTAGAACTGCACGTTAAAAAAAGCCCTGGGAGGAGGAAGATAAAAAGAGGAGGAGGAGGAGGAGGAGGACGGACGACGAAACGGAGGAGGTAGAGAGTTAGGACAACAATAAACTTAACGCATGGTTTGAGTTGATTTAATTGGCAATGCAGAACATGGAAATTATTATTGTTTTAATTAGGCTGGGGAATGGGTTTAGATGGATTATGGTAGAACCAGCGGTTTTTATGACCATTGTCATCGTCGTCGTCGTCGTCGTCGTCGTCGTCGTCGTCGTCATCGTCATCATCATCATCATCATCATCGTCGTCATCGTCATCGTCATTCTCATCATCATCACGATCATGGTCATTATTATAATCATTTTATCATCGTCATCGACCTATTCCACTGTTACAGTAGACAATACAATGGCACTCAATTAATCTTATAATCATTGCTTAATTCAATTATGTTGATGATTTTATAATATCCCATATTCAACGAAATCTGTAGTCATTGTGTCCTAAAATGGGTTGTTGATCAAAAAACAGAGACTCAACTAAAATGCTGGTTTCGTTTTGCTATCTATTCGATCGATTAATTGCTTTTGAAGGGGTTTAAAAGAGAAGCCAACAAATACTCACTATTAAATTTTTTTTCTGTGGCATTGGCAATCCGAAACCTGTATAATAGAGGGTGACTCCAATTTTGAGGTGCCTTAAACGGCATGCGCACACTGTCATCATGGGTAAATTACCTGCATCTGATGTACATCTACATACTGTGCTTGTGACGCGCCACTGATTGCACTCTGCCAGTGTCAGTCCCAAGCCTCGTTGATGTTGCAAATGAAACTACATATAATTAGGTTCATCTTTAACACCTCTTTTAAGAGATTAATCTGTTATATAAGTTTTCCGGTTTGATACCTGAGAGCAATTATTATCAAGCATCCTAATGCGGTAGTTTGCGTCCAATCTTTATATAAGGCTCTGTAATTCGATTTAAAGGTGTCTGAAGGCACGCACGCTCAACACCCTCCAATATAAGCACAGTATTCAATGCATGATACAGTTGTGCTGTATATTGAATACTTTAAAAGTTCCCAACTGCTCAAATGACCATTCGGTGCTTCAAACGATGGTGACGATAAATAATAATTTTTTATGAATAGCTCGTTCAAGGTCCGTACACACTTGAGTGTCAGCTGAGACGGAGTCTATAAAATTTGTTTTTCTCATTTTATATAAATCAATTTTACCACGTTTTTAAGGTGTCTTAAACGTCGTGCGCATGGTGATCACCAATTATATATTAATAATAGTAAAAATAATTGTTGCAGCTGTAACGATACCGTGGAGTCAGATGGCTGCCTATAGAGCTCCTATGTGGAGCGCCTCTGAAAGAGTTCACCATAGTAGAGTCGCTTCATAAATGTTTCAATACAATACAATACAATACAATACAATATAGGCGAAAGCGAGAGCGAAGAGTCCTGTCTGATAAAATTAATAGAACAACCGATGGACAGATCGATGACTTAATAGAGAAATTCCTGTTTTCGATGCACTAATGACGCACCACTGAATGCACGCTGAAAGTGCCAGTCCCAGGCCTCGTTAATGATGCAATTGAATCTACCTATGAGGGTTCATTTTATGACACCTCTTTTATGATAAAAATCTGGCATATAAGTTTTTGCGGTTTGAAAAATTTAACAATTTATCGAACAACTTTTATATAATTCTGCTTTATTATAACATAGACCTAACTTGACTCAAAATTTAGTATTTATTTTATTTACTGAGAATTTGATATAGCGCTTCTGAGTAGCAGCGCTCCTTCAAGGTTACTACTCAGGAGCGCTCCCAGTCCAAACCCGGTCGAATAATAGTGTGTCTTAAACTGCGTGTGCATACAACCTTCATACAAATAGAGCAATTTCAAGACATGACATGAAATGACATGACATGACATGACAATAATTACTATTAGCAGAACTAACGCATCGCAGCCAAACAAAATTGAAACAAAGATCGTTAGCGTCACCCTCCTATTTATTTACTGTTGCTCTATTTATTTGCTTTTGTTGTATTTTTTTATGTAATAAATTTAGAGTATTATGATAACGTGTGCAAAAATAGTCTGAATGTTTGCGTGTTTGAGTGCGTGATGCGCATGCTCGTGCGAAGACACTGCGCTTATCCATTTATATCAAATAACGTGAAAAGTCAATTTTTTATCAAGTTCGTTAAAATTAAATGATCTTATAAAATGCAAATAGGTAAATAAACAAAAAAGGAATTAAATAACTCGAATCATTTTCTCCTCCTAAATATACGGAAGCTGTATACACCGATGGATGGATGGATGGATGGATGGATGGATGGATGGATGGATGGATGGATGTACTGACTGACCCATGCACGCACGCAGGCATGGACGCACGAACGCACGGATGTACAGATGGAGGGTCGGACGGACGGAAAGAAGGACGAATGGATTGATACATGGAGGCATAGATGCATATACCCCGCGTGTAATAAAGTCTAAAACAATCTTCGTTTGCTTTCAAACTGACACAACGCTACCAATGCCATCAAGTCCATCAAGGCGGACTCAAACGCGTAGACTAAACTCACTTCCGGTTTTGAGAAACCAGAACTTCCGCTGGACAGATTTAATGGTCTGCACATCGGAGTCCTTTGCTGATTTTATGGGTTTTTTTCTACAATGATTAATTACAGAATCGAAATGCTAATATTTGGACACCTCTTTTATTTACTAACACTTCTTATAAGAGTTTAGTTTTTCATAAACGTATTTGAAGTGATGTGAATGACTAGAAAACCTATCTTTCAAGCTGCAACATAAAGAGGTGTTTCAAAACGATTTCAAGGTGCCTAAGCTTTTATCTAGGACAAACATGCACAGACGTAGGCTATTGTCATGTCATGTCAATTATACGCCGACGTCGCTGCGCGACGGTTGGCTACATGAGTGGACCAAAGTACTCCAGCAATATCTATCATTTACAGTCCGCAATAGCGCCGCTCCTGATAAACCGGTCCACAGCGTGATGTTATCAAGCCAGCACATTCTAGGTCTACCGCGACCGCGAACACCCTGCACTAATCCCGTCATGACACTATTTTCAATATTGTCCTGCTGTCGCAGGATGTGACCGAAGTAACGTAATTTCCGGGTTTTGACATGACCTAATAACTCGCTTTTTGTCCCTGCTAATTTGTAAACTCGTTCATTAGTCAACATTTCTGTCCATGAAATACGTAGTAGTTTCCTGATGCATTTGTTTTCAAAAGCCTGTATAAGTCTTTCCTCCTCCTTCTTTAGAGTCCACGTCTCACAACCGTATGTTGCCACTGGCCACACTAAGGCCCTCATCAGTCGTATCTTTGTCTTGGAGCTGATTGCCTTGTTCTTCCAAACCTTTGTCAACTTAATCATGACTGATGTACTGCCGTGCTAAGCAAAAAGACAGTAACTCAAGTTTTTCCGTTTTTGAGTTAGCACTTGTTTTCACATCCTGACAACATGTTCTATCATATCTGGAAGCAAGGAAACGGTATCGGTCCGGGAACATGGAAAAAAACGGAAATGAAATTCACAGTATCTCAAAATTGGGTCGTCGTGCTAAGCAAAAAAGCAGTAACTTGAGTTACTGTCTTCTTGCTTAGTATTCCATGTATATTCAAGTCCGACCGATTTACAGATATTTCAATATATCGGTTTTGATTCACCTAGAATCGTCATCTTGGTGTCAAAACATACACATTCAAGGTCAAGGAGTCCAATAGGGTCATCTAAAAGTTTTCCCATGGGTCTGAATGGCGGCCATTTTCCAAAATGGCGTTCAAAATATGAATTTTTCAATTTCTCAGCTTACAATTCACTTAGAATCGTCATTTTGGTATCAAAACATACACTTTCAGGGTCACGGATTCCAGTGGAGCCATCCAAATTTTCCCAATGGCCTCAACGGCGGCCATTTTACAAAATGGCCGACCCAACAAGAAGGATTTGTCAATATCACGGCTTTCAATTAACTTAGAATCGTCATCTTGGTGTCAAAACATACACATCTCAGGTCAAGGATCCCAATAGGGTCATCACAAAGTTCCCCATGGCCTCAATGGCGGCCATTTTCCAAAATGGCGGACCCAAAAAGAGGGATTTGTTAATATCTCGGCTTTCAGTTCACTCGGAATTGTCAGCTTGGTGTCAAAACATGCACATTTCAGTCAGTAATCTCAATAGGGCCATCACATAGTTCCCAGTGACCTCAATGACCACCATTTTCCAAAATGGCCGACCCAAAAAGAGGGATTTGCAAAATTCACATTTTGGACGGCCATTTTGAAAATGACCGCCATTGAGGCCAGATGAAGTTTTGGGTGGCCCCATTGGAATCCTTGTCTTTAAATATGTATATTTAGGCACCAAGATGACGATTCTAAGTGGATTTAATGCTGAGATATTAAAAGTCACGATTTTGGTCGGCCATTTTGAAAAATGGCCGCCGTTGAAGCCAGAGTTGGTTTTAGATGGCACTATTGGAATCATCGTCCCTAAATATGTATGATTAGACACTAAGATGACACTTCTAAGTGAAATAGAAGCCGAGATATTTAATAGTATGTATATATGTCGGCCATTTTGGAAAATGGCTGCCATTGGGGTCAGAGGTCAAATCTGCAATGACCCTATAGCCAAATATTTTTCTTAGGACATGTTCGTGGTATATACCAAATTTCATGTTTGTATCACAAAGAGAACAATTATTTTTAACCAGCCCGCTCTACCATACGATGAGTTACTGCTTTCTTGCTTAGCATCAAACCGATGTTCAATTCTTCGATACTAAGCAAATAAGCAGTATCTCATTTTTATACAATTTTTACACAAATTTCACAAAAAACTAGTTTAGTTTCAAAATTCAGTAGTTTATATATAACTGCTTGCAAAAATTCAGAAAGATTCTAGCTTTATTTCTGGTTGAATTAAACCGATTTCTTCTTTATCGTTTTACGCAGAATCGTCTTTTTTGAGTTACTGTCTTTTTGCTTAGCACGGCAGTGTACCCATGGCCAACTTTGACTTTACTTCTACATTACAGTCTGCATCTTTCGTTATTCTGCTTCCCAGATAGACAAAGGAGTCTACCTGTTCTAATCTACCATTGATTACTCTTATATCCAACACCGTGTCCGTATTTGTCATGACCTTCGTCTTTGCAGCATTAATCTTCATGCTATACTCGTTTGCAGATCTCTCAACTCTGTCCACCAATTCTTGTAGCTCCTCTGGTGATGTAGTCAGTAATACAATGTCGTCCGCGTATCTTAGATTGTTAATGGTTTTACCCCCGATTCTGAATCCACCTGTGAATCCTTCCAAGGCTTTCCTCATTACTTGTACAGCTAAAATGTTGAAAAGGCATGGTGAAAGGTTACAACCTTGACGCACTCCTTTCTTAACTCTGAACCATGGTGACGTGAGTCCATCTGTCCTAATATTTGCGCGTTGTTGTTTATAAAGTTTCTGCAGCAGCTGAACTATTTGAGGTGGGAAACCCATTTCTAACATGGTTAACCAGAGTTTGTCATGTTGTATCATGTCAAACGCTTTTGTGAAGTCAATGAAGCAGAAATATATTGGTTGGTTCCTTTCCCTTTGTTTTTTCGAGAATTATTCGGAGGTTTGCGATTTGGTCACGTGTGCCTCTTCTAGGTCTAAAACCAGCTTGTTCTTGGGCGATCTCGCTTTCAAGTTTGGATTGTATCCGTTCTAGAATCACACGTAACAGGATCTTGCTTGCATGAGAGACCAGCGCGATAGTACGGTAGTTTCCGCAATAAAGCGGGTCACCTTTCTTGAAAAGCGGGATGAAAGTTGACTGTGTCCACTCCTCTGGCCACTCCCCGTTTCTCCACACCTCCGTGCATATGTCGTGAAGTTTGGTCAGCGTCATTTCCCCGCCGTACTTAAGCAGTTCAGCGGCTATTGCATCTGGGCCTGGTGCCTTTCTTGTAGTTGATTTTAACAAAGCTCGCCTGATTTCTTCCTTCAAAGGTATTTATATTCGAGCCCAAAAAAGATTTGCCGTATTTAGAATTCAGCCACTGCTTGCTCAGTATACTTAGCGGGATACCCTTCCTTCTGGGTCTCCATTTGTGTCCGAATTTTGTACTTTAGAGTTCTCTTTGCATACTGGTATAACTCAATCCTATAACCATTGGGTTTAAATAATCTCTTCTTATATATTTCTGTAGATATTTCCAATCTATAGGCCCAGGGTTTATGTAATTTGCGTTATCTAATTAGTTCTCACTTTTTTTACCTGATTAATTTGTGATACTTGTAATGCTTTATGTAACTTCATACTTACGGACCAATAAAAATTGATTGATTGATTGATTGATTGATTGATTGAGTTGGTGGAAAAAATTTTTCTTCATTATCGTGGTGCACTGTGGGGGATTCGGCCATTCTCTCAAACCATTGGAACTAATAAAAGAGGTGTGCAATAAATGAAAACAATTCTGGCTGTTTGCATCCAGAACTTAGCGACATCTGATGGAAAGAAAATGACCGTTGCCTACGGCCGTGATCATGGATTTTCCTGGGGTGGGGGGTACGTGCTTTCCCGATCACGATCAATTTGACAAACAGTCAGAGCGAACTCTGGAATTACCGGAAGAACGGACGATGTTATCTAAATGGTAGCTCGACTAAAAAAGGTATCTTACAGCCATGACATTGAACAATAAATCAATATAATATGATAACCTAATAATTACAAAAAGTTAATAGGATCATATTACATGGACTGAGCTTTTACTTTTGCGCCTCGATAAAGGAGGATGGAGTAGCTAATGATCTTTTTGTATCACACAGTGGCGTTAAATTGAAAAAAAACTACACTGTACTATAATATTAAATTATGCTATTTTATAATTTACATTACAATCTAATCAGAGGCGCTCCCAGTGAAAAGATGCCTCTGTGAAAAGAATTTTTTTAAAGGAAACGCGCCAAAACAGTAATCCTTCTATGTGAGATCTGAGTACGAATTATATATAGTAGGAGGCCATTCCGCATCAAAGGGCCGACACAAGCACGATGCTGGGCTGTAGCAGTGACAGACCGTTACACTATTACTACGCCTATATAACTAAATTATTGTCATATAGTTTAGTGCAGGCTTATCCAAGATACAACCGATTATGAACTTCTACTGTAAGACTTTTATGTGCGCTTGTTATAGCGCCGTTTCAAGCTCTCTAGCTGCACAGAGGTGCTCCAGAATGCAGCGCGGACACTGCATCTGAGTTTCACGCCGAAGCATTGAGCAATCGCGAGTGAAGTACTTGCCCAAAATCCTTACGTGGCGACTTGAGGTGGATTCGAACCTGCAAGGCGACGAACATACCTGGTGCGCCACCGCGCCCAACGAAGCAGCAAAATATATGGCGTAAAGAAATCCAGGCATTATCCAGCATTGCGCCCACCTAACATTTTTATCTTTACAGTGACTGCGAGTGAAATTGTCCAATGATTATAGGTTTGGGCGCTGGTATTACGGACACCTTTATTACGGTTCAGAACGCCACTATAAGAACGAGAAACGATGGGCTATAATTATTAAATCAAGCACTGCGTTAGTCTATTTTCAGAAGACAAACCCGATAGCAATTAAGTTAGCAACATCGGAATGAATTTTAAGGGGACCTTAGCATGGAGCAACGATCTTACTTGTTGACATTGTTTAGCGAGCTCTTGGTTTATTTAGAATTTATATTTATTTCCATTGGTAGTAGCAGTGAGACTCTTTGTATTTCATGTTTGGCCAAAAAGTGTGATAAATAAGTAAGTATATTCTTTATCTATCCAACTGCGTATACACGATGGATGGATGGACCCGAGTCTATGACAACACAGGCCGTAACCCTGGACAGAAATTTATCTCGGCATATTGCAACACTTATGAGCAAGGTGCCATAGACCAGTAATTATTATACATCTGTAATGATATAGTATGCAGAATATTATTTTTTTAGGTGTCTAAAAACATTATTTATTTATTGTGTGATGCGACATCAGGTCTATGTTCGTTATGGTTTTCGATTCTTGAAGTAACAATAATTAAGTTTATTGGCAGAATGAATTAGTAGATTGGTCTGCACCAGTTTAAAAGGTGTTCAAGAACATATAGTCAGAATTAAGATGATTATAGCATGGCCCTCCTTTACATCCACACTTTAAACTGGCACTGTCGGTGTCCAGACAGCGGATGATGATTTTAATGCTATGCCTTTATGCCATGGAGATGCCAGTCCCGAGGTTGGGGAAAAGTGGAGGGTAACGCTGATATTTGTAATTGTACTATTGTCATACTTATAATAAGTAGTAATAATAATAATATTTTTTGCAAATAATAATAATGACAATTTAAATGGCGCCGTACGGCTACCAGGGCGCCTCGATATTAGCGCCACACTTCAATAAAAACTCCCGAGAGGCGCTCCTGTCTGACACCAATCCCGAAGGTATGTGCACTTTTTACAGCGCCCCATTCAAGATTTTTGCTCAGAAACGCTCCCGACTATAATAGCACAGACACTTAATGGTAGTTTCTCGCTGAGGCGCTGAGCATTATTGCAAGTGAAGGACCTGTGCAAGATCAATTCGTGGCGGCTTGGGGTGAATTCGAACCTGCAAGCCTCTGGCTTCAAGGCAACAAATTAATATACCTACTACAACACCACGCTCCAAAATAAAAGAAAGTTGGTTTCAAACGCTTGCAGAAAAGGGGCATAGAAAGACAAGGTAGTTGATTAAGGAGACTGCTTGGTAAGTTACTTCAGAAAATTAATATGGACTGAACACGATAACGAGGCTATGATGCATCGTCATGTCTGCAGTCTATTCAGCTGCGTTATGCGGTAACGAACAAAGAAACAACGTGAATAATAAGACACCTCTATTCATAATTATTTTTGTCGTATTAGTTAATGCTTTTTTAAAAGGAATTATTGTATAATTGGGTCAAGGTATAAGTGCAGTTAAAAATATGGCAAAGCTATAGCCTAATACTGCATCATCATGCTTGCAGCTAGGCAACGCGAATAATAAGACACCTCTGTTAATAATATAGTTTGTTCTATAAGTTCACCTTTTTCAAAAGAGAAATTTAATACAGCTATAGTTTTTTGAGTGCAAAATGCATGTGGCAGTGTCAACCCCAAACCTTGACATACGTAATCGTAATCTTAAATTTATATAGCGCCACTTTAATGCAAACTCCACAGAATGGTTTTCTAACGCTTGCGGACAAGGAAAGAGAAAGAAAAAGCAGCGTTGTGGAAATTGGACTCATAGGGACAACCAGGTCACCTTGTGTAGCAGAACGAATGAATCTACAGCATGCAATGGATGGCACTGGCATACAAAGCTCCCTAACATAAATCGGAACTTGCATGCTAGTATTGGCAATTACACATTGTCATGAGCATTAAACTCTTAATTGAACTCATTGTGTCTTAGAATTGACAGCAAGTGAAATTTGTTCATGATGAAAAACTTTGGTACGCCGCCAAGTAACTGTTGTTATGGTAATCGACAATCAGCGTAATAATTATATGGGTCAAGTATTTACACACTGTTTAACAGTGCTAAAATGCTGCTTTTTAAGACATTACTCAAAACGAAATGAGAAACATTCATATAATTCAGTCTATAATATTATTATAAGCAATAAATAACGGAATATGGTAATAATATTTATGCGCAGATAACGAATAATTAATCAATAAAGTTAGGTTTCAATCATTCTGATCATTATTTAATAGACACAAAAATGGCTACTATAATAATTAAGAAAGAGCTTCTTGACTAGATAGTACTCAATTTTTACATCGTCGTGTAGAGTAAGAAGTTTGGTGCAAATTTGAAGAGCCTTTTCGATAGACTTTCCTCGAATCCTTGGTATCCGGCTTGACGAAAATTACATGAAGAGTATGATTTTTGTGAAGATCAATAGTTTGCTTGAATAAATAACAGCAGTTTCAAAATTGCATCAAACTTTCCATGGTCTATTGCGATTTCGACAAAATAATGTCGTTAGTTTGGTGATCAAGTTACCGGGTATCAGGAATACTAGTACTTGGATAACATTCAAGTACTTAACGTCAACTAGTACTTGGATGGCATTCAAGTACCTAATGTCAACTAGTACTTGGATAGAATTCAAGTACTTAATGTCAACTATAGTACTTGGATAGCATT
Organism: Lumbricus rubellus; assembly: GCA_945859605.1. Lineage (NCBI taxonomy): Eukaryota > Metazoa > Annelida > Clitellata > Crassiclitellata > Lumbricidae > Lumbricus > Lumbricus rubellus. The sequence continues at coordinate 28,163,676 of OX243821.1, forward strand.
CAAGTACTTAACGTCAACCAGTAGATGGATAGCATTCAAGTACTTAATGTCAACTAGTACAGTACTTGGATGACATTCAATTACATATTGTCAACTAGTACTTGGATGGCATTCAAGTACTTAATGCCAACTAGTACTTAGATAGCATTCAAGTACTTAACGTCAACGCATTTCACTGAATCCGGAAATGGTATACGACGATGTTTTCAATCTATTCCTATGATACTGTATCCGACTCTCATTGTTTTCAGTGTTTTGATTCACTACTACGTGACCCGAAATCGTTTCCACGTTTCGTGTTTCCTCCGCTTCAAGATCACGTGACGACCTGTTCCAGATTCGTTCCCGCTCGTCCACTTCCGTTCGTCCGCCATCTTGGACGCCGCCATCTTTGACGTCGTCGTCATCTGCGATTTCCTGTTCCTTGACGATGTCCTCATTGTCGTCCTCAGGATTGTCTGTGACGTTGATCAATTCGTGCTTGTCCTCCGACTCTGATTCCTCAAGGTCTTCATTGCCATCATCATGTGGAACGGCGTCAATTGTCCCACCGCATTGGTACCCGAAGTGGGGTATCGTCGAAAGTCCCTCGAAGGAATCGAGTCGACTGAACGCCGAGAACGGTTTCCGGTTTGTCAGCTGACGTGTAGCGGAAGTGGGATAGTCTACCGCTCTCCTTCTTGACTTGTCCGTGACCTTCCCTGCGTATCGACCCTCGTCCTTGCCCTCAGCGCTGCTTCCCCCGCAGACCGTCTGCGTGATGAAGGCCTCGACGAATCGCGCCTGCTGTTGCTGAGTGGCCTGGTTCTCCATGGAGTTTCTGTAGAGGAAGGGGACGCTCGCCGGGAAGCCAAGTCCTTTGTTCCAGAACATCCCGAGTGACTGAGACGTGGCCGCTGCCTTCGCCTTCCATAGCTCCATCATGTGCATCTTGACGGTGTCGTAGTACGGCGTCGGCGGCATAGCGAGCATCGGGAGTGGTGGGTACACGGCTGACGGTGTAGCCGACGGGCGGGGCACGTTATACGTAGTGGGATGGGGACCAGACGGTGGGGCGGATATAGGTAGCATCCTGGGGTACGGGAGATACAGGGGACCGGATTTCGCGGGGGAGAACGATCTCCCGATCTTCCCATCGATGCATTGTCTCTTTCGGGTGTCGTCCTCCGATCGCGTCACCTCCGATGTTCCCACAATTCCCTTGGAGGGGGACGCCAACCGCTTGCGACTCCCTCCGTTGAACATCGCCTTCACGTCTTCCCACGCGTGGTTCAGCTCCTCGCTCGGCTCCGGGTAGTCCAACACAAGATGTCTACGCCACGAGTTGAAATTTGCCGCATCCGGATGGTGGTACTTGGACTCCGGCGTGCGATGAAAGTGAAAAATGAACTTGTTCGGCGATAGGAACATGTTGCAGTAGTAACATTTGATACATTTCGCGCGCGAACTGTTGTACCGCGATGGTACGAAGCTCCCCTTGCAGCCCCATCCGCAGGAGTGGGCCACGCTGAAAGCGAACGTGTCGGGAAGCTTCGGCGGCGTGTGCTCCTCCAGGAACGACGTTACCAACCGCTCAGCCTCGCGCTTGGTGATCATACCGCAGCGGCGTGACGAGATGGGCATCGCCCCGTATCGCCGGAGGATCTCAAGTTGTACGGGGGTGCATTGGACGCACGTGATGCCGAGGGCAACGCGACGATTGTGAATCTCGTTATAGCTGAACGTTTTGAGTAGCGTGTTGCTGATCTGCGCTAGACAGAGGCGCTCCTTGTCGTCGATGACGAGACTCACGATGGGGACGCCGCGTAGGACGACTGTAGAGACTTGGTTGTTGCGCCCGGCAGTCACGGGGCTCTGCAGACTGCATCCCTCGGAGATGGATGATGTCGTGCTGCTTGCCGGGGACTGAGGGGCTGTCGGGTGGGCGCAGTACCCGGTGGTGTCTCCTCCTTGTCCTTGGGGAGGCTCGACGATGACTGAACTTGACTGGCGGAAGAGAGGAAAGCCCAGTTCGTTGAATCCGGAGCGGGATTTGTCGCTGAGATCCATTGGTTCTGTTGCTACACTGATGGTGGCTGGGGGTCGAGTGGATGGTGGGATTGGGGTGATTGATGAGAGTTGGAGAGTTGGGATTGTTTGCTGTCTTCGTGGAGTCGTTGGCAGTTGTTCCATTCAGGACTCGAGGAGTCTCTACAATTTCAAGACGGAGATCATGAAAAATCGGTTACGGAAGGGAATGAGAGATTCGAGACGATTATGAGAGGTGGAAAGACTGTTAGAGGAAGGATAAGGATATCGATGAGGAAGAGAGAGAAGATTAAGTGGTTATTATGATGAAGGCAATCAGTAGGAATACCAAAAAGCTAACATAGCAGGAAATTAGAGATTCGTAAGTGATGGTGGTAGTTGCAGTTTAACACGTTGACCGCGAGGTACGAGTTAACTCGTACTCCAGTTGGTAGTCTGGGACGCGAGGTACGAGTTAACTCGTACTCCAGATATACAGGGACTTTAGGAGTCGTGCTGGCAATCAATGGTACCTCTGGTAATGGGAGATCAGATTCTCAGCCTGGCCTGGCTTGTCGATGCTTTTCAACAGGGTTGACGCGTGTCATAAAGCGAAGGGGTTTCCTCCGGTCTAATTTATGATGACTGCCACGTGTAAGAGACCACGGTACCTAAAACCCATTCAGACCTCGACTTTATTATAGGGCAGACGGAGACGTTGACTCTGTTGAAACTGTAGCTAGGTGTGGTAATTAGTTTATTAGTGATGCAGTTTTATTACAGTCCTAACTGCGACCATACGACCCATGCAGTAGGCCCACATTATTTGTCTGAACTAAGCATTTTAGTAGCCAGGCCGGCCTGATGGCGTCAACTAGCTATAGATGATATTGAGCCTCTTCGTTATGCCGAGAGTGAGATAATTGAGGCCTGCCAGATGTTGGTAGGCCTAATGATGGCTCTGAGACATGTCATGTATTCAAGAACAATTTCTACAAAAGTCAGCCTTCATGCCAAAAACAGGGGCTCACAATAATTGGAACCTCAGTGACCTCACAACAGTAGGCCTACCTAAGATTAGAAAGTTACCGTATTGGACTTGTCTTTCTGATGGGTTATACAAAGAAACCGACAATTGTGGATTGGAGTACAGATCCGACTTTTGCCACTCCCCTTTTCAATCAGACCATGACTTATGATAGATTTGAACTCATAGGCCTGCTGAAATTCTGGCATAATTGCAATATGAAGATTTGTCTGAAAATGACAGGCTTTTCAAGCTGTGTGACATTTGCAATGCCGGAATATTATGCTAATTTCACGATTTCAAGCCGTCTGTTGGCTATGGCCTACCCTAGAACGCGACATTCATAGGCCTACTGATGAGTGCTATAATGGCATAGGTGGGTGAAATGCAGACAGTTTCTATAGCCAGGTTACTGTATAGCATAATAATAGTAGACCAATAGGCTAATTTAGCAGTTTCTTTGCATTCTTCCCCTTTGCATTTCAAGAGTCACTGTCAATGACAATTGACAATAGCCTCATTGTCTAGTCTATAAGTTTGGTGGGGCTGCTGCGTAGGGCAACAGGCAATAAATGCATCCCTGCGATCAAATTTTATGATAGAGAGCCGCTCCATGTCAAATTTACGATCGGACTGCCGGGGTTCAAATTTTCTATGGTGCCGCCGCGGACTGCAAAGAAATGGTCCCGCGGTCAATGTGTTAACGTCAGTTTGTGGTAACGAAAGACCATTAGCGATGCCCTCTTCCTTTATTTAGGCTTGGGACTGGCACTGGCAGAGTGAAACCAGTGGCGAAGTTGATTCGCAAAGTAAGGAAAGGCGAAAAGACGCAGAGGTGCACACAGCGGATAAAAGCAAATGATGACTATAAAGGTAAATAGTAAAAACAACAGAAAACTATCGTCCGCCTGAATGGATGAATGAACGAACGGATGGGTGAATTACGGACCGCATGAGTGACTGAACAAATGAATTACTGAATGAACGAATGAACACACAAACGAACGATTACCACATGAATGAATGAACGCGGCGAGTAGCAATTACTTTATAGAGTAATTCCCATTTTCCCCAAACGTTGTGGTGTAATCAAAAATTCGTCCGCCGTGTCCCCGTCCCCCCAACGCAATCGGTTATTAGTTTACTCTTTTTGCCTGGGTCAACATTTGTACTGACACCCGATACGGCTGCCGCAGAATTATTCGTCACCGACTCATTGTACGAATTGATCACCGAATTATGTGTGTTGTAACGGTGTCGACTTACGCGCAGTGCATCTGTCCCGTCTTCTACCAATTGCACGCATGGCCTATCATATGCGGGTGTAGAGGACGATCGCACGGGGTGGGGTAAGACAATGGTTTCTCACTAGTTTTATTTATTATAGTCGCTACTTTCAAGCTTGGCGAATCTATTATCAGTTACGGTGAGAATGATATGGAGGCAAGAAGCATATTTTGTTCTTAGTAATGAATAATCGTATAATGTGGCGCGCTTTGATATAAGATTTCCTGCCATCGATTTAAAGGTAGGCAATGAGTTCTAGCTAGTTTTATTATAGTCGATACTTTCAAACTTGGCGAATCTATAGTCCTAGTTACGTTGAAATCAAAATGGATGCGAATAGCATATTTTGTGCTGAGTATTATAATAGTCGCATATTGTGGCGCACCCTGATATATAGTTTTCTGCCTTCGATTTAAACGTAGACAATGGTTTCTAACTAGTTTAATTTAATTTATTTTATTTTATTTAGTTTATTTTTACTGCTCTGTACACTTGTATTGTCGTCAACGGCCTTTGTTGTCATTCGATGACGTTAAACTTTGGAATAATAATAACTAGTTTTACAGTCGTTTCTTTCAAGATTATCGTATCTATAATTATTATTACTATGAAATCGAACTGGAGGCGAGAAGCTGTAAAAAACAATTTTATTTTTTGGCGCGCTGTGATATAAGATTTCCTGCGCTCGATTTAAAGGTAGCCTAGACCTATCTGAATTACTGCATGGAGCACCAATCAAGACAACGTTATTAGAGTTTGGCCATGGACATTCTTGATCGCAAGATAATGAGATCTCAACTGAGTGTGTGTGTGTGTGTGTGTGTGTGTGTGTGTGTGTGTGTGTGTGTGTGTGTGTGTGTGTGTGTGTGTGTGTGTGTGTGTGTGTGTGTGTGTGTGTGTGTGTGTGTGTGTGTGTGTGTGTGTGTGTGTGTGTGTGTGTGTGTGTGTGTGTGTGTGTGTGTGTGTGTGTGTGTGTGTGTGTGTGTGTGTGTGTGTGTGTGTGTGTGTGTGCTGACGGGAAGAGAAAACGAAGACATTTTGTCGGTAAATTTAAGTAGGAATCTTTATCTGGATAAAACATTACCCTACCAGGTGCGATTTCGTCGCATCCTTTACAATACCCAGACCATTCGCACCGCCCTCCCCACCAGAAACCCCCACCCACTCCCACCCCTTACAACCACCCATCACTTCCAACACAGCCATCCCAACCACACACACACACACACCCTTCCCAATAAACGAACGAGCGAACGTCATGAGGGAAATTAGATTTATGAAATGGATCGCCGTGTATTTGGCTGTTCAGTGGTCACCCATGACGTCCCATCCCATCCCTGTCCATCCCAGTCCAGTCCGTCCCTTACATTTTCCCGTCTACCAACAGCCGTCGACAGACAGCGTCATCTCGCGGGACCCTTACCGTCCGCATGGTGGAGCTACACGACGCCCGCAGTGTTGCCACTCCTAGGTTTTTCCACCTAGATCTAGGTTTTTTCGGTGTAATCTGGGTTTCTAGGTTTTTTGGTCAAGATCTAGCCTTTTTTTTCTCACGGCGGTTTTCGGATTTTTTACACATAAAATAGACTTTTTAAGGTGAAAATGCACAAAAAACATGAAAAAAGTCGAAAATTTTGTGAATATGGACCAAAAATTGTGAATTTTGGAGCGAACAACTTTTTAAAAGATCATCAGAAATTTTATCGGGAAGGAAAAAGAGATCAAATTTTACGCGTCGGATGACTGAAAAAAGGTCGTCAGAAATTTCAAGCCGGAAAATGGGAAAATCCTTGCATTTTCCAGAGAAATTGTCAATCTAGCCTTTTCTAGCCTTTTTTCGACCGGATCTGACCTTTTTTTCAAAATTCAGAGTGGCATCCCCGGACGGCCGGTTTCGCGCAGTAATTCGGCGACATTTTGCTCCCAGATTTTACCTTAGCGACGCCGCGTAATTACCGCTTTGGGGACGAACGCCGATAATTAGAACTCATTTGCGCATTTTCGTTAATCGAAAAACGCCGGCGTCGCGCCGCGCGCATGCGTAAACAAACCGTTGTTGACGCACTGCCGGTGGACGCGTCACGTGACCGGATGTCACGTGGGAATTTCCCGACCGGGCTGTTTAAGTAACGCGCCGAGGTGTGGCGGGCGAGGATGGCGGGTTTCGGCGACATGTCTATAATTGTCTAGTCGTCGATAAATATTGAATAATATGGATGTATGTGATCAAACATTGAGGGCTATTGTCATTGCCGGGTTTGCGGGGTTTGGGGGTGATACCGACCGGGCAAAGGCCCTGTTCGAACAGCGGGGTCCGTGTGGTCAGTGAAAATAGACGGTGGACGATGGATGGGAAAGTCCGGGGTCCCCGGACGATGCCAGCAGAGGCCACGTTGACATACATGTTGTGCAGGTCTATAGGTTGGTGTGTGTGTGCGTGTGTGTGTGTGTGTGTGTGTGTGTGTGTGTGTGTGTGAGTGTGTGTGTGAGTGTGAGTGTGATGGCGGTGACATGCGTGGAAGAACTGTGGATAGGAGTTATGTGGAGAGGTGCATGTAGGTTGTATTTTGATGTCCTGTATATAATTATGTGCGGTCTGTGTCAAGTTTATGAAATGCGTGCATACGTGGTTTTGTAAATGCCGAATGCCTGTATGTATGTAATTGTGTGTGTGTGTGTGTGTGTGTGTGTGTGTGTGAGTGTGATGGCGGTGACATGCGTGGAAGAACTGTGGATAGAAGTACATGTAATATGGAGAGGTGCATGTAGGTTGTATTTTGATGTCCTGTATATAATTATGTGCGGTCTGTGTCAAGTTTATGAAATGCGTGCATACGTGGTTTTGTAAATGCCGAATGCCTGTATGTATGTAATTGTGTGTGTGTGTGTGTGTGTGTGTGTGTGTGTGTGTGTGTGTGTGTGTGTGTGTGTGTGTGAGTGTGATGGCGGTGACATGCGTGGAAGAACTGTGGATAGAAGTACATGTAATATGGAGAGGTGCATGTAGGTTGTATTTTGATGTCCTGTGCGGTCTGTGTCAAGTGTATGAAATGCGTGCATAGGCCTACGTGGTTTTGTAAATGTCGAATGCCTGTATGTATGTATGTAGTTGTGTGTGTGTGTGTGTGTGTGTGTGTGTGTGTGTGTGTGTGTGTGTGTGTGTGTTTGTGTGTGTGTGCCAGTGTATTTGTGTCAAGCAGTTTACGTATTCATAACAAATTGAATATACAGTCACAGTGTGTATACCCTAAATCCTGTGACAAAGGTTTGTGACTACTTATGACTTAGGGTCAATTTTTTTAAATACACCTGAAAGTTGGCGCATTAGTCAAAGTCGACACACTGCTAAAATTTATGTATCATGCATTTATATATGTTTGCATAATAATAATTATGTGAGTGCATGCACAATATTATGCAGACTTCTGTTTTCTTTGTATTTTCACATCGATTTGAACTCTTAACAAGACCAGCATTGCGATTAAATACAGCGTAGCCGTGTCACTTTAATTTAATTCCAGACTCCATTCCACCCTCAACTCAATTCCTAATCACATTCCAACTCCAACAAACCAAAAGTCCCACTCCACACCAAACGACCCATACATGTGCGTTGCGTTATCTTCCGCAGGTCCTACCGCCAACAAAATGGCGACAATTCTTCCATCCGTATTAAACGAATCTTCGGACACAGGCCACAACCCTATCGACACCGAATCATGCACCAGCGACATACAACAAAGCGAGCGACAATATTAAATTATCCTACCAACCCCTCTCCCCTTCCCCTTCAACCCCCCTCCCATCACGCCACGAGATGGTGTCGAAACTCCAAGACGCATGACTTGCCCATAATAATAATAATGTCCCAATCGAAGTAACGTTATTATCCTTTCCGCATCGAGTGCAACCAGATATCGGTTTGTAGCGACGAAATTGAGTTCCTAATACAGTGTCAAGATTTTTCAACGCGCCCGCTCCGTATCAACCCGTCGGCTAACCGAATTACGTGTAATTGTCCGTGTTACGCGTTCGTGAAAATATGAGCTTAGTTATACAGTGCAGAATTGGAGAGAGGAACGTCGAAGCGCGACCCGTAATGAAAACGAATACGTCTTGGGTCGGGTTGGGAATCTGATTACGGAGTGTTTCGTAAGATTTGTAGGGACATTGAGCAAGTCATTCAATGAGATATCCTTTGGAAAGTTTGGACCGCGGTATGCTCGTTGCTTTGGAGCTCGAAGGTTGCAGGTTCAAATCCACCTCAAGTCGCCGCCTTGTAGGTACCTTCCAAAAGTCCGTCACTTGCAACTGCTCATGCGCTTCGTCGTGAAACTACGGTGCAGTGTCCGCGCTAAAGTCTGGAACGCCTCTGCATGTGTAGTATAGTCTTGTAGGGGTGCTATAATAAGTGATCATACGTACATTATCTAGTGTCCCATTTTCTCATAAAATCATGCGGTAGAAAATTATTTTTATTAGGACAATAGAACATTGTATCCGACTGTTTTCAGCGGTCGCATTGAACACCATTTAAACGTTGTCTAGCAAAGCTAAATAATTATGCATGGGCGCATTAGAGATCACTTAATGATAATTTGAATTGGCTGTTCTAGATTAAGCATTTAGCTCAGGTTATCTTAAACAAATCCTTTACCTTAAAGTAAACACCTTTAAAATTTTTATGCCAGATGTTATAAAGGCACGCACAGAATAAAAGAACGGATTCTATTTGTGAAAAAAAGTATATGCATCAAAGTAAAAAATATTATAATGACCCACTAACGGAAGAAAAGGAGTCTGGACTTGACAGTACTATACTACTATTCAACAGTTTAACGACATCTTATAGCTACAAAGGCTGTTGACGTCTTTAAAGTTACAGTATCAATATATTTCAGTTCACTGTTGTTTAAATGTTCCGCAGTTTCTGTCTTTATTGTCTTTCTGTTTTCTTTTCATTGTTCTTTTCTGGAATTTGTATGATGATCTATGTCCATGGCGACAGTGTTCATAAGGTGGTTGCTGTAGATCCTCTTTGATACATTGGTCATTATTTAGTGTCACTATTTAACATGCATGCATAAACATGCATGCATATATTTAACTATACATTCATTTCCTGATTTTTATTTTATTTATTTTTAATTAATACATATATAAGCAAATAGATTAGATATTAAACATTTATATGAAAATCAAATCATTCAGCCATCATCTATAAGCTTAACAATAATAGCAAAAATCATTTTATTCAATGCCTATTTAATCTATTACAGAATTAGTTAACACAGACACATACACACAAACACATACACACACACAAACACACAACAAATACAACTAAAATTATAATTCATATGCAATACTTCTTACATAATTTTTCCGTTAGTTATGGTCATAAGTATATTCTAAGCTTCAAGATAAATATCTTGATTAGAGAATATATTTTTAACAGTACATTCCACTTTTTTCTCTACACATTTTTTAAGCAGTAGGATTGAAATGTCATTCTTTTTACAAGCAAACAGCACATGTTCGATTGTTTCAGGCACTTGGCATTTAGAACAAAGGTCTGTTTGGCTTTTACCTATCACTTTCAACCAGGAGTTAGTAAGGACATGCCCCATTCTAAGTCTGGTAATTTGAACTTCTCTTTTTCTTATGGAGTCCATAAATTTTATATCAGTTGATACCAAAGGTTGGATCGATTTATAAAAACGCCCTTTTCGTTCATTGTCGTATTCAATTTGCCATAAATTAATAACATATTTTTTAATTAACGAATAGATTTCCTTTAATTCCAAATAATTTGTTGAATTGACCTCCTCTAATTCTTGCCCTTTCTTTGCTAGGGTGTCTGCCATTTCATTTCCAGATAATCGAATATGACTAGGGATCCATGCTATGATTATACTGCTGCTTTTAAGTTTATTAACATTATCTATAAATTCCAGAAATAAATTAGGCCGTGAACAAGACTTGTTTTCTTTTATAGATGTGGCCACACTTAATGAATCAGTATATATAATATACTTATTTGCATTTGCAGTTTCATTCACATTTTCATTTTGGATAATCCATTTTGTCGCTTCAATAATGGCCGTTAATTCAGCAGAATAATTTGAGGAGTTATCTGCTATCCTATAAACGTTGTGAAAATTCATGGAGGGTACATAGAAAGCTGCAGAAACGATATTTTCAATTTTAGAGCCATCTGTATAGATTGATGTGCGATCAACATATTTATCAATTAATCTTAATGATAGTGATGACATAATGTTAGGAGAGTCCTTCTTTTTGTTTATATGTTTTTTCAAGGACAGATCGACTTTAGTGGTTCTGTTAAACCATGGAGCGGTTGACTGAAAAGTTGGAGATTTAAATGATTCGGATATAATTGAAAAGAAATGTTCAGTTCTTTTAAAAATAGAATTTTGTTTCACAGAAGATGCACAATAGTAATTTGACCAGTGATCTCGCATAGTCTCTGCTGCTGGATGATCATTTGAACCTAATATTTTTGATCCAAACTTGATTGAGTTACTCAATCGACGTAGGTGGAGGGACACCTCTCCACACTCATTCTGGAGGGCCATTACAGGGGTGCCTTTAGCTGTTCCACAAGCCAACCGCAAAGCCTCAGATTGTACATTTTGCAGCCTTTTCAATTGTGTAGCACTAGCTGTAGCATATGCCACGTCTCCATAGTCAAGGACTGACCTCACAAGGACTTGACAGAAGAGCTATGTCTCAAATTTATATAACGTTTGGTGACATGTCTTAAGGGTGTCTTAGTTGAGATACCGTTCTGAATGCTGTTTCTGACTTATCCGTGGGGGTTACTTTTTCAGGTTCTCTGTATACATGTATATGCATAAAGATACGAATGTTTAAAGTCGCCATTCAATCCTCCGCTGGCCTTGAGTTGTTTGCGACCGTCCTACATCATCCTTTATAGCATCATCTGTCTTGGTCTTTCTCTTCTATTTTCACTCAATCATCATTTTATTGCAGAGAAATTTCTCGTGTGTCCAATCTTTGTCTTCCTTTTATCATTCTCATCTCTGCTTTTTCTTCTCCAATTCTTCGCAGCACTTCTTCGTTTGTTTTATGCTCACTCCAGCTGATCTTTTTACATTCCTTACCGGTCCATGCACATTTAAAACGAAACTAGACTTTATAGATCCTCTTTCTTCATGGTCCAGGTTTCTGAATCGTATACATAAGTACCACACCAAATACCAGTGACTATCATCCGTATCTTAAAATTTCTATTCAGTTTCAATCTAAAATGTAAGTAAGTAGTTCCCTTCCCCTATAATTATATATTATTGGAATCTTTTCCTTTGAATCGACGTTATCTCGAAAAGGCGTTTCAAATGCCGCTACTTATATAATAAATTTGAAATTTAATAGAGGTGTGCAATTATTGAGACTACTATTACCGTTTAGTTTTGGCATGGAACATGCATGTAGCTCAACCTCACTGTAATAATACACCGTACGAAGTTTACATTACTCATACACATTGTATTGTATGTATTTATGTGTTCTCGTTGTTAGACACCTTTAATTATTATCAACAAATTCTATATTTTCTCAGTTAGTTGGAATCTGTTGTTCGATTGCTAGATTTGGCATGACACATGCATGTTTAGCTCAACTTTACGGTAATAATACATCGGACGCAGTTCACATTGTTAATTCCTAAACAAATCAATCTTACATCTTTACGCTTTCACCGTCAATGCATTAATTATTCATTGGGCGATCTTTGGGCGAGAAAAGCGATCATTTTGCGCGCTCTGCATAAGCTGTAGAGCGACGACAAAGCTGAGAGAGAGAGAGAGAGAGAGAGAGAGAGAGAGAGAGAGAGAGAGAGAGAGAGAGAGGAGAGAGAGAGAGAGGAGAGAGAGA
>OX243821.1:28176116-28188616 GCA_945859605.1 Lumbricus rubellus
TTTCCCTCCTCCTCCTCCTACTCCTCCTCCTCATCTTCCTGTTCTTTCTTCTCCTCTTCCTCCTCTTCCTCCTCTTCCTTCTCTTCCTCCTCCTGCACCTCCTCCTCCTCCTCTTCTTCCTTCTCCTCCTCCTCCTCCTCCTCCTCCTCCTCCTTCTCCTCCTCCTCCTCTTCCTCCTCCTCCTCTTTTTCCTCATCCTCTTCCCCTTATCCTTTACATCCTTCTTCTCTCCCTCGTTCAACACATATAAACACCGGTATATAATTTTAATAATTATTATAACTGTCCGATGTAATGATGTAAACGTATATCCCGGATCTTTGTCCTTCTTTTTCTTTCTCTCCTTCATCATCGTCAACGGCATAGGATGCGATTCGACTGACACATCAACATGGGCGTCCGCAGCGGGGCGCAAGGGGGCGCAAGTGCGCCCCTCTGGATTTTTCGCATAGGCCTAGTTGCACATAAATTTAGATTATTTTGTTTGTGATTGTTACAACACGATTTTCAATGTGATTATCGATTCATTCTAGGCTATACAAGTTGAACCTTTATATCTTTCTTCGGGTGCATAACGTATAGGTAGGCTATAGCTAGGATTATCTCATGGTAATATGGAAATTCAAACTGTCACTCATTAAATTTAGACCATGTGACAATTATTTAAAAGTTTGCGCCCCCCTAGAAAAATTTCTGTGGACGCCCATGCACATCAAATACACGCGGATCACATTTGCACAACGATTATCATTATCATCTATCATCGGTTTACGGATGTAGACACCGCGTTTTGTATATAATTACATACATGAATTATAATATACAGTATATATATAATTATGTGATGCACATTTAGTATATATATATATATATATATATGTATTATTTAAATTATATACTTATATATAAATAAATTTTACATATAATTTATATTATATTTATATTTATGTGTTTTTACGAATAAGAGGCATTACATATATATAGTTTTGCCTCTTAATTCGTAAAAACACATAAATATAAAAATTATATATATATATATATATAAAATTTTCTCGCACTAACATTATACATCCTATAACAAAATAGATTACAACTACTGTAACAGGCCCATTTAAAATAGACCTAATAATAATATACGCAGACAGAAACATACACCGAAGTGGAGCAGACCAAGAAAGGGCAAGACGACACAGTCACTGAGAGATAGGCAGACGGACAGACAAACATACAGCGAGAGTGACACACAGAGAGAGCGGATATAGGGGCGACCTCGTTTTGCAGTGTTTGCCTCTAAACTCTTATAAGCTACACGATGGTTAATTGCTTTACTGCTGGTGCTGACCTCATTTGGATCGGGGGGGGGGTCATAATTAGTTGGGGGGTCATAATTATTATGGCATCGTGGGAAAGAATTCCAACCCGGATTCTAACATCCGTCTTCTCAATTAGAATATAAACCATCGACGAAAATTGAATAGTCAGCAACGAAATTCGACAGCAAAAGCGGATCGTAAAACTAAAACGACGACTAAAACAATGACAGAAAGGAATAAAGAAAATAAACTCGGAACTCTAAAGCGGATGTAGCTCTATGTCAATAGTCTACAGCATTGTAGCATGGATTAAAAAGTCTAGTTGCGAAAACAGAGACATCGAATAGGTATAGGCGAAAAACAGCGTTAAAGTTGAGGATGTTTATGACAAAGCAAAACTATTGATGATAAAAATCCCGTGACAAAAGCGTCCATGAAAACTTACGATAAAAAGTGGACGAGGAGATTGCTGATGATACGAAATGAATGGAGAGAAGCCGGATCTAATGGTTTGTGATTCCACAGCGTCTGCAATTTTTTCTGTGTTATAGAAAAGTCTACAAAAGGTCAGTTCTACTTGGTTTTTTAACTCATTTTTTATAACGTCGAATTCTAATGCGTTCGGATTACTTGAGGTTTTTTATAAACCACCGTTATCACGTTTTTAAGGTGTTTAAACTAAATTTTTACAACATTTCTACACTGTGTCCACGATAAAGTAGAACCCAAAATAAAGTGCCATAACTCGGTCAAAACTTGTAGGATTTGTCTGAAATTTTATAAACAACAACGGTGGCCATAATTATATACACGAGATCCTAAAGCCGATTTGAAATATTCGTGAGTTTGCCAAATTTCTTCCTCATCCTATTCTTTAACGCGCATTACGGCATCCCGGTGGCCATTGAATCACTTGGTCCCATCAACCGTGGGCAGGACTAGAATTTCTACCGGAGTTGGGCCGCCGCTTGACGGAAGCAACGGGCGACCCTCAGGGTGAGAATTGCTGGGGGTTAGGATGGGGGGGTTTCAACCCCCAGTCTTTCTTAGAGCCCCATGTTAAAGTATGTTTTTACACCCCGATTCCACGTGGATAATGGTCCAACCCCCGAGTTATTTTTCCACAATTCTTACACTGGCGACCATAGAGAGACCATGCACCTTTTCCAGCGTTTGTCAGTTTGCACGCAACGATTTAACGCCGTGGCATTTAGGGAACGTTTGAGACGAGAAGGAGGAAAAGGAAGAGTAGGAGGAGAAGGAAATGGAGAAGGAGGAGGTGGGAGAAGGAACGAACACATAAAATATAAAAAATTCTAATTGTTAACTTACATGCTGCCCTAGAATTAAATATGTTCATTTTTGGTTGACTTTAAAAAATGACCACAATCATAATACTGTTCGAAACTTGTTGGTGGCAGATAATATGATATTTTACATTATCATAAAGAGGGGGAGGATCCAGATTTGACGAGGGACTATGAAAAAAATTTGTTTGGCATAATACAGCACTATTTATTACCGTAATTGTTCATCGTAAAGATGGATGGATGGATCCGATTTGACCAGGGTCTGTGACAACAGAGGCCGTTACCCTGGACAGAAATTTGCTCGGCATATTACAGCACTTATGAGCAAGATGTTAGGCTTTATATTTACAGATTAAATCATAAAATTTACTTCCTCATTTAATATATCAGAAGTTGACCTTAGACTTAAAGGTGTCTAAATATAACGATCTAAACCAGTCGCTTACGTGTACAGTAAGATTAAATGCATCATTTGTTTCGTATCCCAGGCTTATATAAATGTTTTTAACTCCCTATAAAGGGTGTTTAAAGTGACCAAGTAAACGTACCGCTGAATATTGTTAATTTTCCGATGGAATACATGCACTGCCTTGAGAATTTTCGAAAATTAATTTGATATGATATAGAAACCCTAAAATACACTTCCCGCACATAGACATAAGGATTGGCTATAATTAAATGCATTGCACTCTTCAAGTATCTTACGAAGAGCTCACCACGATACAAAGATAGCATCTAAGCGACAACGGTTAAATGTCATTTGCAAGTGCAACTCAATCAATTTTCAAAAGAAGGTGTGTAAAAAATTCCTTTGTGTTTGCGGTCGCCTGGGATTCATATACATAATAATTATACACCGTATATATATATATATATATATATGCACACATATATATATATATATGCAATTTACAGATGAAACATAATAATATTATACCCACAACATACATACATAATTATATGTAGTTATATCTATATGTAATGTGTATAATTATATTATTATGTATGTATATAATGGTAACATAATTTTACGTATATATATATAATTACTCACATACATATACATATACACATACACATATGCATATGAATATGCATATGCATATACATATACATACACATACGCACACACACAGACACACACACACACATACACATACACATACTCATACACATGTATACCTACACATACATATACACATACACATACACACATGTGACACATACACACATACACAAACACACACATACACATACACATATACACATACATATACATGTGTGTACGATGTTCAATCAATACATTGATTGCTCATCATATGACTCACAACCATCAGCCACGTGTATCTTAGTCGTCGTTTATATTACACAGAAAAAAACCGAAGCGAACAATGCAATCAATGCATCGACGAAATCACACAATACATGCGGAGGACAGTTAAAATTAACATCGGCACTCTAAACACACATACACGCACATGTGCACGCAAACACACACAAACCCACACATACACGTGCACAGACAGAGAGTCAGTCAGACAGATTGACAGAAAGATACTCACGTTTGTAATAGTGTCGAGTATTATAGTGTCGAAATAATTATTGTATTCACGTCATGATGTAGGCCTAATATTGCAACAATGTTGCGTAGCGTATACGTATTATATGCGCTATTACACTGGACAACAGTGATTTTGCTTCCTGGACACTTTCATGTGTTTCTTATGCAGTTTCTGCTGCTGATCACGAAAATCACCTTGAAATTGTCCCATCACGTAAGATTTTTGAGAAATCGTCAAATTTTCGTTACGTTTTGGAATCGTAAAAAAACAGTGGTTTTAGGCATTAGGCATCCATAAAAGTGGTATAACTTTTGTTCTGTTTGAAATATTTTGATGAAATTTGGCCATCTGGTGTAAATATCAATTGTCTTTAAGCTTGTAAAATTTCATGTCGAAATTCTTACTTTTGGCCAAGATATTGGCCAAAAACCTAAAGGTCCCCCCTTTTTTGCTCATCCCGTACATTGTACATGTGCAACTAAACAAGAAATAACTGTAAAACATTAATTTCATGTTTCCAACTTTTCTAAGTGATACAGTCATCATCAGCATCAATATTATGAGGAAGAACTGTTATAAAGATTTGTTTTCCAATGAAACTAAATTATAGTATATTGTAAATGTGTACAATATAATGTGAGCGTGTAAGTTAAAATGTTGCATGCTGTTTTTTTCAAAAACCTTACGTGATACAACAATTCTGAGCACACCATCGTGTCCAGCACGTCACATTCTATAGAAAATAGTGAAAGATTTTCCGGAAATAACAAAAATTAAGTTATAGTATATATTGTAAATTATATGCAATAAATGAGCATTTAAGTTAAAATCTTGCATGCTGTTTTCTCAAAAACCTTACGTGATACAATAATTCTGAGCATACCATCGTGTTCAGCACGTCAAATTCTATAGAAAACAGTGAAAGATTTTCCGGAAATAAAAAAAAATTAAGTTATAGCATATTGTAAATTATATGCAATAAAGTGAATAAACGAGCATTTAAGTTAGAATCTTGCATACTGTTTTTTCTCAAAAACCTTACGTGATACAACAATTCTGAGCATACCATCGTGTTCAGCACGTCAAATTCTATAGAAAACCATCAAAGATCTTTTGGAAATAAAAAAAAATAAATTATAGCATATTGTAAATTATATGCAATAAACGAGCATTTAAGTTAGAATCTTGCATACTGTTTTTCTCAAAAACCTTACGTGATACAACAATTCTGAGCATACCATCGTGTTCAGCACGTCAAATTCTATAGAAAACCATCAAAGATCTTTTGGAAATAAAAAAAAAAAAATTATAGCATATTGTAAATTATATGCAATAAACGAGCATTTAAGTTAGAATCTTGCATACTGTTTTTCTCAAAAACCTTACGTGATACAAAAATTCTGAGCACACCATCGTGTTCAGCTCGTCAAATTGTATAGAAAACCGTTAAAGATTTTTCGGAAGCAAAAAAAAGGGTAAAATTTGTTGTCCAGTGTTATTATAGGCTGCACGATGCCTTGTTTGATAGGAATAGTTTGGAAGTATGTAGGCCTATAATATTGACGATTAGGCCTACACCGTAAGAATCGTATTTTTCAGGTATTATATACTCCCGAAACATTTTGACCGTAATAAAAATTATTAGGCTATTAATAGTCACAGCAAGTTTTTCGTCTACTCTTGTTAATTCTTAACCCGTTGGAGGTGAGGTGGGGTGTGACACACCCCAGAGGTATTCTACTTTAATTTTTT
This sequence comes from Lumbricus rubellus, assembly GCA_945859605.1. Lineage (NCBI taxonomy): Eukaryota > Metazoa > Annelida > Clitellata > Crassiclitellata > Lumbricidae > Lumbricus > Lumbricus rubellus. The sequence goes on from OX243821.1 coordinate 28,182,054, forward strand.
TGTGGAAAACGTCAAAGCAGCTTGGATAATTTTTTGCTACCTTTGTGAATATGAAATACGGACACTTTACCAAAATTTCAGGAATTTTGAACGAACAGTTTTTTTTATTTTAATGTATATTTGAAGGAAATTGCGATTTTTCGTATATAAACCGAACTTACACGGGCAAAGTACACAATGGATGGGTTCACCTTCTGGCCATCTAATAAGGATTGAAAACAGATATTTGTTCGTGATAATCGTCTGTTTAGTTGATAATTGATCATAGAAGAATAGTTTAACTCAAATTAATGTTTTCCGTTTGATATCGCGACTTGAAAATGAAAATATGTGTTGGGGTTTGTCAGACCCCACCTCACCTCTAACGTTACAATGCGTCACCTCACCTCCAACGGGTTAATTACAGAGATGCACGGGGGCCATTTTTTGAGGCATCGCGGGCCACTTTTGTCCCGCGGGCCACGGATGGGAACCGCTGATGTATACATATCTTACATGTATAATTTATATCAAGTGCATCATGTATGTATGTGCACTTGTTATAGCGCCCCTTCAAGCTCTCTACTCAGAGGCGCTCCAGAATGCAGCTGCATCGGAGTTTCACGCCGAAGCACTGAGCTATTATTGTGAGTGAAGGACTTGCCCAAGGTCCCTACCCGGCGAGGTGGATTCGAACCTCGAACCTTCCGGCTCCAAGGCAACGACGTCACCACTACACCACCGCGCCCCATATACATGTATATAGCTAAATACATGCATACGGATATAATATTAGGCTATTATGCGCCCAAGTTCCAATGATCATAGTGTATACTCAAACGTACACTGTATCAAATAATATCATGACGCACTCACGAACTAAGAGGTCACATGCGTTTGTCCCGTACGTATGTGTTGTGTACATGTATGTTTGATTGTGCGTGTCTGAGTGTGTGTGTGTATGTGTGTGTGTGTATGCGTGTGTGTGTATGCAGCTGGTGAGCGAGAACAAAAGCATCTTTTACTGTCATGTGATATCGTTTACATGGAGGCGGTTATACATTTGCATAATTTTATGTTTATGACAAAATTATTGTAAGCATGCGCTATTACGTCTGTAGATATAAAGGATGCCCTTATAATGGTAATAAGAAAATGGCTATCAGATATTAATCTATATGAATGCAAATGTATACATTCATATGCAAAATGTACTTGCTGAAATATAGACATGTACATATATTGTGGGGCGTGGTGGTGTAGTGGGTATGTTCGTTGCCTTGCAGTCGAAGGGTTGCGGGTTTGAATCCACCTCAAGCCGCCGCGTAGGGACTTTAGGCAAGTCCTTCACTCGCAATTGCTCAGCGCCTCTGAGTAGAGAGTTTGAAAGGGCGCTATAACAAGTGCGCATGCATAAATACATATACATATTTCATATACACGTACACTTACACTTACATATACATATACACATGCACTTACACATACAAATACACTTATGCATACATATACACACAGATACACATAAACTTTCACATACACAAACACACGCATACACGTGCACACACAAATACACATACACATACACATACACATACACATACACAAACACATAATTATTACACTTAAACTTACACGTACACTTGCACAATAATACACATACATATACGCACACACATACACATACTGCACATACTCATACTGTACATAGGCCTACACCCATATATAATTATTTGCAACATGCACGCACATAACACACACGTGGATACATGTGCGTGTGTGCTCTACGCAAGCATGTGTATGATGATAGCCTATAGCCCTATACTATAATGACTGCGTGAACACAATATTATTTGAGATGAGAACAAAGCATTGGGAGGAGAGGATGATTATTACAGCAGCAACAGCAGCAGCAGCAGCAGCAGCAGCAGCAGCAGCAGCAGCAGCAGCAGCAACAGCAGCAACAGCAACACCTTCTACTCTCCACACCACACGTGCTTCTCGTGAGCAAAACAGAGACAATAGCAGCAGAAGACAATGGGCGGGAAATGGCCGGCCATCAAGGCCGTACACAGGGGGGTGTTTTGGGTGTTTGAACACCCCCCGAAATGGAAAACGCAGAAAAAAATCTATTGCATTTTCGAGTTTGTGATGCAAAAACCATGAAAAAAGCCATGAAAACACCCCCGAAATTAAATAATAGATTAAATTTCGTTCTGGAAAGTTAAAATTGACGACAAAAAAAGTCATCAGAAATTTTGTCGGCGAAAATGGAAATTTTTTCCAAGATTTCAACCGGATGACTAAAAAAATTCTGAAAACACCCCCCGAAATAAAATCCTGGCTACGGCCTTGCCGGCCATGCACAACGCGCGAAAGTGAAGCATGCAGGTGATAGTTGTCTTTTGAAATAATGCATCTTCAGTTGAGCATGCAATGTGCCAGGTCTCTACTCATTGTCAGTGTTAGCGCTCAGTATAATTTTAATGGAGCATCTAGGTGTTGGCGTAATTATAGTTGGCTTTTAATGCGATTTGAAGCTGTATCCATTGACCAAGTAGGGACCTTGAGCCTTTCACTAACAATTTGTGGGGAGCGGTGGTGTAGCGGTGGCGTCGGTGCTTAATTAAGAGCCGGAGGGTTCCAGGTTCGAATTCACCTGAAGCCGCCGCGTATGTTGACCTTGAGCAATAATTAATTATTGCCCGTGCCTTTCGGCGTGAAACTCCCATGCAGATGAACGGACTGAAGGACGGACATACCGGCAGACAAAGCTAAAAGCCGACCTTCACGCCCTTCACTCTATTCTTCTGTTTCGCATATTACACCTAAGTAGGCTGAGTCAATAATAGCGCCCACTAGAATCACTAGGCTAAAGTACAGGTCTAAAGATTGACCTAAGCTCTAACAATACGGGACAAACGCGAAGTCGCTTATTAGGTTATCGCACTGTGTTTCAAATCTTAACGATTGCGGCTTAGTGACTTTTGAGTTGGCCATAATGGTTGATTCTGCACACCGTTGTAAAGTATTGCCCAGCGCTATATATAAGAAATCGCCTCAATAAAGTTTACTTCTTTTCCCAATGAATTGTGATACAAAATTTAATCTGATTCACCAATATCTTTAAACACGCTTAATATTATGGAATGTTACAAAACAGAGATGTCACTTATACATGTAAATAGCTTTTTCCACCTAGACATTTATTTTTTTGGGTCGTGTCTACGTTTCTATGCTTTTTTCTGTTAGAATATAACTTTTTCCGACAGCAGTTTTTCAGACTTTTTTTTATATAAAAACAGTGCTTAAAGTTGTATTGTCTTCTTTTTATCGTTCTTGTTGGCGTTCTTACTTCACCACATACTTTCTTCGTTTGTTTAATGCTCTGTCCAGCTGATCTTCTCCATTATTCTCCATGTCCATACTTCAAATGCCTACAGTTTTTTTTTATAATCATACTCTTTTTGCAAGGCTGTTATAAGGACTTTTTAGAACTGCACAAACCCTTGTTTTCTTCCCATCCTACATGGTAAATTATTTCCAATGGGAGGACAATGACCCTTTTGCAAATTTTAACTGTACAGAAGTGCTTCTACAACTGCACATTTTGTGTACAACTGCACGTTAAAAACCCTGTTTATATGGTCCAGGTTTGTGATCCATACAGCACCACACTCCATACCAGCGACTTTATCATCCGTTTATTCAGATTTCGCCTCATTTTCCTTAGAGTTGTCCTCTCCTCTTCGTGAAAACCTCTTTTGCGATCCTAATTCTTCTGATTTCTTTGTGTCATTATTTGGCGTTAGTCGTTTTCATGCTCCCAAAATAACAGAATTTTTTCACTTGTTCTATTTCTTTTCCTTCTACTTGAATATCGATTTTCGTTACCTCTCCTTTGCTTATCTTCAGTATTTTTGTCTTTATTTTTTATTCTCATGCCATTATTTCCATATTCGAATAATGGATTATTGCGTTCAGTATGGCTGTATATGATAATTATCATAACTTGGAGACCTCTATTATAATGGCTTTAAGGCATCGTTTTGTTGGTTTCTGATGTAGCAACCGAGGCCAAAGTTCTCAATTAAATAGCGTGTCGGAAAAAATTAGAAGAGGTGTCCAGGATATAAGAAAGCTGTTTTATACAAATCAATAGTACGACGTGTCTAGATTATTATTATTATTCCACAGTTTAACGTCATCCTATGGCAGCAAAGGCCGTTGACGACAATACAATATAAGTGTACAGAGCAGTAAACAAAAACTTATGTAGCCTCCAAACTACACCAAAGAGGTGTCTAAACGGAGCTGTACAATCTCAATTACATTCAATTTGTAGACAACATAAAGTAGTTCATCGGACACTCTTTCAGGTTTACACATTATGAAAAAAGATCTTAAATCCGAACATTAGATATTAAAATTGTACATTGATTGTCTCATATAACTAATTACGTTAGTGACTCCAGTAAACAGTTCCTGTTACAAAAGTTCAATATGTAAGTGCATCAATAATCATAATAATAATGTAATGTTTCTTGTACAAAAGAAACATGCACCATTAAATTTTAAAACATCAATCAAATATTATAAATCTGATCAAGATACAAATGCCATCTATAACAAGGATGCAAACTATTTATTCACAAAATCCGACCTTTAGTTATAAGTTTAATCAACCGATACACTTGATTTTGATATAAATTGACAGTCAATAAAGTTTTAACAGAAATTTCATCTTTATATATTTGACATGTATTTCTTAATGAATTCGAAATATTTTCTTTTTTACATTCAATTAAAATGTGATGAATTGTCTCTTTGATGTGACAAGCATCACACAAACCGCTGGAATGTCTTTTTATAATGAATAATCTTTGATTTGTGTTTGCCGTTCCTAGACGCAATCTAGAAATCTGGACTTCCTTATGCCTATAAGGTTCAAAATATTTTATATCAGTACTAACAGTTGGACAGATAGATTTATAAAAATGACCTTTCTTATCACTATCATATTCTGACTGCCATCTGTCTAATATGTATCGTTTAATTAAACTAAAAACTTCTTCAAATTCAAGAACATTAGTAGAATTAATGTCAATACTTAGGGCTTCTTTAGCCAATGAATCTGCTCTGTCATTACCGCTCAAGTCAACGTGACTTGGTATCCAAATAAATCTTATTTGATCAGAATTTAGTTTGTTAATGCGAAATAGTAAATCATTTAACAAAGTGGGTCGAGATTCACTATAACACTTCTTGATTGATGTAAGAACACTCAATGAATCAGAAAATATTGCAAACTTGGAATTAGAAAAACATTCACTATTCGACATCCATTCAATAGCCTCAATTATGGCCGTCAACTCGGCTGCATATACACTTGAATCATTACACAATCTAAACCTCCAACAAATTTATATAGCAATTATAGAAATTTTAAAAGAGGTGTCGTGACAATACCAAATGAAATTCATGTAGTGAATGAGATAATGACTGAAAAGGTGAATGGATGACTTCTTGATTCCGTCACCCATTCATTGTTACAATGATATACTTGAGCGTGCGCGAACGTCTATTGTTTATTGCCCAATGCACGCTGGACCTTTTGCACTTGCCAGCTACGATCAATTTCATCAATAACTCAGTCTATAAATCAATCAGTTTTCGTTTAGTCGTATGACCAGATTGACATGATCGCCGCTCGTTACATCGAGGTTTATTTACACAGACACGCTCACAATTGCATTCATCTATCTATCTATCTATCTATCTATCTATCTATCTATCTATCTATCTATCTATCTATCTATCTATCTATCTATCTATCTATCTATCTATCTATCTATCTATCTATCTATCTATCTATCTATCTATCTATCTATCTATCTATCTATCTATCTATCTATCTATCTATCTATCTATCTATCTATCTATCTATCTATCTATCTATCTATCTATCTATCTATCTATCTATCTATCTATCTATCTATCTATCTATCTATCTATCTATCTATCTATCTATCTATCTATCTATCTATCTATCTATCTATCTATCTATCTATCTATCTATCTATCTATCTATCTATCTATCTATCTATCTATCTATCTATCTATCTATCTATCTATCTATCTATCTATCTATCTATCTATCTATCTATCTATCTATCTATCTATCTATCTATCTATCTATCTATCTATCTATCTATCTATCTATCTATCTATCTATCTATCTATCTATCTATCTATCTATCTATCTATCTATCTATCTATCTATCTATCTATCTATCTATCTATCTATCTATCTATCTATCTATCTATCTATCTATCTATCTATCTATCTATCTATCTATCTATCTATCTATCTATCTATCTATCTATCTATCTATCTATCTATCTATCTATCTATCTATCTATCTATCTATCTATCTATCTATCTATCTATCTATCTATCTATCTATCTATCTATCTATCTATCTATCTATCTATCTATCTATCTATCTATCTATCTATCTATCTATCTATCTATCTATCTATCTATCTATCTATCTATCTATCTATCTATCTATCTATCTATC
>OX243821.1:28193616-28333320 GCA_945859605.1 Lumbricus rubellus
TTGTATATAGGCCTGCATTTTGAATGTATTTGGTATGTATGCCCGTATTATTTGTGTATGCACATTGCATGTGTAGCCTGCATTTTTATGTGTGCATGCATGTTTTATTGCCTATTATAGTAGCTGCTCAATGCATTTTTCGTTGCAGGCGGATCTAAGTTTGTTTATCGAGGAATATTGCACATGGATTATTATTATCGGCCTACTGCGACACATCTAGGCCAGCTACAGTCGTGTTTGCATTAAGCGTTGTTGGCCTGTCTAGTGTCTACTTCCTGGGATACGTCGATTAAAAATAGCCCACGAACCGGAAGTAGGTCTGGGCAGACCCCGGAAATGGACTTTGGGTGGCACGGGTCAAAGGTGAGAAATTTCTGTTGTTTTGGTATTTTTATTTTTGCCACTTTTATTGGTGTGCCTTGCGAGATACGCTTTATGAATGTATTGGTTGAATACAATGCAATACAATGCGGTACGATACAATGCAATACAATATAATGCAATTCAACGCAATACAATACCATACAATGCCATGCAATACAATGCCATACAATGCCATGCAATACAATGCCATACAATGCCATGCAATACAATGCAATGCCATATAATGCCATGCAATACAATGCAGTACAATACGATGCAATGCATTATAACTCATCTATTCATTAAGACCTATCCTGCTGTTTAGTTTAGTATGTGAGGCGCTCTTGTAACGGCATGCATGGTTGTGTTACGGCGCCATAGAAATCGTCATTGTTATTATTATTGTTATTATAATGCAATGCAAAACAATATAATGCAATGCAACACAATGCGATACAATACAATACACTACAATACAATGCAATGCAATACAATACACTACAATACAATACGATACAATGCAATACAATGATGCATTTGAATACAATGCAATTACAGTGCAAAACAAATCAATACATTGTAATGCAGTGCCTACAATACCATGCAATATGCGACGCAATTAATCAAATTACCAATACAATAGAATACAGTTAATTCAATGCAGAACAAAACAATACAATGCAATGCACATTTATAATTTATGGAGCGCCACTGGACAATAAAAACGGAGGATCCAGTTTGCCATCCGTCCTCCAGTATCTTTAGCCGTTGTTGAACTGGGAGCGCTGCTGAGTAGCTAACCTTGAAGGTGCGCTATATAAAAGGTCAATTATAATAATAACAATAATAATAATTTTATGTCAAATACAAAACTCCAATAATATTGTGGTGTTGTTTACTGCTAAACACCTTTTTAATTTTTGTCAATGATGATATAAATAAATTTTCAATACTAGACCATCAATCGGGCTGGTCTTTGCTCATTGCTTTAGCTTGCTATGTATAGCCATCCTTACAATCAAATTCTTTAATATCGTTCCTTTGACTCTAAATATTTATCCTCTGTTCTTATTCTTAGGAAGGCATCGTCTATCATTGCACGAAGCCTAGTAGGATCCTCTTTTGTCCACCACGTGCATAAACACTGGATTGTAATAATAACACGTAGAAGAGTTTGCTAAGCATTTATTTAAAATTTATTCCACCGAAATGCTATAAATAGAAGTGCAAAAACACATTTACACAAAACTCAATTTGGTTATGCAAGCTCCAAGCCGAGGGTAACAGTAAGAGCGCCTCTGAGTAGAGAGCTTGAAGGGGCGCTATAGAAATGGATGAATAAATAAAAGACTAATCATCCTTGATATGACAAGTTTCTTATAAAATGGCCTGAAACATGCAACATGTAAAATAATACTGACACACTTTCCGTGACGTTCTTGAATACAGTAATAATGACCTAACGGGGCCATAAGCATGGATTGCTTCAAAACACCTTTTTACGAATAATCCGGATGCTATATATAAGAGTTGTTAGCCAACATACATAAGTAATTTTCTGTCTTCCGTTACAATGACTGCATTATAAGAGCTTGAGCAAAAAATACTGTTTAAAACTCCGCCACGGTCTAGAATTTATATAAACTACACCACTGGTGGCACTCTGCCAGTGCCAGTCCCAAGCTTGGATAAAGAGGAGGGCGTCACTAATGGTCTTCGTTTTCACACAGTGACGTTAAACTGCGAAATAATACCACTATAGTACTGTTTAAAAAGGCTAAACTAATCTTTGTCGACCCCAACGGCCTATGTTGTTTAATAAGTTGTCGTTGAACTATATATATATATATATATATATTTATATATATATATATATATATATATATATATATATATATATATATATATAAATGCACATATATGCATACACGTGTATATATATACGTATAGGCCTATTGTAATGCGTTGTATTAGTCATTGTCACACGCGTACGCGTCATTCAAACGAACATTTTGAAAGCCTGTGGCGAACAACGCGCTGGTGTTGTGCGGTGGGGCGACGCAAGGCAAGACACGTCCTATAATAATTGTACATGTGTATACACAAAATGTGAAAGTATTGGGCCTAACGAACAACGGGAAAGAATGCAAGTCATCATAAGCTGGGGTCACAAATCACAGAGGTGTCTGGGCAGTGACAATGCTGATACCGATGGTACCCTGCACTGGCCTGCAATATGGGTATGTTTGGGCGAGAGTGACGGGCAAGGAGGGACATATAGAGACAGAGAAACGGAGGGCGGTACAGGGAGACACGGCGACAGACAAAGAGAGGGACATAGAGACAGATGGTTAATGATGTAGGACCCGATCTGGAATGTATGTATGGACACACGTAAAAACTAGGGCACTGCATTCCAGAGGGCAGGGTGATAATAATAGAATTGTTCATGCAGTTTGGGAAATTTATTGGTTGTAGTGGTAGTGGTCATGGTGGTAGCGGTGGTGAATGGTGGTGATAGTGGTGATGATAGTTGTGATGATATTATAATGGTGATGGTGGCAGCGCTAAGGATGATGGCATATGATTAAAATGATAACAACGACGTCGATAATAATGAAGTTGATAATAATCATGATGACATAATTATGATTAAAATGATGACAACGACATCCATAACAATGATGATGACACATTATGATCAAAATTAAAACAACAACATCCATAGCAACATACATGTAACATAACAATGATGATGACATAATGATCAAAATGATAACAATGACGCCGATTATAATAATAATAATGGTGACCCCTATAGCAAATGCAGCGTTGTCCAATTTTAACAAAGTAACATAAAACCAGAATGAAACCTCTAGTTACAATTTTCCTCCCTCAGTATCAAAAAAAAAATTTAATTATTTTTCCACCTTTATAGTTTATAGCCCCATTTCTGTCTTCATGTCCAGGCAATAAAATCGATGTAAGCTTAACCCGTTATGGACCAAAACTTTATTAGGCAAAATTTTTATAAACTGCGATGATATTTTGGACAATAAAAATAATGTTTGAACGTTTGCATTGTGTTTTTGGGTAAATCTCAAATAACATATGCAAAACGGCATATGTTCGTTTTACGAACATTGGGCTAATAGGCTACTGACAACATGCGGCATATCGACCTTGCAGGAAATGACATCACACCACAATAAAATACCAAAAATGGAAAATACAATTCATGCATGCATGCATACATACATACAATGTACATACATACATACATGCATGCATACATATATGCATACAAACATACATACATACATACATACATACATACATACATACATACATACATACATACATACATACATACATACATACATACATACATACATACATTACATACATACATACATACATACACGCTACATGAAAAATATATACGGGCATTATATACATGCATGCATGCATGCAAACATATATACATGCAGACATGCATGCATTTACACTAACACATCTATTATAATATACGCATACTTGCGTGCATACATCCATACATGGATACATACATGTACATACATACATGCGTACATATATACTTGCATACATACATAAAAATACGCATATGGATACATGCATACACATATGCAAACATGCGTGCCTACATACCGTACTTGCATAAATATATGCATATATACATATACATAATTATACATATCCACACATAGACACACGCTCATACATACTATACATGCATACATACACGCATGCGCACATGCATACCTTCATTCATTCATTTATACATACATACATACATACATACATACATGCATGCATACATACGTACATGCATACGTACATACATACATACATTCGTCACATGATTCGTGCATACATACATACATACATGTATGCATCTGTTTAGATCTGTTGGGTAGCTACCTCGTGAGATTCCTGTTAGGGCGCTACATAAATGTTCATATACATACGTACATACATAAACACGTGCATATATACATACATACATACATACATACGTACATACATACGTGCATGCACATGCAACAATGTATCCATACATGCACGTGTACATGGATAGTGAATACGTACATTCCTGTATGCATACATACATGCACGCATAAGTGCACGTATGCATACATGTATGCTGTACATGCATGCATACATGCGTATATGCATAGGCCTAAAAGCATAGGCCTACAATTTGAGTTGGTTTATTATGTAACTCATACTTAGATATGCATGTAGGTGTCTGTAATTCAACGTTGACTTGACATGACGCATCAGTAGCCTATTGGACCATTGTTCGTAAAACGAACATGACCCAGATATGAATTTTTTACAATTTCGTTTTTTACAGGAAAATTATACAAATGCCATGTGCTTTGTGACAAATATGTGCACTTTTAAAATGCATATCAGTTTGAGTGTTCTCGCACATCACACCAAAATAGCAAATTGCTAACAAAAGACGGCGATTATACGTAGTTTTGCAGTTTTTTGCATTAGTTAAAAACAGTTCAAAACTTAAAAAAACTATAATTTTTTCAGTTTATCTGACAAACCAATCTTCCTGCTGACCTAAAAACATCGGCACAGGAGATTAAAATCATGCCGTCCCCCAAATTGACGTCTTCAAAAAATATGTTCGTAAAACGAACGATGGTCCTTAACGGGTTAAGTGTCGCTATTATTCATTCATTCATTCATTCATTCATTCATTCATTCATTCATTCATTCATTCATTCATTCATTCATTCATTCATTCATTCATTCATTCATTCATTCATTCATTCATTCATTCATTCACTCACTCACTCACTCATTCATTCATTCAATCATTCAATCATTCATTCATTCAATAATTCATTAATTCATTCATTCCGAGCATTTACATAGCGCCACTTCAAGAAACTTCCATTGTATGAACCACAATGAACCAGTTGGACATGCACGTGTTCCCTTTTTGAACCCATTGTTACGAATTAATCTTATCGGTCAAACGAGCGGCGCAATTTTAATTCAATTTAATTTCCGACAATAATAATTATAGAATCTAACCTAAGCGAACCGAAAAGAAATTGAACAAGGGCTATTATATGATAGGATAAAAATTATCTCCTAAGAATCAATTATACAGCTATATCCCTTTTAACTTTGAATGCATTGGAATTAAGTCGGCCTATTTTGAATGTTTAATCACGTCCAAGCAATGTTGTATCTAACAATCTCGATGTGGAAGTGGTGCCCTCCTCCTTTATCCAGTCTTGGGACTTGCACTACAAGATTGCGCACAGTGGATATATATATATATATATATATATATATATATATATATATATATATATATATATATATATATATATATATATATATATATATATATATATATATATATATATATATAAGTACGTTGTGTTGTCTACTAACACATGAATATGCATGGTTTATTAATACGAAACCGCAATAAACAAACTGGCGTTTCAACTCTTAGGAGTCGCGACTGCACGTCCATGCCACGATGATCTAGAGTCAGGCATTGCCAGACCCAAGGCTGGATAAAGGAGGAGGGCGACGCTGGTGAACTTTTTTATCGCACATGCAAGATCGTGTGTATATAACTACTATTAGGCCTACTGCTATTGCTACTACTGCTGCTTCTACTACTGGTTCTACTGTTACAACTTCTATTAATATATTATCACATATTTCAAGCTGAATAGCTTCCCATAAGATAAGTAACCTTACCTTAGACCTTAGTCCCTCCACGTGCTGTGCGCACATTGGGCGATACAGGTCCTAGAGATAAGTAAAAGACAAGTCTTTCTTCGAAACCACGTTTAAGCTCACATACTGCTCCATAACTAATATTTGACAACACCAATCAAATTTCTGCTGAGAACAAAGGCCATTGTTGTTATATAGCACGAGTGAACGTTTCGTACAATTTAGTTTATCTAACCTGAAGTTTTCGATATTATCGCTTACGAGGCAAATAAAGTTACAAGGCAGGTTACGAAAGAGCAGGAGAAATTATTGAGGATATATGTGCCCTGGTTATATAACATAGGTTTAACACGTTAAAAAGGTTTTCAAGGCGATCGCTCTAATCATTGAGATGTAATAATAGAGCTTATAAGTAAGTAGGTACGTAAGTAAGTGAGTGAGTGAATGATTGATTAATTGATTGATTCATTAATTGATGGAGGGATAGAGTGGGTGAGTTAGAATGCAAGTAAGTAAGAATATTCATGCTGGGCTATTGCAAACGCAGTATAGGTCTAGTTTACAGGGGGAAAATAGTAGCACCATGCAAAGTCATTTCTCATAATAAATCTTATTTTGGCAAATGAATCATCTCTTGATATATGGTTAGACCACGTGACCTGGGTCGTGTAATGCATAAATTAACCTTTTTTGGAGAGGAGGAGGTCGTGAATAATGTGAAAAGAGTTTAAGAGGATAGAGCGGAAAGACCAGGGTGAGAATTTCCGGGGGATTGGGGGTTTCAACCCCAGTCTTTCTTAGAGCCCCACGTTAAAGTATGTTCTTCACACCCAAGTTCCAAGTGGATCATAGTCCAACCCACCCAGTTATTATTTTCACAATTCTTACGCTGGGAAAGACCAGAGTTAGCTCTAGAACAATGCGCCTCAAATCTACGAAAATCAGTTACAGAAAACGAGCCTTAAAGGACCGGTCAATTTTCTCAGAACACCTTTAAGGCGATTATTTTTATTCCCCGCAGTGTATATGCATCTGCTGTGAATTTATCCGGACAAAACTGCCGCTCACGTGTAATGTCCTATCCATTAAAACGCCGTAAAGTTGACTTTTAAAGACGTTTTTACGGCGCGGACGTGGTTGAGCGCTTCGTTTTTGCGACACGGTTCTATTAACATTGTCACATATCTGGGCCTAACGTTCTATGGATTTTCCGACGTAGGCCAGAGCCGTTAGGTGATTTTTCATAGCTGTCTAGACGATATGCCTACTGCCTTCGTATGTATGTGTGGGTGGCTGTGTTATTATTCTCGACTACAATGCGCTCCGAAAATAAACAAGCGCCTCTTTTGTTGTCTTTGTTCGGCGTAGTAAAGGTCTATGGAGTTTTGTTGGCGAAAGCATGTTTATTGATTATTGTTTTTTTACGTATTGGATCATGTTACAGCTGACTGGTTTCACCGTGTTTCTGATCGATATTGCAAATGCAATTATCATGAATGTTGCTGTTCTTTATGCTGTATAACTGTTACTGCCGCCGCTCCCGTTACGGTTGTTCGCCAATGTCATCACTGTACATTCACTATAATTACACTGATTGTCTAAAGCCATTATTGCTGACAGTTTTGTATTGTAAGGTCTGTTGTTCCTTGTCACACATGCGCTGCGATTACGTATAGAAGGAGATCTCATTAAAAATATACGTGTGAATTTTGTATATGTAGCAAATGTGAAGTCCTTAAAAGAGGTGTATAATTCGTATAAACTTAGGCCAACAAAGGTAGGTCTACTATCAGATCAAACCAAAAATAGAAAACTGTAATAGTTTGGCCACGTCATAAGACAGCCGCACGACAATATTGATAGTAGTCTGATGACGGTTCTCGTTGAGGGAGTTCAAGGACGAGGTAGACCGAGGATTTCGTGACTGGACAACATCTCGCAATGGACTTACCTCTTGGAACTCGGAAGGAGACTCTGGACAGTGACGATCCATTCGTGTAGTCAACCGTATCGTATAGCGACGACGGCGTTTGACACGACACTTTGTATAATGTAGTGGAAAGAATTTGCTTGAAGAAGGCAGAATCGAATCTTTCAGTGGTGAGCCCTGCGGTATGGAATGGACTCACACTTGAGCTACGCCAGTTGGAAGACCCTGGAAGCGGCGCTTTTGAAATTCTTGAATGAATGAACAAATGAATAAATGAACGAGAAAATGAAAGAAGACTAATTGTATAACAATCCAATAATCAATGATACGTTTATGAGCAGAGTGATGCAACACAGTGGCGAATTGCACACCTGCTTTGAATTTACAAGCTCGATTATAAAATCGTTTGCGTACCACGAAAAGACAATCACAAGTTCAAAACTTTCCTACCAAATTACTTAATAATTACTATAGAAACTCGGCATGCAAGGGGCGCTATATAAAGGTCTCTCTGTCATGTTGAAGGTTCTGGGCTTCTTTATGAGAGTCACACTGAAAATGTTTTGCCTTTGAGTAGACCCTTAGAGTGCCATTGAAATTGTTGTATGGATGAAAACCTTTATAAGTGTGGAGTGCAATTTTTACAATTAAGTTTGGATGGATGGATCCAGATTTGACGAGGGCCTATGACTGGATATAAGTCTACATAATTATTACATCACTTTTAGGAATTAATGTTAACGCAGTCGGGAAAATTTATTCACAAGAGAGAAATCGAGGAATTATAGTTAAAATTTCCCGCATACATCTCATCTATAATACAGAGTACCAAGGTTTTAAAGGTGTCTTATGCCATTCATTTCAGACGTATCCTATGGGAGTTTAATGTTCGGGGAATCGTCGCAAGATGACGCTTGATTCAACGAAGGAGACGAGTCTTGGGGCCGCTGAGCCAGCTTCCGACCCCTCCACAAAGGACTCATCGAAGGTGGCCGATGCCGAGAAGACCCTGGACGCTCTCATCGTTTCCCTCAAGGCGAAACTGGTTCGCAGTCGAAGGGATGTTGCGGTGAAACCCTCAAACTCAAATAAACGAGAGCGTCCCATCCTCTCGGAAAAATACTCGCTGTCACGTGATCGCCTGCGTCATCATCATCATCACCACCACCATCATCATCATCGGTCACGTGACGCGTCGCGTGACCGGTCACGTGATCGATTGCGCGGGAACGACGCGTCACGTGGTGTCCCGCGCGTAACGTCACGTGATCGAACACGTGATGATGATTCTTGGAGGAATGACGTAACGATGACGACGAAGGAGAAACCTCACGCGATAGACAAGAACGGGGAAGTTTTGAAGTTCAAAATAAGCTCATTAACTGATAACAATAAAAAGCCTGATATTATTAAGCGATCTTTCGATAAAAAGGTCGACTTTTGCCGTGATAGAACAACAAAATTAGAACCGCAGATTAAACTCGTTAAAATCGAAACCGTCGAAACTTCGACAAAACCGAAACCGGTTCACCATCATCACCGAAAATCGGACAAGGTTCCTGTTTTTCTCTCGCGCTCTGAACTATTTTTTGACGTGGACCAAAAAACGGTGGATGGTAGCGCAAACAAAAGTAACAGTTTGGGATCAATTAACCGAACATCGCAATTAACATCTGTCAATAAACTCCAATTAGAAACGTTGCGACAACTGTCACCGGTGGGAGTGAAGTGTAATCGCCGACAGACGGATGTTCGAACGATTGATCTATCGCCCCCACGCGACGAGCAACGAGCGAAAAAGAGGAGTTTTCTGAAAACGATTTGCAAGAATGAGGTCGGGGAAATTCAACATGGCGAGAATCAGAGGACGACCGCAAGAGTCAAGGAAGGTTGGTATTTAAAAGATTTATGCGTTTATAAAGTGTCGCTGTCCTATAATTATAATGAAGCATCAGTCTTTCCCGCTGTGTAACGTATCACTTAAACTGAAACTTATATCGTGCACTTTTATATATACCATCAGTTAAACTCTTTTAAAGGTGTCTATGTATGTCACTCTGTCTATAGTAAAAAAAATGAAAAAAGTGAAATTTCATTAATTGGATTTCAAGTCCCTTCCTTATATACCATGGAGTGGCAAATTTCTAAAGGTGTGAAAGATGCGCGCTGTTATTACACATTGACTTATATAAGAGGACGACCCCGAAAGTCAAGGAAGGTTGGTATTGGAAAAATTAATAATTTTATGCGTTTATAAAGTGTCTCCATCTTTTAGGGAAGCATAATAAGTCTACCGCTGTGAAATTATGAGTGACTGAATTTTTAAATAAATATTATATCAACTGAAATGGAATATGGTGCATCTTGTATATATATATCAGTTAAAACTCTTTTAAAGGTGTTTATGTATGTCACTCTGGCAAATTAACCCTTTGGTTACGGAACCCGTCGCGGCGACGGAACCCGTCGCGGCGACGGGTTATTAAGCTGCAGGATCCGGGCCTGTTCACGTAACGAAAGGGTTAATAGTATTACTGGAAAGATTTATGCGTGTATTAAATGTCGCTGTCTTATAAAGAAGTATCAGTTTCTACCGCTTTGAAATGATGAGTGACGAACTTTTCCGAATAAGCTATAACTGAAGACATGCACCATTTATATATACTAAAAGTTGAAACATTTTTAAAGGTGTCCTGGAGCTCACTTTGACAAACCAGAAATATTTCAGCTGGAGATATTATTGATCGCCATCACGTTTTTATATACCATAATTTTATTACTTTCTAAAGGTGTTAAAGGTGCGCTATATTATTGATTCATTAATTTATTCGGAAATTTTTATAGCGCCCTTCAAGAAAACTGCACAGAGGCGCTCATGACTCCAGCTCGCCCAAAAAGAACAGTTTTACGTTTAAGTAAGTAAGTTTGTATGTATGTACTTTATTGATTATAATTGCAGCATGTACAATCTCGAAAAATTGAAATATGCAATTCAATAAACATAGTAGGGCAATTATACAACTACATAATAGACATGTTATGAACTATACAGGAGAGAAAAACTAGACAGGAAAAACGTATTGTCACCGTGTTATAAAGCCACATCTGGTTAGTGCGTCTCTGCATGAGGAATCTCACTGTTGTGCGTACGAGGACGGAGTGAGTAGGTAACATTCTTAATTGGAGGTAATAGAGGACCAAGGACGTGGCATGGGTTGTAGAATACAGAACAGAAGAGGGATGAATTAGTAAAGGAAGGATCTCAGGGTGGCAAAAAAGCGCCAAATTTTCAGAAAACTGAGCCAACACAGAAATGGCTCGATTCTTTATGGCAGCGGTACGAGAAAAAAGAACTAAGAGGACTTCATTTTCAGCCGTACTTAGATGTATATCCACACAACAGCCATTGCTGTTATTTTGTTACAGTAGTTAAGTGCTGTACCATAACAGTTGTAGATTCTTATGTTTAAATGGATATCTCATGGGTTGATACTGTATTAAAAACACGTGCACGATACGAGTCTAAATAACGTTTGTTAATAGAACTATGGAGGTGTTTAAAAACTTATACGACTTATTGCGATTCTTCATGGTAGCAGTACGAACAAAAGGAACCAAGAGAACTCCCTTAGCAGTACTACTGTAACTTATTTCCACACAAAAGTCATTACTATAATTTTTGTTACAGTAGTACTGTTACAGTACAGTAACTGTTGTAGATTCTTATGTTTAAAGAGATAGCTTACGGCTGATACTGTATTAAAAACCCGTGCACGACTTGAGTTTAAATAGCGTTTGTTAATATAACTCTAGAGGTGTCTAAAAACTTATACGACTCCTATTATAAATAATTATTATTATACCGTTTTAAAAAACAATAATAAATTCTGCCTGCGCATTTTCTTTGTAAGACGAAATTAATAATTCAGTGATGATGATGATAACGATAACATTCGTAATCATAATCACAATCATAATCACAATCATAATCACAATCACAAACTCAATCACAATCACAAGCATAATTACAATCACAAACACAATCTTAATCATAATAACAATCACAATCGCAATAGCAAACGTAATCACAATTACAACCATAATCACAATCATAATCACAATCACAAAATAATCACAATGACGCTGCCAATAATTTTATCCATTGATCATCCTTTTCAGAACCAATCTCATAGTCCTAATCATAACTACAACCATAATCACAATCATAATCACAATCACATTAACAATCAAAATCACAATTATTATTAAAATAACCACAATGACGCTGCCAATAAATTTACTCACTGCTCATACTTTTCAGAACCACCTAACCGCTCCTCCTCCTCCTCTTCCTCCTCCCACTCCTCCTCCTCCTTCTCCACCACCACCATCATCACCAACGATGATGACCGTGAATCAACCTTGAACCGTCTTCGCAAAGATCGTCTTCGCTTGGAACGTTTCAGCGTTTCTCTCACATCATACGCATCTTCAATCATTCACCAACAATCAACTCTCAGTCGATTCATCGCAGACCTCACGACCGCCACACCCTCAGCCATCGCCTGGCTCAGCGACGCTGGCGATGGGGACGAAGGAGGACACGGTGGAGACTTCGCCGCTGCTGCCTACGGTCATGAAGGAGGGACCCAGCCGTCGGGGGATAAGATCAACAGCGACCGGAGGAAAGACGGGAATTGCGTCGACGGTAACGATGGGGACGGTATCGGTAGTCATGAAGGAGATGCTGGTAGTCATGGTGACGAGAGAAACGGACTCCGTGGTAACGAAGGAATTGTTGTAGATGGTGACGTGGGAAATATTGGTCGTCATACTATGAAGGAGATACGTTTGAAATATGAAGGAGATGCTGGTAGTTATGGTAACGAAGGATACGGTCTCCATGGCAACAAAGGAAATGGTCTCCATGGTAACGTTGTAAATACTGGTCTCCATGGTGACGAGGGAAATGTTGGTCGTCGTGGCAGCGACGAAGATGAAAAAGGTTGTTGTTATGGTGATGTCAAAGAAGAAAACGATCACCTTGGTGATGACGAAAATGGTCGTCATGGGGACGAAGATAAAAGCGGATGCCATAGTGACGATGAAAATGGTGAAGTAAAGTGCGAAACCGATGACCACAACTGCGGAGAGGGTAACCATGGCGACAAGGTTAATGGCAACCTTTGCTATGGTGACGGCGCTAGGGAAGATGGAGATGGGAACGGTGACCATGGCGAAGGTAACGATGGAACCGGTTGTCATGGTAACCACGATGAAGAGAATCGCCATGGTGATACAAGAATTGGAGAAAGTGATGGTTACTGTGAGAAGAGTTCTATTATCGTTGGTGTTAGTGACCATGACAACGCCGAAGGCAGCAACAGTAACCATGGTGATGCGATCTGCAGGCTTGTGGAGGAACCAGTGGCTGATGAGTTCGAGATGCGGGAAGAAACGAAGATGGTTGGAACGGATACGGAGGCTGGACAGAACTGGAGCGAGTCCATGTGAGTAATCATCTTCAGTATTTACGTCTCATCTGAATTTTCTTATTGTACGGCAATCGAGAATCTTCAAGGCACATGATATATTTATACACACCCGCTCCCCACAATAACCAGGAAGAATAGTTTAAGTTCTTTTTAGAGCCGTACCATACAAGTTTTTCCGAGGGCAACGAACTCTGTTACAGTAGTCATAAGCTATCGTCACGTCTGGATTCATCCATACATCTAAGCACTAACTTGCATTCATGTCACGATGCTAAATAACGTTCTTTAATAGAGTTCCAGAGGTGTTTAAAATTGCGTACCATGAGCCGGAGTTGCAGCAATGATGGTTGTATCAGCAGCTGCAGCAGCGGCGGCGGTGGCGACAGCAGCAGTAGAAGAAGAAGAAGAAGAAGAAGAAGAAGACGAAGAAGGAGGAGGAGGAGGAGGAGGAGGAGGAAGAAGAAGAAGTAACGGTAGTGGCAGTGGCAGTGGCAGTGGTAGTGGTAGCAGCTGCAGCAACAGCAGTAGTTGTCTGAATTTATCAATATTATTGCCACTATCTTATAAAAAAGAAAGTGGTAATCGAGTATTTGTGATTGCAGCACTTGATTATCAGAGTCGAGAGATCGATTACTCTGCATTTACTGCAACAATTACTAAGCAAGTAAAGTAAGTAAGTATAGCCTTTGTTACTCCATTTGCAAACGCACAATGGTGCATCGACATACAATGCAATTCAACACATGAATAGAAGTACTACTACTACTAATAATAATTATAGGCCTAATAATTCAGGAGTAGCAGCGGAACATGCGGCGTGTCGGAAGTTCAACAAGTACTCCACTTTTTATATCTCTCATGAATTCGTGCCCACTGCAATCGTGCGGGTCTCGAGTTTTTATTGGTGTTGGGCAGTCGTTGTGCAGCCGTTTCCGGCGATCCAAGAGAATAATCTACCTCTTTCAGAGACTTTCAATCTGCACATAACGTTTCAATGTCGTTGCTTTTAGAGGTACTTTTGCACCACTCTTCGGGGACGTTAATCACGTAGGCTACTCTAATAAATCTTGAACACACTTTTCAGATTTTTCAACTGAGTAAAATAATAAATGTTGAAAAAAATAAAAATATTAAAAACAGCAATATTCACGAAAAGCAGTGTACAACAAATACTAATCAGCGTAAAGCATTCTAGTAAAGAAATCTTTTTAACTCTGATAAGGGTCAGAACAAGTAATTTCAAGGTTGTTTTAACGAGGTCGCAAGAGTGATGTGATTCATGAACTGGAATAAGCGATGGAAGAAATACAGAGTTGATTGTTATCGAGTTACAAGACTTTCTGCATCTAAAGTTTATATAGCATCAGTTCAAAACGTGATTTTAGTGCTCTTCTTAAACACCTTTTAAACGTTTTGAACTGATGCTATATAGACATGAGATGCAGCAAGTTTTATTACTCTTACGTCCAGCAGCGTTCCATGCATTCCATGATAGCATTGTTTAAAAGGTGTCTGCGCGCATTTAAACCACGTTAAAATGAAACGACCTGCATAGTAACAGGAAGGATCAGCATCAACAAAGGTAGTATAGTAGTAGTAGCAGCTCAACGATACAGTGTGGTAACAATTATCATTAGCGTCACCCTCCCCATTTATGCTTACCTTGGACTGGCACTGGCAGAGTTCATTCGATTTATATCATAATTTGAAATTTTGTTTTGTCAGATGCGTCTCTATTATACGCAATGACGACTAAAGAAATTGAGTTTTACCCATTGCAATTGAAACGTTTTGCCCCATCAATAGCGCGGGTCGCGACTTTCTTTTATTGTAGTTGGGTCGCCGTGGAGCCGCAGTTTCAGGCGATCCAAGAGAAATAGTCTACCTCTTGCAGAGACTTTAAATCTGCACACAACGTTTTAATGTCGTTGCTTTTTAGATGTACCTTTGCCCCGCACTCCGGGAATCATGCACTCTATAATCTTGAAGACATTTCTGCTTTTGTTCGGTTTTCGGCTGAGGAAAATAATAAATATTGAAGAAAAAGAGACAATAAAATAATAGTGATGATAGTAAAAGCTAAGTAATATTTATGAAAATTAATGTAAAACAAATGCTATTGAGTGTATAGCATGCTGGTAATGAAACCTTTTTCTTCTGAGAAGGTCAGGACGTGGAACTTCAAAGTTTTCAGAACGAAGTCGCAGATGCTGTTTGTTGTTAATCATGAACTGCAAAGAATAAACTGTGCCACAAAAAACGACATTGTAAAAAAATAATAAAGCCTTCTGCCTCACGTGCTTATATAGGATTAGTGGAAAACGTTTAAAAGGTGTTCAAGATGACCTTTTCAAAGCCAAGCAATTCGGATCGAATTGACATCTTACAGCGTCCAATTATTATATAGCACTTGTGATAAACGTTTAAAAGGTGTCTGTACATTTAAAGGCAAACGATCTAGACGGGAAAGCTAAGCACTAACAGAGGTTGTAGTAGCGGCAGCTTAACGATACTGTGTGGTTACAAAAGATCATTAGGATCGCCCTCCCATTTATCCTGGCTTTGGACTGGTACTTACAGAGTGCAAGCACTTTCTCGGGGTTCATTCGATTTTTATCATAATTTAAAATTGTTTGTTAAGGTGCATCGCTATAATAATACACAATGTATCGAATTGCACTTGATGACTGAAGATGGCGAACTCGATTACAATAAAAACTATTGATTAGATGGGAATAGTGGTTTTGTGGCGTTGTATATGTAAGTAGGTAAGTGAGCAAGCAAGGAAGTAGGTAATTAACCAATTAAGAAGTAAGTAAGAATGTAAGTAAGTTAGCAAGCAGGCAAGTCAGTAAGTAAGTGCAATCTTTAATAAAGTTACACCTATAATTGTGTCCTTGCCTCTGCTCCATTCTGTCTATGCGAGCATTGCTGTTCGGTATAATAATTATCTGTTGTCCAAGTTCGCACAGCCATTTGTTCTTATTCTATAGTGGCGAGCTGTTGGTTTCTCGTGTTGTGACTTCAACCCATCAGCGTCGTCCATTCCCGCGACGGTTCCCCGAACATCATAGAGTGCCGTAGGAGAACGCCTCCTACCAGAGCTTGGCTCGTCAATGTTTTACAAGCCAATTAAACCCTTTTCGGGCCACCGTGGTTGGACTATGAACACCTCCTTGCAATTGTAATTGTAATCCAACATTTACATGACATTGTATATAGCGCCACTTCAAGAGAACTCCTCAGAGGCGCTCTCGACCTGACACCAAACTATATATATAATCAAAGAGAATGGTCTTCAAACGCTTGCGGATTATTGAATGAGATTATCGAGGAAGTGTTATACAAATTCCTGAAACGAATGAATGAACAATATCCGCCACTGGTTGCACTCTGCCAGTGCCAGTCCCAAGCCTGGATAAAGGAGGAGGGCGTCGCTAATGGTCTTTGACACCACACAGTGACGTTAAACAGCAAATACACACAAACATGAACAATTAATTATCTCTGAGTAGTTATAACATTATTGGATTTCACTAACCACGAATTGATTTATATGCCTATAATTTTATTGCAGACATAACCACAAGTCGCAATCCGATCTATCCGCACCTTCTCTGCTCCCCCAGATGCTGACTGGAGAGTCAATAGATGATCCGTCGAAACCTGATCCTGACAGTCCTCCTATCCTCAAGCGCATCGAAGAGCTGTACGAGAGGACACCAACAACACCGGACATGGTCATAACACCGGACATGGTCATAACACAACCTGATGGACCACTCCCGGACATCGCAGAGATGTCAACATCGGAGAATGTTGAGTCCGACTTTCAGTTGAATGATGAGGTGTCATCCAAGGTGGGAGCGGATGTGTTGTGTCCTGTAAGTTTGACAATCAGTGAAAGGAAATCATCTACGAATGGTTTACAAAACCAGCTGGAAGATCACTCGAGTCTAGTGTCCTCAAAGGAACGTCTGGAGAACAACCAAGGTCCGCTTACGATTGTGGACGACGAGCAAAGAATTTCGAGACTGATTTCAAGGGATCGGATTGCAGTGGTTTCGAGTCCGGTTCCAATGGAAACTCTTGAAGGTTATTCGAGTCTTGTACCAAAGGAAAGGATGTTGGATCCATCGTGTTTAGTCTTGATGGATGAGACTGAGAGGAGATCAGATTCGTGGCAGATTGGAATAAATCCGGGTGAAAATGAGCAACTTGTAAGTCACCGGAACCTAGTCGCAAAAGAACAGCTTGCAAATGACTTGAGTCTAATTTCTAGGGAGCAACTTACAAATCATATGAGTCAAGTCTTAAATGAACCGCTTACAAATGACACACGTCTCGTTACTAAGGACCAGCTTGAAAATCACCGGAGCCTAGTCTCAAGGGAATCGCTTGCAAATGACTCGAGTCTAAATTCAAAAGAGCAACTTACAAATCACCGGAGTCTAGTACTAAAGGAACAGTTTGCAAATGACTCAAGTCTAAATTCAAAGGAGCAACTTACAAATCACCGGAGTCTAGTATCAAATGAACCGCTTGCAAATGACTCAAGTCTACCTTCAAAGGAGCAACTTGCAAATCATCGGAGATTTATGTCAAAGGAGCAGCTGGCAAAGGTATTGAGTCCGACTTCAAAAGAGCAATATGTAAACCACTGGAGTCAAGTCTCAGATAGACCGCTTGCAAGTGACACGAGTCTAATTTCAAGGGAGCTACTTGAAAATCACCGGAGTCTAGTATCAAAGGAACAGTTTTCAAATGACTCGACTCCGATTTCAAAGGAGCAACCCGTAATTCACTGGAGTCAAGTCCCAAATGAACCGCTTGCAAACAACACGAGTCTAGTTTCTAAGGAGCAGCCTGTAAATTGCTCCAGTCTAGTTTCAAACGAACATCTCGAAAACGTTTCGGATGACCGGGGACAGATTAATATAACTCCTGGATCAACGTCACAGCTCGGGTGCCCGCACCCGACTTCAAATGTGCCAAGGGAACACCAACCGAGTGTTACCACAGACGAAGGTTTCCCTCTGATGTCATCGCTCTTAAGAGGAGCCACGGACCAGCAACAGCAGCAAGCAAAACATGACGACCGTCCTAGCACCCTGATTGGTGGAAAACAACTGGAGTCGATTAAAGCAAGGTATTTCATTCTGCTGTTGATTTTGGGGTAATTCTTTAATCAATTTGTGGTGTGTGTTAATTAAAAGTCTTTATAGCTACTTGGGCGCCCTACTTAGCGGGATTCCCTCCCTTCTGGGTCTCCATTTGTGTCCTAATTATGTATTTTAGAGTTCTCTTTACACACTGGTATTTATAACTCAATCCAATAACCAAAGGGTCTAAATAATCTATTCTTATTATATTCCGGAGGGTATTTCCAATCAAGGCCCAGGGTTCATATAATTTGCGTTATCTAATTAGTTTTCACTTTGATTATTGCCTGATTAATTCGTGATACTTGTAATGCTTTATGTAACTTTTTCTGCCTTATAATATTATCTTAGTGCGCTTGATATTTCTGTTCTGTTCTCAGTCATCCTCGATCCGAGGGTCGGCCGCATCATGTACAATGTTCCTCCAACGCTTCCTGTCCTCCGTCAATCTTATCATTTCTCCCAATGTCAATCCAGTCAACTCCTCGATGTTGCCCAGCCAGTTTGTTCTTGGTCTTCCTCTTTTCCGGTCTCCTGGCATTGTGCCCTGCAGGATGTCTTTCTCAATGCATGTTCCTTCTCTTCTCATGATGTGTCCGAAATAACTCATTTTTGATACTTACGGACCAATAACAAAATTGATTGATTGATTGATTGAAGGTACGCGAAGTCGGTTGCCGCCTATCAGCAACTCACGAGTCTGTTGAGCGTGAGGAGGAAGTCGAAGATGTTGGTTGACGCGAAACTGGAGCGACTAAGACAAGATTTGTTCCGGTTAAAGGTAAACTATTTCGTTGAGAAGACAAAAGTTCCGGATCAGAAGGAGAAGCAGAGGGACTGTACCACGGACGCGTACTTGGAAAGGCCTTGCGAGGAGAGGAGACAGGACATCACCAATCGTTGGGAAGGCTCTTCGTCTTCAAAATTCCCGGAGCAGAAGGAGAAGCAGAGGGACTGCACCACGGACGTGTATCTGGAAAGACCTTGCGAAGAAAGAAGACTGGACACCACCAATCGGTGGGATGGTTCTTCGTTTCGCACCGCACACCACTTACCATCATCGTCGGCGCCTGAGGATCTGACGGAAGAGGCAATAATGAAACTGCTGTTCAGTAATACTTCCGACAAGGATGCCCCTTCACAAGGATCTCGTCGGTCTGGACCCCACTCATCGATGGTGGATACTTCGAACACCACGGGGGACTCCGCCGTTGATCTATCCAGAAGAGGGGTCAGTGGAACGGTGGAAGCTACGGATCTCCGATCAGACGGGAAGCGTAAACGTGTCGCTCCCCCACTGTGGTTGGATTCTTCGGTAAATACACCCAACAGTGTTCCAACGACCGTATTGCACAGTCGTGCTTGTGCTTCCCCTATGGGATTGGAGTCCCTTGTCCCAGTCAACAGTGCTGTGTCTACCGTATTGCACAATCGTGCAGACTACGGTAGCGACGTTTGCAACGGGGAAGGAACAGGACTGCGTGAAGGAGAAGACCCTAGAGGGAGCCTTGAAGGCGCATCTTCGTTAGACTACGGTCGGAGGGGCGCATCTTCGTTAGACTACGATAGACATTACCCAACCGATATTGGAGACGATTGCTCGGCGCGTGTCTTAAACCTCTGCACCGACATAAATCAGACGTCGTTGTGTCCGAAGAAACGCCTTCTCAGAGAGAAGCACCGAGACCTGACCGAACAGATGTGGAGTGACACCGTGGAGGGCGAAGAAACAACAATGGTACCCGAAGCACACCGCTTACAGGGGGCGATGCACCCGGATCCCAGGGAGGCGAGTTTCCACGAACAGCAGCCCAGAAGATTGCCTCCTCCTTCTCGTCCTCCTCTTCCTCGTCCGGGTAGGGACTTCCAAACATCTCCACCACGTCGATCTCTCCCAGCTGCCGTTAACTCCAGCCAGAAGACTGCTGTGGTCACATCCAACCACAGAGAGACCGAGACAAATCTACTGTCCTCATCTTATTCTTCACCCCAACCGGAAAAGCTCTTGGACGCAACGGAGCCTGTGAGAAAAAGAAGAATGCTGCGCTCCAAGGACGGTGCTGCCTCTCAATACCAACCAGAACTAAGTCGGCAATATCGCAGAAACGACTACCCAAGCATCGACCCAGTCATCAATCAAGGTCCCAACACATCCAGCAGTACCAATACAACGTACCAACCGTACAGTACCACCGCCAACGCTGAGAACTATCGATTCACGCTTCCCGGGACCCTATCTGTCAATCGCCCCGTACAACAGCAGCAGCAGCAGCAGCAGCAGCAGCAGCAGCAGCAACAACAACAACAACAACAACAACAACAACAACAGCAACAACAACAACAGCAACAACAACAACAGCAGCAGCAGCAGCAACAACAACAACACCACCACCACCAACAACAACAACAAAAGCAACCACATCGCTTGCCAGGCCCCCCGGAGTATCCCACCCCGCTCAAACAAACAACCCACGTCGAACCACCACAATCGACATACAAACCACCCAATTTCTTTCCTGAGTTTTCAAGCATCGGACCACCCCCACCACCAATGGAGCTCAGACGGGGTGCAGCTCACCCCAGCGGTCTACCCCATTGGCGCCCCGTCACCGACCCCCACAAACAGCCAGTCTACCTCCCAGAGGTTTCACCACTCAACTACCCACCCAACCCCTATCTCTCTCCTTCCGGCTACGTCGTACCAAATTACGGTTTCCCCAACGACCCCCGTGAGCTCAGTCATCCGGGTTACTTGACGTCGCGTGCTGGTTACGATGGAGGTCGGTCGGGGTTTCTGGAAATGCGACCCTCTGTTATTCCGCCACCGCCAGAACCTCTCTTCATTTCGAGTCTAAGGGGTGGAGGGGCGACTCGCCCAGAGGACCGGGGTCTGCTCCCCTATTCCTTGGGGGATGCTGGTCAGCTGTTGAACTCCGCTGGGGCGGTGATGGGTTCCAGTGCAATGCCCGGGTTCTACCATCGTCTTCCTGGTGGATCTTACTACGGAAATCCAGTATTCAGTCCGGAGATGTACTTGGGAAATGCGAAGACTGGCTACGATATATTGCAGCGCTTATAATAAGTTTTCCATCTGGATCAGAAACCTTGTACGGCCTCGGTTAAACACCTTTTTAAAGTATGCAACACGTGCTATATAAGCAGATTTGTTTCTTGGGAAATGCAGCTATGTTACTCGTGAAATCCGAAGACTGGCTACGAAATGATGCAGCGCTTATAAGTTATATATCCTTCTGGACCGGAAACCGTTCTCCTTGTAACATAAGTTGTACGGGTTAGATTGAACACCTTTTTAACGTATTCAACACATCTTATATAAATAGTTATGTTAGCGCATATGGTTATGTCGGAGCATGATAGCCCACATTAAGTGCTGTAATAAAAATTATGCCGAGCAAATTTATGTCCAGGGTAACGGCCTCTGTTGTCATAGACCCTGGCCAAATCGGATCCATCCATCCATGATATGAAAAAGAGCTGTATTGTTGCCAAACAGATTTCTGACGAGGGCAACGGCCTCTGTTGTCATAGGCCCTCGTCAAATCTGGATCCATAATATGCCAAACAAACCTTTTTTATGGCAACGCCCTCTGTTGTCATATGCTGTCGTTAAACTCTGGATCCATAACAATGGATCTCCAAGCATAGGTGCAATCACGTCCTAAAAGTTGGGGGACCATAATGAATCACGTCCTAAAAGTTGAGGGGGCCATAATAATAAAGTTATGGGACCACTCAAAAGTTGGGGGGACGCGTCCCGTGGGTCCCATAGGGTGGTTGCGCCTATGTCTGCAAGGCGTTTTAGCCTATAGAATCCACAGAGACGGTTAGTGTGTAGGGACTTTGAGCAAGTCATTCACTCACGAATGGAACAAACAATGATTCGCTTACTCCCGCCGATAGCTATAATTATTATGGACTGAGTTGATAAGATGCGTTAGTGCTACGTCTACGGAAAAAACTGACTTATCAAGTATTGAATCAACCGTTTGCGTGTTTAATGTTTAAACTCGTCAATACTTATTAAGAGTCCAATGCTATGTATTGTCCATACGGGTAAATGCTAATGTAAGATATTTCTATCCATTGCATTACTCCGAACCTTGTTATTCGAATGGCATGCTTGTGCGACCGTATTAATAAAGACACCTTTTTTAAATGGTTAGACGTGCTTATAAAAAATCATAGATACAATTAATCAGTGTTTAAAGCAAATAGACACGGTTTACTGTATTTCAGCCAAGGGATGGTTACACCAAAACTGTTAATTTAGCGTTATTTTTTTCTGGGCAGGGGCGTATCCAAAGGGGCATACACCAAAACTGTTAAGTTAGCGTTATTTTTTCT
Organism: Lumbricus rubellus; assembly: GCA_945859605.1. Classification (NCBI taxonomy): domain Eukaryota; kingdom Metazoa; phylum Annelida; class Clitellata; order Crassiclitellata; family Lumbricidae; genus Lumbricus; species Lumbricus rubellus. Next base: position 28,216,677 of record OX243821.1, read on the forward strand.
GGGCAGGGGCGTATCCAGGGGGGCAATCCGGCGATGGCACCCCATTTAGAACTGCCATGGGACGTGACCCCCCATTGGGTTTGAAATTAGTAGTACGAATAGGGGTTTCATTTCATATTGCCCCACATTAAGAAAATTGCATGGGATGGGCCCCGCCATTGGGCTTTCGGCTGGATAACTAAAAAAGGTCATCAACTTTTTTGGCGACGGCGAAATTTTTTTCCCTGTCCCAAGATCAAAGATTTTGCCCCACCCCTTCTTTTTGGAAGCATTCTGGATCCGCCATTGTTTCTAGATCATTTCTTAGTCGCCTCTTTTAGAAAGATTTGCCAAAAATTAAGTTCTTCGGCCATTGAGCTGTTCAATTCCAATTTTACACATGTCGGTAGCAACGACTTTTGTTGTCATAGGTAGTCGTCAAGCTTTGGATTCATGAATCAAAAACTGATACATATTGCAAGTATAGAAGATAAAATCCTGAAAAATATAATATTATATTTATTTATTAGGGTGTCTCTTAGCAAAATGGGGAAAAAAATTTGGAAAAAAATTTGGAAAAAAATTTGGGGGATTATAAAAATCAGAAACAATGACACGAGACTTATGGTCCCTTTTAGGCCTGACACCAAAGTCGACATTTGAAGAATAAAACTTGATATTTCTTTTAAAATAATTTCATGAATATTTAGCAGACAAATCAATGTATTCGAAACTGATACATATTGTGTTCTCATTGGCCAATCTAGTCAGCGTATGACTTCTTGCCATGTAATGCCATACTGAAGGATTTGGATTGTTCTGAATTGTTACACACCTCTTTTAAATGGTATACTTGCGCTATAAGTAAAAACGGTTCAAACCTAATTTCCGAGTGGGCTTGGTCTGTAGATGAAACTGATTGATTTAATGCATTTGATTGTATCTATTGATTGACAGAGATGAAATACAATTGATTGACTTTCTACTGATTGCCATGGTCCCTCCGGATTGGAAAGACTTGAGGTGAATAATTATTATAAGATCTAAAATGGGCCATTTATATAATTGTATGGTTGAGAGAGTTAGTAAGTAAGTAAGTAAGTAAGTAAGTAAGCCGTTTATTGACAAAGCATCAAACACATGCAAAATAACGGTAATCAATACAAACTCAATGACTTCTTGCCATATAGGGCCTAATGCCATAATGTCAGATTTGGATTGTTCAGAATTATATATATATGATTACACACCTCTTTTAAATGCTATATTTGCACTATAAGTAAAAACGCTTCAAACATAATTTCCGAGTGTGCGCGGTCTGCTCATTAAACTGATTGATTTAATGCATTTGATTAAATCCATTGATTGAAAGAAACGGAACGAAATTGATTGACTTTCCAATGATTGCCATGGTCTCTCCGGATTGGAAAGACTTGAGGTGAATATTATAAGATCTTTGGGAATTGTATGGTCGAGAGATTTGTGCATGGTTAAAGAGAATTGCTGGGATAGCATATCAAATTTCTATTAGCCTTGTTGCGTAGACCCTTTAAAAATATTTCTACAATTCCCTGTAACAAACTTTTTTGAAGGATCAATGCACATAACACAAACTGTACGTCGCAAAGTCGCAATTTATAATGATGTTGGAATGCTTAAAAAAGGTTTGTAAAGATGCGTCTTTACTGTGGCTATGAACATCAGTGCAATACAAGCAACTAATAAAACAATTATTAATAGGCCTACTAATGTATTTCCGAGTCGCAATGGGAGCTAGACGTACGCGTTGATATTGTCAAATGCTTTCTCAAAGTCTCAGAAATGTAAATATTTTTCGGTTTTTTTGTGTTTTCTATGAAACTCGACCAATGTGTCTCAAAAGCATTTTCTAACGGATTTTTAAGCACGCTTTTGGACGTTATTTTTGCTAGTTCATGTGACAATAATTTTGCTCATTAATTTCTACGCCGTAGGCGCTGCATGCGTGCGCGTTGCACGAAACCGTGAAAATAGGTAGTTAGAACAGATTAGCTGTTTCAATGTTTTAATGTCTGTTTTTGAGGTGTTTGGTTTTCTACCCGGTTGTCGTATACTTGGTGTGCTGTCTTCTTTCGTTTGTGGCGTTTGTGGCGTTTTTGTGTCATTTTTCTAATTGTGTTGTGTTGTTTGTACCACCTGGAAAAAATAATTAAAGGGAGAAACATAGAAAATTGAAAATCGTTTTCTTCATTTGAACATTCTCTGTCTGCTCGCACACAGGTGTTGGAACGAGATTGTACGACCATTTGAAAGTTAGTTAAAGGCTTTTAGATATAGAATTTTACATGTCAACATTTTGATGCCAATTTTGCTTACAGCTAGTACATTATAATTGGCAACGAATGATGACATTGGTAGCCTAACTGGCGAAGGATCAACCCATTGTTAGACTTTCAACCTTATATAGCACTCGATGAAACCGTTTTAAAGGTGTCCCGTACGTCCACATTGGCCTACCAATATAATATACTGTAGAGTGTCGATGAACACACTCATCGCAGAGTTCCACTTGAAGATGAGGCTGCAAAGGAAATGGCCTCACATCCTCGTTTTGCAAAAGTATGCATACATGCACATAAACACTGTGTCCTAATAAATCGAGACTTTTTTATAATGTGAATAAAACAGACAAATCTTAATCGATTTTTCAAAATTTTAAAACTGTTTTTATCCTGAGATAATTATCTTACACTGATTCAAATATGAATTTTCTGGCATGAATATTGACGTCACGATTACGTCATTTGCATCAGAGAATTCCAATGTTAAGTACCGAAAAAGTTGTGTTCTGTACTTAACATAATTATGATACACACAATTATCTCATGATTAGGCTACATATACATATAATTATAAATACACACAAAAGGACATGCATGCACATTGCACACATATGCATTATTTTGTGGGGCGCGGTGGTGTAGTGTACATGTATGTTCGTTTCCTTGAAGCCGGTGGGTTGCAAGCTTAAATTCACATCAAGCCGCCTCGTATGGACTTTGGGCAAGTCCTTCACTCGCAATTGCTCATGCGCTTCGGCGTGAAACTGCGTCTTAGTGTCCGCGCTGTAGACTGGAACGCTCCTGAGCAGTACTCTGGAAGGAGCGCTAACAAGTGCACATGCATAATTCTGAGCATTGTATAAGAAGAGTTACATGAAATAGCAGTTGCATTCAGTGGCGGATCCAGAACAGTACTGTTCCAAGGGGGGATCTATATCTTAGATCTTGGGATGGGACAGGGGACAAATTTTTCGAAATGTCGTTGTTCGTCGAGGGAAAAACTACTTCTTTTCATCCGCCAAAAAGTTGATGAATTTTTCTAGTCCTACTCTGGAAAACCGAATGGGGGGGGGGGGGGGCACGTCCCGTACAATTTTCCGAATGGGGGGCCAATATGCCCCTAACCCATAATCGTATTGCTAATTTCAGACCGAATGGGGGGGCACGTCCCATGGCAGTTGTAAATGGGGGGGGGGCATGGCCGGATTGGCCCCACTGGATCCGCCCGTGGTTGTATTGTCGTATTTTAGGCCTATAACAATCATAGAAGTAACGCCGCGAAAATCCCATTCATCCAAATCCAGCGATTGCGGCGATTTGTAAATTTTGCTAAGTTAAATTCGATGACAGAAGTCACCTTCGGTTAACTATCATAATTATGGAAACAAGCATTGATAAAGGTCATTTTATTTATTCAGCATTAAAAATTTGTAAAATGAAAATCATAGTATTCACCTATAATTTAGAATTTCAGAGGCATAAACAACAATAATATCAATATTTGCAATTTGCACCAATTATTCTCGCACGTGATTTGAATTGCTGTTTATTCATCCTTATTTATATGGAAATCAAAATCCTTTAAAGAGGTTTGTAAAGAGTCGTCTTTACTTATATGGATCCAATGGATTAGTAGACCTACGAATAATTATTATTTATCGGGGGTCTTTTCCCCATCAGTTAATACAGTACCAGTTCATTCGCCAGAGGCGCCACTGAATCATCGCAATAACAATATTCAACGAGCTTCTGAAGTCGCTAATTAAAATAATAGCGAAATAATTATGGCGTCAAGGCTCAAGACTCGAGAGGTTAGTCCTATGTGCGGTTATTTTATATGATTTGTTTTAGTTATTCAAATTTAGTTTCTTGATTGCATTTTCGATTGGAGATAATTGTTGCCGTATAACTCAAGAAATTGGCGCCAAGCTCGTTAAATTAAGTCACTTCAGGTGAGCTCAGATAATTATTGTAATGTCAATTAGTAAGGTGGACCAAGGTTTGATGAAGGTATGAATGGCGCTTTTTTAGACACCGTTTAAAATATTATTTATTCCCTTATATAAGCTATGGACGTGGACATTTAATAAGATGACAGTCATGGTCAGATTACTTCCTGTCAACAGTAGGCTAATAAGGTGTCGTAAAACAATAACAAGCGATTGTCTATTAATTAACAGCGAATCCGGCAATCCGGCAATCACGGCTAGAGAGCTAACCTACTGGCACAATTTGATACCTTAGATCTTTACCGTGTAAGGACCTTGAGCCAATCATTCACTAACAATAATAATAATAATATCTATTGAAACAATCTGGTTGACAGACCGCAACCATTCACAACCATTTACTGTGTACACTTGTGCAATGGAAACAATTCACAAGAATGCAAATTACAGAAGACAAAAAGGTTGATTACTAACAGAACAGAAAGCCTGCAATAATCGGCGCTAAAAGCCGCCTACGAAGCACGTCTGCCCTACGGGACGCCAAATCTGCTCTGTGCCAGCGTGTTAACCAATGCATTATCGGACTTCCAAATAATACGGCTTTTTGGTTCAGAAATTTGCGCCACACGTCAAATTTTGTTTCTTTTTAGAAAATCTGCATGCATAAATTATGAGATTTAAAACTGACACTCGTTGCATTTTCACTAACGTTTCGAAAAAGTCAATCGAGAATAGCGTTTCATCTTCATATAGAATTAATTGGAATCGTTTCAGAGGTGTCTAAGACGACCAAAATTAAACAAACATATAGTGTGTATGAAGGTACCATAATTATGACAGCACTTCTCTCTGATTAGAAAATTACATTCAATGATAGTCTCGCATGACTGCAGAAAACCTATCAAAACAATATCTAGCTAAGTTCGCCTAATTTTCGTATCAATGGCTTGACATACACCGTGATTACAGAGCGTGTGTAGGCTCGCTCCTGTTCAACGAAAATGTTTGTATGTTTGTATGTTTGTATGTTTGTATGTTTGTATGTTCACTTGTTATAGCGCCTCTTCAAAAATTCTACTCAAAGCGCTCCCGACTACAGCGCGGACACTGCATCGGAGTTTCACGCCGAAGCGCTGAGCAATTGCGAGTGAATGACTTGCCCAAGGTCCTTACGCGGCGACTTGAGGTGGATTCGAACCTTCAACCCTCCGGCTGCAAGGCAGTGAACATACCCAGTACACCACTGCGCCACACTTATTATGTCTATAAAGAATTATTATTATCGCTCTCCTCCTTTCTCAGTGTGTGGAACTCGAACTGCCAGTAGCGTATTTTAGATCGATAAAGGATTATTGGGCATTTAATACACATGGAAACGACGTTTTGGAACGATATTGCACGTCCATTTGAAATTTAGTTAAATTAAAGGCTTTTAGATCTAGAATTTTACACGTCGATATTTTGACGTCGATTTAGCCTACAGTTAATACATAATAATTATGGCAACTAATTATGACATTGATGGCCAAAATCGCGAAGGATCAATCCATTGTAGAGTTTCAATCTTATATAGCACGTGTTGAAACCGTTTTAAAGGTGTCTTGGACGTCCGCATTGGCCAACCATACAATATTGTAGAGTGTCGATAAACACACTCATCGCAGAGTCCCAGATGAGACTGCGAATGAATTGGCCTCGCATTCTCGTTTTGCAAACGTATGCATACATGCACATTCACACAAATACCCTCATGATTACATAATTTTTATGTACATATAATTATAAATACACACAAAAGGACATGCAAATTGCACACATATGTATTATTATTGTTATATTTTTGTTATTATCATCATCATCATCATCACCATCATCACCATCGTCGTCGTCGTCGTTGTCGTCGTCGTCGTCGTCGTCGTTATCATCATCATCATCATCATCATCATCATCATCATCATCATCATCATCATCATCATCATCATCATCATCATCATCATCATCATCATCATCATCATCATCAACCGTCATTAAATTTTAGAGGCATAAGCAGCAATATCAATTGCAATGTTCAGTGAATGTAAGTCTGAAATTGCTCGACTTTCATCTTTATTTATAAAGAAAGCTATATACTTTAAAGGGGTTTGTAAAGAGGCGTCTTTAACTTATAATAATTATTATGGACCCAATGCAGCAGTATGAATAATTAATATTGTTCATCCTGTGAACGTCAGCTTGTTAATTACAGTACCAGTTCATTCGCCAGAGGCGCCACTGAATTAGCGCATTTAAACGAGCATAATATTATGTATGGCGTGTCAGTTTTGTCGAGATTCAAAAGCTCCTTTTCACTCTGATGGTATCTTGCAGTATCTACTAAAGTACTAAACCTAAGGACGCTGATTTTAAGATATACAATGTGGGGTATCCAAGGACTCTGCTACAATGAAGAGATGAGCTTCTGTGGTTGGTCCAGTGGTCAGGACTCTGGAATGGTCCTAAAGCTGGTCTTCAATCATTTGATTCAGTTTACATAGAACCAGTGATAAAAGTGTAGAAAAAGAAGTGCCTGGACGCCCTTACCTTTCCAAAAGAAGTGTCTGGACGCCCCTTACATTTTCAGGTGCGCTGGCCAAATAATTGCCAGGACGGTATAGAGATTTGAAAATAAGTGCCAGGACCCCGTCCATGACCGTCCGGCCACACTTTAAGCCCTGCATAGAACCTTAGTCAAATTAGATATTAGGCTAATTTAACTCATTCATGCAATTTCAAGTGATTTTGTTCAAATGAATTTTTTTTCAAAACTGTACATATACAAAAGTCCTGCAGTATTATTCTACGTCCGTAACATTACATCAACACAGAACAAAGAACGATTTATCGCATGTAATAATGATAATGGAATGCACCAAGAATTGTATTATTTTGCATGTAAGCAAGATTGTGCACATCTGAGTATTTACAGAACGCATTTATTTGAGTCCCCAAATCCCGTGAGAATTCGCCCCCGATTTTTTTAAAGAAATAATTATTCCTTTCGAGAAATTTGGTCTTGGGAATGGACCAAAAATAAATCCGAATTTAGACTTAATAGGTGGCTTTTAAATTTGTTCTCATTTGGACCAGAAACTGGTTCTAAAGTTCATCCAAATTGGATCAGAAATTGATTATGAAATTGTTATTAAAATTGGCTCTAAATCAGATGAGAATCTCTTAGAAAAATTCATCCTGAATTTGGAAATGATAATTTATTTGTTTCATATTGGAGGAGATTGTTTCTAAGATTGTTCACCAAATTGCTTTCCAAATTGGGTCAGATGTTGATTATAAAATTGGGCTAAATATAGACTCTAATTTCGACAAGAAATTGGTTCTGACATTTGTCCTCAAATATTGACGATAAAATTTGCTCCAAATTTTGACCAAAACTTGGTTTCAAAATTGGATCAAAATATTGCTCTAACATTGGACCAGAAATTGGCGAAGAAATCCATCCTGAAATTGGTTTGAAATTGGACGAGAAACTGCTTATATAATTGTCCTGCAATTGGTCCTAATTTTGTTCGAAATTGGAAAATGGACCATAATATAATTATTGCTTCTAAAATTGGCGTCAAGCACTATTTTGCCAGGGTCAGGAAAACACAATAAAAATGCAGAGGACATTGCAATGAAAGAATAGTTTCTTGAGCTTTCAAATCCACGAATAAATACATCATAAAAAATTCTCAGTGCACTGATAGTAAGTAAACCTCAATAATATAAAATGATCTTTGGTGATCAAAAAAAAAATCCGAAGATTTCAAATGATCCTCACTGATCTTAAAAGTTCTGTAATGATCCACATAATATATTTCTCCACCTGTGAACTGTACTTTCGGAAAAGAGTTGATTATAAATGGCCATTTATTAAAATACATCCTCAAAGATCCTCACGTTTCTCTTAGATCATCACCGATTCTTGTAGGTCCTCTTTTATTCCACTATAGATCATCGCTGATCATTAAAGATCATTAAAGGATCGTCAAAGATATTCGAGTATCTTCAGATAAATTCAAAGAGGAGAGCCATTCGCACACAATGATTGATCTTTAAAGATAATTGAAGATTTACAAGGATCCCAATTGATAATTGCAGATTCTCACAGTTTCACATAGAATCTCAAAGATTGAAAACGACCACAGCAGATTCTTTGAGATCTCCCTAGATTCTTACAGGTCCGTTTGGGTTCTGACAGATTGGCGAGAATAAAAAATTGATAGAAAGAGATTTAGGATAATCTGTGATGATCGGCGTCATAAAATTCTCTTAGATCTCCTCCAATCCTGAGAGGTTCTCATAGACCCATACAGATTCTCATGATGCAAAATAAAATCATTAGAGATTCATATAATTATCATAAGTTCTCTTGGATTCCTATAATTATAGAGCGTGGGAAATCCAAATCGATGATCGCAGAATCTCTTATATCTCCTTCTGTCTTCCGAGTTGCATAAATATTCTCATTGATCTAAGGCAATCATCACGGTTTTGTTAGATCTTCCTCGTTGACTACTGATTATGTATATAATGGAATCACGAAGATGCAAAATTGAAGGAACGAATCGACATCTCGTATTATTTTAATATCACAAGTTCTTTCAGATTATTAAAGGTCCTCAAAGAACCAAAATGATCAACAAGGATGCTCGTTGACACTTTCTAATCTTCCCAGATGCTCAGAGTCCCACAAAGAGGCCAAAAGATTCTTTCAAAATCATCAGAGATCCACTCAAATCATCGGAGATCCACAAAAATCATCAGAGATTCATAAAAATTATCAGAGACCCCATCAAATCATCAACGATCCATACAAATCATCAGAGATCCACACAAATCATCAGAGATCCCATCAAATCATCAGAGATCCATACAAATCATCAGAGATCCATACAAATCATCAAAGATCCATACAAATCATTAGGGCTCCCACAAAATCTCCCCGCATCCCCTCACATCCCCTTCTCTCTTCACCGGCACCTACACTCCTCCAACAGTTCTGAGCACTCCTCGCACGTCACGAAACAACACCAGTGGAACTTACACCGACACCTTCTCGTAATCATCTGCACCCGAGCATCAAACCCACGACCACAACACATATCCTCGCACCCATCAGTCCCCACACTCGTCCGATTACACTGGCGCCCGCGGGTCCCCAGCGACCCAACGGCCGGATCGTGGTCGCAGTAATCAGGGGACTTATGCAGGTAGACGAGCTCCCTCCACGGCGGCTTCTTCTGGGGTACGGCGGACCTCTTCAACTTGAGGAAGATGGGCTTCATGGCGCGTTGACCCCGGATCGGCTCGACCATCTTTGCTCGACCGTAGACGAGGGCCAGGCGGTCGCCGACCGATCGGAACTGAGGGAGAGTCGTCCAGCAGATGCGGGTCGTGCAGGAACCGGAGACGCCGCTGCATTTGCAGCTGCGAGCCATGTTGTCCTTGAGAGCCTGTGATGGGAAGAAGAATAAAAAAAGACAGACGGTGTGAGGAATGATGGTGTGCGACAACGACGACAACAAAAAACAACAATAATAACACAACAACAATATTAAGTAATAATTATAATAGAACAATAATGATGAAAATTGCTATGACGTAAAGTAAGCAATAATAATTATAATAGCAATGTCAATACTAGTTTGAATATCCTAATAATATTCATTCATTCAAGTATTTATATAGCGCCTCTACAAGGAAACTACTCAGAGGCGCTCACGACTCCAGTATGGCCAAACAGAACATTGTTAATAGAATATATAAATATATAAATATATATCGTTCAATTAAATAATGGCAATAATAGCAATTCAGTTATTCTCTTGCATTATTTCGTAAAAATCGAAAAGCGCTCAATATTGTTAATATTCGAAAGTTAAACGCCCTATTACGTCGATGTATTATAAATACGAGAACAAGAAATTTAAAATATTGCCACTGATATTCAAGTTATGTCAAGGTTGTAACAGGGATCATGTTGTTTAAGATTTCAGGTGATTTACGAGTAATTTGTAGACATGTTGTACGAAATTAGGCAGAGATTAAGTACATAATAAAGTCCGCATTAAGTTAATATTTAAGTTTTTTACATTTACTAAAGGTGTTACAAAAGTTTGCCTTTTAAAGTTCGACGTCATATATTCTTTACGTGAACCTGGAGTGTACGAGGAGGTAACAATTGTCACCGTTCGATATTTCCATTGTTCACTACTGTTTTAATATTTCTAATATTTTAAAACGGTCATACCATGTCATGATTATTAAATCAATAGCAAGGTAGTCGGCTACAGGCATAGGACATCATGAATTGATTTAATTGGTACAGCGCATCTCCTACCGAGTTGCTGCCCTTGCTTGACGATGCCTTGCTGATTGTGCTCCATCATATCTGTCTAATTTTTGTCGACCTGTCTCTGACCTTGCAGCCCGTCGAGAGGGAGTTTTTGGTTTCTCGAGTTCGCACTTCTACCAGATAGCACCAGGCCTTTTCTACTGTGGGTCCAGCTAACTGGAATGGCCTCCCACTACCCTTGCGACTTATGCCTAGGCTAAATTCACCTGCTTTTTATAAGTCGCTCAAATCCTCTTTTTGTTAGCTGTGGCTGGACTGGGAGCGCCTCTGAATAGTTTTATTGAAGAGGCGCTATACAGTTTCTCAAAATGAATGAATGAATGAATGAATGAATGAATGAATGAATGAATGATTGATGGATAATTTGTTTAGTAGTAGAGTTTCACTGTTACAAGCGACTGGTTAGTGCGGTTTCAAAAGACACCTTTGAATCGGTGTGAAACATTTCTATATAAATAGGAGACGAACATTTTAATTAATGCTTCACGGTAATTGATACAAACCTGGAATGGACTTCACTTGACTATAATAATGCGACACCTCCCAAGCTGTTCTCAATTTCATAAACGTTTGAAGACTGCCTTTCCCTGCTTCTTCTCGCCGGGAGCGCCTCTGAGTAGTACCTTTAAGGAGCGCTATATAAATTTTGATTGATTGTTTGTGCCTGTGTGTCTGTCTGTGCGTATTATATATAAAATCACACCTATCATTTACCTTTCGTATATTGTGCAGAATCCTAAAACACCTTTAAAATAGTATACACGGAGACTATATAAAATGCATGAAGGCGAATTCGACAATTATTATTCAGTGAACTGAAATTAGAAATTAATGCTTTAATCAATTAAATAACTAAATAAATAAATAAAATAATTAAATAACTGTAACAGTTTAACTCTACTACTAAAAAAATTATCAAAAATTAATTAAAACTATTGAAATTAATTAAAACTATTGAAATTAATTAAAACTATTGAAATTAGAGAACAAATAGAAGCCACAGAAAATCTTATGCAGATATTAATAACCAGGAAGCTGGAGCTATTTGGTCACATATGTAGAATGAATGAAGACAGAAAAATAAAGAAGGTGGTGTTTGGAAGAATGGATGGAGCCAACAGAAGAGGTAGACCACACAAAGAATGGCTGGACAACATAACCGACTGGTGCGGAGCGCCAATACAAGCTGACACACGCGGCGATGGAACGACAAGAATGGCGAGGAATAATGAGGATGGCAGCGGGCACCTACGGGCACTGGTGCCTTGGTTGATGATGATGATGATGATGATGATGATGATGATGATGATGATGATTCATTAATACGTGTGCGATAAATTAGACACCATTATTTACCTTTCGTCCTGCTCTATTATTGTGCAGATTCATCAGCGCCCTCGAATCCTCTTCCCCTTCCATAGCATCAAGAAACGACCTTCCGAACCTCAGTCCGTAGTCAATATTCGCACTGCATCCTCCCCACTTCCACTCCCCATCGGGATCCAAGGATGGGGCGGTGGAAGAGGGTGGGGAGCGAGAGGTTCGACCCTTGGACGATTTACTTTTGTCACACCCACAGCTGCTTAGCTCACCCTGGCTGCACGCTTTCGTTATGGCGTACGTGACACCAGCAGAGCGGATGGCGAATGAGAAAGCCGTCTCACGACTGCCTACAACCAAAAAAGAAGTAAACACTAATACATTGAGACTATGAATTTATATAGCGTTGAATGGCTATTTGGAGGCTCTTCCAGAAGTGAAATTTCAGTTTCGCAAGGTGTTGTTAAACATCGGTTCTGTGCGAATAATTGCATTTGTTAGACACCTTCAAAACAGTTGTAACTTAAACTATAATTATTTCTATAATTCACGCTCACTAAGTTGACGGAGGCGACAGTTACCTGCAAACCAATATGAAGTAACAATGGTGTATCGTTTTCAATAATTCGTTCGTTCGTTCGTTCACTAACTCAATGGACTTATTACAGCGCGTTTTAAGACACTACTCGGGAACTCTCCAAGACCAGCCACATCAAAAGAAAAAAAGACGAGTGATTTATGAAACGCAGTTTGACTGGTCAGATGTAATAAATGATGACATGAAGGATGGTCATTCCGATGGATGGATCATGGATGGCCTTTCAACCTCAAAGGTAAGCGAGTCGGTGAAACTATGGGTGTTGCTCCTTCATAGCAGAGCGAAGAGGACCATACGCGCTTCAACGTCAGAGACTAGGTTATTGCAATGCGCTATATAAATGTTCATTTACATACATACATACATACATACATACATACATGGGGAAAGCCAACACCTATCGAGCCACTATGGTCTATTCGACTCGTAACAAAGGCAAGTACAAAACATATAGCATAAGAACAATTATATTGCACAATAATTAATAGAAGGGTCTATAATATTATTATACCACAGAGTAGCAGGAAGCATAATTATTTTATTGCCGATAAAATTACTTTGGGCGTTTTAACCCGTTGGAGGTGAGGTGACGCATTGTAACGTTAGAGGTGAGGTGGGGTCTGACAAACCCCAACACATATTTTTATTTTCAAGTCGCGATATAAAATGGAAAAAAATTAATTTGAGTTAAATTATTCTTCTATGATCAATTATCAACTAAACAGGCGATTATCACGAACAAATATCTGTTTTAAATTCTTATTAGATGGCCAGAAGGTGAACCCATCCATTGTGTAGGCCTACTTTGCCCGTGTAAGTTCGGTTTGTATACGAAAAATCGCAATTTCCTTCAAATATACATTAAAATAAAATAAAACTGTTCGTCCAAAATTCCTGAAATTTTGGTAAAGTGTCCGTATTTCATATTCAGAAAGGTAGAAAAAAATAATCCAAGCTGGTTTGACGTTTTCCACCAAAAAATTAAAGTAGAATAGCCTACCTCTGGGGTGTGTCACACCCCACCTCACCTCCAACGGGAAAGCTGCATTTCAAAAGATGTCATAATAATATGTCATCATTACTAAATTGAAAGCTTAATTTTGCTGTTTGGTTATTTTATTGCGCACCAATTCGCAGAAATACCATTAGGAACAACGAAGACATGGAAATTTCCAATAGTGAAAGTATATATAGCATCGTTGATTTTAAATTTTAGGGTGTGTAAGGTTTGATGGGAAATTCCGATAGTGTTCGTTTGCATGCGCAATTATTATAGCCCCTCTTCAACCTCGCTACTCAGAGGCGCTTCCGACTTCACACACGGACACTGCGTCGGAGTTTCTCGCCAAAGCGCTGAGCAATTGCGAGTGAAGGACTTGCCAAAGGTCCCCTACGCGGCGACTTGAGGTGGATTCGAACCTGCAACCCACCGGCTGCAAGACATCGAACATACCCACTGCACCACAGCGCTTTTTATACTGCATCTGTTAATTGTAAGGAGCGAAAGTGTGTTTTATTAATTTATTATTGTATCAGTCAACAGTGTAGTATATAACTAGTCTGCGCGCTGAACTTTGAGTAGAACTTTCGAATTATAACCATGGTTCACTCGGCCAACTCAGAGAGAGCTAATCAAGCCCCCCAATAAGGAGACCAAGACAACGCTGGATAAAAAAATACAAATGTAGATAATATAAACGATAACATAGAACTCTGGACTAACAGTTAAGTTGACAAATGATCGAAAACGATGCAATTTTTTGCTAATCATCGCCCTAAATGACAGGAATCAAAAGCGCGGATGATGATGACGATGATTACAACGACTACGATGATAATTATGATGAAAAAGGTTGTTCTAACCGATGGTATAGCGTACAATCGTTTTGTCTATAAATGTTGATTAAATTCTCGAACGTGCAATTCCTAATCTTTCTGTGCCAGTCGCAAGCCTTCATAATTTACGAGGGCAACAATAATCCTTCTTGCTTTGAATCAGCTATCGTCTACTAATTGCATAAAGATGGATGTCAATTATATAGTCTATTATAATTATGAAAAATCTCACTTAGACACCTTTTTTGCGAAAGTTACGATAAATATAAAATTTGAAAGGAATATGGTGTAAAGTTGGCTTAAGCTATCGTCTTAGACACCTTGAAACAGTTTAAATTGATGGTATATAAAATCGAACAATCTGTGTTCTAATAATAGGGAGCCTCTGATGTAAAAAAAAACGTTTAGAATATTGCGTAGAAAGCCTAAGATGTCGCAATACTTAATAACTGAGACCTAATAAAGTAGTAGTTTCAGTTTAACGTCACTGTGCGATAACAAAAAAAAACATTAGCGACGGCCTTCTCCTTCATTCAGGCTTGGGACTGGCACTGGCAGAGTGCGACCAGTGGCGGAGTTTGCACGGGAGTGCTTCTGTGCAAAACCTATTATAGAGACTTAAATCCATAAGAGAGGTAACCAGTGGCTTATGTAATTTTGTCTTACCTATCTCTTAAACGACTTGAGGATGTTTTGAAGGGTACATAATAGATTAATCAGTGAAACACGGTTTTACGGCTTATTAGAGTTGATCGCATTTAGACACATGTAAGACGTTGTCAAACAATTTTATATAAAACTTGTATATTTGTTGTCAAGGAGTATCATTAGTAGATAGACAATACACATGGAGATATCTGGCTTCTAAGTAAAGTAATACATTGATACAAGAATAAACAAATAAAAGCAATAATGGTATGACGTTGGAACTCCACACCTGAAGTAATTGCTGTCTTTTTACGAGGCAATATTTAATTTTACTGAGAGGAACTGTTTAGTTGTATACTTAAGCCAACCAGAAAGTTTCCATTGAATATATAATTGCCTTGTAATGCATCTTTGACCCTTTAATGCCGGAGGGTATAGGTTAAAGGGATTTTCTTAGATCCGCACCCCATTCCTATCCTTCGTGTTAAATTACTCCAAATCGAATGACAATGACCTTTTGTTTGGCTTGTTGGTATGTTTGCATGTGCACATGTTATAGCGCCCCTTCAAGCTTTTACTACTCAGAGGTGTTCCCGAATGCAGCGCGGACACTGCATCGGAGTTTCACGCCGAGGCGCTGAGCAATTGTGAGTGAAGGACTTGCCCAAGGTCCTTACGCTGCGAGGTGGATTCGAACCTCGAACCTTCCAGCTCCACGGCAACGATGCCACCACTACACCACCGCGCCCCACAAGTAGTCGTTTCAGTTTATCGTCACAAAGATTATTAGCAACGGCCTCCTCCTTTATCCAGGCTTGGGACTGGCACTGACAGTGTGCACCCAGTGGCGGAGTTAATTCCCTCACGCCTGTCATTAATGCTTTGAATGGGTAAATAATTATATGATTCAATGAAACACAGTATGAGGCACTATGAGGGCTTATTAGAACTATCGTTTTTAGAC
The DNA here is from genome assembly GCA_945859605.1 of Lumbricus rubellus. Lineage (NCBI taxonomy): Eukaryota > Metazoa > Annelida > Clitellata > Crassiclitellata > Lumbricidae > Lumbricus > Lumbricus rubellus. The sequence goes on from OX243821.1 coordinate 28,232,686, forward strand.
ACCTGTCAGCTGTTGTCAGACGATTCTACATAAGTCTTGTGAACACGGCAACAAACAGTAAGTTGTTGGTGTATACAAAATATTGTATAATAATAATACAGCCATGTAAAGTAGGCCACAAATATGCATGGTATTATTATGATATTCACGCATTTCTATGACAGGTTCCATGATTGGACACAAGTCTGTACGTTTAGTGAGAGTGGGCGCCTTGCACACCTTTAAGACGTTGTCATTTGTTTATATAAGAGTGGGACGTGAGAGGTGATTATTTGCGTTCAATCCTAGACAGGCTTGACGATCATAGGATTTCAACTTAATAATTATATAGACCAGACTGACTTAATTAAGCTTTGCGCGAACATGGTTTTCTCATACGACAGCAAAGCAAATTACGTTGCTGCACTGTAAGCCAACATAGCATACCAAGGCACTTGCTGTTGTAATGTGTAAACCTTTGAAATCTGTGGCAGACGGTGTAAAAAGATATTATACCTGACATACTTGGAAAGTAGGCACAAAGAAATTAACCCTCAGGCTACCAAGCTTTTTTTGTAACACTGACTACCTAGGGGGTGGTGGTTACCACCCCCCCTGGATTTTGGGTTTGGTTTGAGATATCATAACTTGTAATACACCTATGGATTCAGCATTCATTTCTGCACAAAATGGTATATTTAGGTTTAAAATATATGAAAGCACCCCAAAGTTATGAATTTTTTACCGTAGGCACCCGTCGATTCCACAAAATGTATACTTTCGCATAAGCAAAATATTAGATTCTGTGTGTTTTAACATAATTTATTTAATTTAAATTAGGTTACATATAATAAAGTCCAATATTCAACTATAAAAACTAGTAATAAGTTAGTTTTAGTTACAATAAAAAAGAGAAAAAACACGTAAAACATGCTGAAAAACGTTTACGCAGACTTATCGGTTTGCGTTGTAAAAAAAACCCAACATTTTCACACATTTAAATTTATTTTAAGCACTTCCGGTCATCAAATGTCAAATTATTTGGTATCACTAAATAGCCCTAATTGCCCTCTATAGAATGACATAATTTATTTCTCTTAAAAAATAAATTATGAATAATTTTTAATAGGAACAACATGAAAATTTTATGAAAATAAAACACCTTTATTTATATTTTAATTTATTTTGAGCACTTCCGGTTGTCAAATGACAACTCCGTGACCACCACAATGTAGCCCCACATTCCCTCTACAGAATGGTGTAATTGGTGTCTCTTCATGTCAAAGGACGGATAAGATACAGCCGATAATCTAAGGGGGGGGGTGGTATCCACCCCCCCTCGTGCCTCGGGTATATCGGGTGTACCTTTTGAATGGTATGGTATATCATCACACATTTTAGCTCAAAATGTGTGCAAATGAATCCTCTACAGCCACCTAAAACGTCAAAATTTTATTCCTAACGAAAAAAGTTTTATTTGGGAAAAACCTAGGGGGGGGGTGGATACCATCCCCCCCCCTTGGTAGTCCGAGGGTTAAGTTGAACATGCCAACTTTAAAGACTTATCACCTTCTCAACTGCAGTATGATTTGTTCATGCATAAAATATATTTGAGCAATACCGTCTGTAACACGTATGTGATTTTGAGTACAGTCCACTATGTTTTGTGGCAGTTGCGAACGATTGGTTTACGCTTGCAAATTAAACACCCTTAACATGAGATTAATCCTGTCTATATAAAAGTAAAAAATAAAAAATAACAATAATTGCTATTTGATTGCGTGTGTTCCTATTTGAGAAGATACAGATTTGATCAACGTTATTAATAAAAAATTTTTACTACTATTAAAACTTTCACCATCATTATTTTTCATTTTGATCACCATTATAATTAGTATTGCTATCATTATCATAATTATTATATAATATTAATGTCATAGAATATTATTACAATAGTTATAATATTATAATAATAGTATTATTAATATACAATTTTAAGAGTATATAATATTATAATAGTATTCATAATATTATAATAATATTGTTTGTTTGTGCACTTGTTATAGCGCCCCTTCAATCTCTCGCTACTCAGAGGCGCTCCCGGAAGGCAGCGCGGACACTGCATCGGAGTTTGACGCCAAAGCGCTGAGAAATTGTCAGTGAAGGACTTGCCCAAGGTCCTTACGCGGCAAGGTGGATTCGAACCTCGAACCTTCCGGCTCCAAGGCAATTACGCCACCCCTACACCACCGCGCCCCACAATTGTACTCTTTTAAACTGCACAGCATTGCTACTACAACTGTACGGACTTATCTAGATATGCATGTTTTGTGTAGAACAAAACACGCTAAAAAATCCCTGTTGCCTTTCTAAGAAGATTTAGGGAAGACAGTTTTTCCATTCTTCAAACCGTTTTGTCAGACAAATTGTAACTGATCCGTTGCCCACTTGAGTAAAAGTAATAGGACAATAATTATTGAGCTTCGCCTGTTCCATAGATCACTCTCTGACACATTCTATAAGCACTTAAAAACTGTTCTGTTTGACCGTGCTGAAGTCGGGAGCGCCTCTGAGTAGTTTCTGAAGAGGCGCTATTTAAATACTTGAATGAATGAATGAGTGAATGAATGAATGAATGTACGTTTGGTTATAACGTGCTCCTTAGACACCGTTTAGACGTTATCTATCGTCTCTATATATAACGGTGTGACGCTAAAGGTGAATAATTGCATTCTACATTTCTTAGCGTTAATCGGAATCTAGCTATTTTGCATGGATGTTTTTGTTTGCTTAAAACGTACATTTCGAGCAGTTCCTGTAACATGTCCTAAATTCATTCCTAGCATTTTCACCAAATTAACTGTTCTCTGGACCTCACTGAAACCAATCTATTTCGAGTCCAGTCGACTATTAATTTAACTTTTATGTGGCAGATGAGTACGATTGGTTTGCGTGGGCAAATTAAACACCTTTAAGATGATGTCTAAAAAATATATATAAAAAGCAAAAGAAGAATAAAGAGCGCTAGGTGGTGAGGGTTCCAATTCATTTAGAGATTGTTCTGAATGGATCATCAAAATTAATAATAATAATACTATTATTAAAATCACCATTATTATTTGTCATCATGATCATCATTAGAATCATTATTATTGCTATCGTAATAATAATAATTGTTATAATTATAATTATATTTTATATTACCTTTTGTTATTTCTTAAGCGTTTAAATCCGATATTCGTTCATTCATAGTCGTTTTGAGCAATAATACTAAAACGCGTTTATTTAATAAACACAATCATGTAGCACCATTTTCTCTTTTCTTTGACTTTATATGGGTGGAAATTGACTATAAACGATTTGAAAGCGCCGGTGAATTAAACACCTTTTAGACGTTTGATCAGTGATATATATATAAAAAGGCGAATAACGATCGTTATAATTATGTTCAGTTTAATTTCGATTTGAGAAGATGGTGATTTGCGAAATTACTAAAACGCGCATGTTTATAAAACACTTCGAACATAAATGATACTATTACAATCACCATTATTATTTTTCTTTATGATTATCATTACGATCATTATTATTATTGCTCTCTTTTTATATAATACTTTTGTTATTATTATTAGAATTATATATTATAATACTGTTGTTATTTCTTATACATTTAAATCCGATATCTATGCACTCAATACTAAAATGCGTACACTCAATAAACACAATCATGTAGCTCCTTTTTCATCTTTTCTTACCGATGGTCGACACGAGCTGGAGCGGACCCTCAGCGTCCTTGGCGACTGAACAGTTCCACCGGTTGTAGCGGAACTGGAACCTACACTCCTCGAGTCCGAGATTGGCTCCCACTCCCACGGCGGCCATGGCATCCGGATAGCTTCTACAGAGCTTCCGCTGCTCCGGAACGAGTCCTGGAATCCTATTGCAGATGATTCCGCCATCAATGGCACTGGCGACTGGACGCTGGCACGTCTGGAAGAAGCTGGAGACGATGATGAGAAGCCAGACGATGAGGTATCGACCTCCGCGGCTGCGTGGACTGGATGTGGTCCAGACCTGGAGGAAGTGGAATGGTGATGGAGTGGTGGTAGGTGATCTGTCAACCATCTCTCGCCATTTGCGGGACCTCTGGAGGAGGTCTACGTACGGTGACGGAAGGTAACGGACATTGCCGAAGATCGTCGATGGCGCTAGTACGTCACATTCTTTTGGAAGACAGAAAGTTTGCGTTTGTTGATGGTGTTGGTTGATTGAGAAAAGGCGCTAGAGTAATTCGATGACCGCAGAATAATCCGATATCCGTAGAAGACTTGAAATTGGGGAAGGTTATTGGCCAAGTTACATGTAGATGTCTTGAAATTCAATTGTGAAGGTAAGGGTCCGAGATGACCCTGTTGTAATCAGTAAGGTACGTTTCCAAGTTGACTACATTGAAGAAGGTAGCCTACATGTAGGCTAAGTGGTCAAGTTAACTATTTTGAAATCGCGAACAAGTTAACTTTTTGAGAGTCAGTAGAATAAATTTTAAAAGGAAAGAATGCTTTTTCTTTTTTTCCGTTTGGATTTCACCAGCTGCGTTTTCTGGTACAAAGCAACTAAATCGCGAAAAAGTATTTCCTGTTTTCTTGGTCTCTCTCGAATTAGTGTGACAGGTTTGTTACGAGTTATGATTCATTTGTAAATGAGACACTCCAGTTTCGGTGTAGATTATATCTCAATAAAGATACAACTGCTTGCTTACTGTTGAATGAATCTTACTTCAGTCACAGAGGTTCCTGAAAACTTTGGGCAGAAAGTTTCTGCTTGTTCCTTCTAGAATTTTTTCGATATGCAAGTTGCAATCCAAGGTTGATTCGGAAACTTTTACGTTATAGAAGCAAAAATAATGTCGAAGTTTCAGACTCGTCTACCTTGTAACCGGTACGTTCCAAGACTCGAAAATTCAAGATTCGTTTGCGAAACTCCTTTGTTTATCTAACTATTACAAAATAACAAAAAAATGTATTCAAATGTGCAGTATTTGATCTAAATCTATAAACACAACTATCACACCGATCAAATAACAATTCAAACTTATCAAATATGATTAAAAAAATCTATAAAAATATAGATTGGATTCATATCATCTTAGGGGTGTTTAAGAAAACTATCAAAACTATAAAAAAACAATTCAAACTTATCAAATAAATATGTCATAAAACATATTAAGAAAACTATATAAACTATCAAAATTAACCAAACAACTCGAAGAACCTACAAAAAAATTTGTCGAAGTCAATGAAATTCCATCGAAATCATTCGAAAAACCGTCACCTGGACGTACCTTGAATTCCTTGCGTCGACTCGAAAATATTGTTTACAGCTATTCTATTCGCAACTATCTGCTATCTGCTACGAAAAGCGACACACATTAACATGTGTATCTGCAAGTCAAAAGGACGACTAACACACAGACTATAACATCCGACGTAGATGAGTGACTTTAGCGACTGTCACCTCTTTGTTGCGCTCGAGTCAATGAAAGTTTAGGCTCTTACGGTAGCACGCCGGGTTGTGCAGGGCAGGTTATGAACTACACGGACCATATCATGAACACAACCGGCCCCAAAGCGACCCGGTGCTCTATACCCTATCGTAACTATACCGAGACGGTACGAAACGCATTGGAAATGCATGGTGCTGCTAACACGTGTGTGCACGGTTAGTTTATACCTGAAGCGTCGCATTTCGCTGATCGTGGTATCCACGGAGTCGGCCAAGCGTGTAGCGATATATCACTGGAACAATGCGAGTCGGTGATGGGTGGTTTGGGCGATGAAGCTATGCGGAGTTAATTTCTCACTTACGATACACGTGGCGTGCATATTGTTTGGACTGCAACTCCCACGATTTAACGCTAATCGCCTTTTGCGTCTTATATAGTTTGGGTTCATAACATCTTAGGGGTGTTTAAGTTCGCCATTTTAGACTACACCCAAAAAACACGAGTTTCTGTCTATCCTTGGTTGACTAAACTTACACATCCGTTTCCGAAACACATTGTCAGACAATTGAATGTACACGGGCATTAACGTGTAGGCAGGTTGAGCTTTGCACGACGTGGTGACCACAGGCTTTAGAGCGGTCGCCTTAGACACCTTTAAAACGGGAGTAACCGTGGACTGTTATATGATGCGTTCAACTTGAGCTGTACTAGTTCTCATAATCTTCTGCCGTTATTAAAAGCTGTCGCTAAATCATAAACAATGAATCCTCCTTTCTTGAGCTGTAATAAGCCAAAATATTTCTGTAAACTGCAGCGGCTTCTGTTGTCATAAGCTGTCGTCAAAATCTGGATCCATCCACCCAACGCAACGCAACACTCCCCTGCAATTTGACAGTGCCAGTTCCATGCCTGGATAAAGAAGGAGGGTGACGTTAATGACTTTGCCAACAAACAGTGTCGTAAAACTGAAACAAGTACAACTCATGATGCGGACAGTAATAATTATTATTATGAGTATTATAGGGCACAGTGGGCGACCTGTAAGAGCGGTTACCTTAATTCCTTAAACACCTTTAAAACTAGGTAAATAATTTCTATATAAATTTTGTGCTCGAGAGAAAAGAAATGGTGATTAGGAGCCGAAGAATTTTAAATTGGCGTTCGCTATAAGTAGGCTAGAAAAGAACCTACACTAAAACCGAATGAACTGATGATGACAATGTAATACACGATAGGTTGCCTGGTAATTTGATAATTTATTTGCAACTAGTAGAAGCAGTCGTAAGATTCACACAACAAAAGTGGGTCGCGGCGGTGTAATGGTGGCGTCGATGCCTTGGAGCCGGAAGGCGGAAGGTGTTTCAGGTTCGAATCCAGCTCAAGTCGCCGCGAGCAAGTCCTTCGCTCACAATTGCTCAGCGTTTCGGCGTGAAACTCCGATGCAGTGTCCGCTCTGCATTTGGGAGCGCCTCTGTGTAGAGAGAGCGTGAAGGGGCGCTATAACAATCATGTGCACGTACGCACATACAAATAAATTGCATGTGCAGACCGTAATATCTTACAGCGATTTCTGCTCGTTTTGCCTATGCGACATTCTTTCAAGCGTTCAATCTAGACCGGCTGGGTTCTACAAGTCTCTCAAGTCTTTTGCTGTTTGGCATAATATTACAGAACTGTACAAAAGAAACTTGATCTCAGCCTTAGATATTGATATATATCTGATCTAAAATCTACTATGGAATCCGACAGCAAATTTTCGGTGTTTTTATAAAACGATGATAATGAGTAAAAGAGGTATATAATCAATGTTTTGTCTTTATTATTCTACGCCGTTTTCTCCGTGATTTTATAAAACAATTAATATGCATAAAAGAGGTGTTTAATATTCTGTCTCGGTTCTGTATATCACAACACAGGTACATGTAGCCTACTTCACGTTAGTGTTTAATGGATGAACACAGTTTGACAACAGCTTATGAAAACAAACCTTAGGGCCGTTACTTTAATCAGCCGACAGAAATTAAACCAAGTATCTTTCCGTTTACATTTACGATAGTGCTTGATAGCAAATATCATTAGCGTTGCCCTCCTCCATACAGGCTTGGGACTGGCACTGCGAGATCACAAGCAGTAGCGTTTGAGTTTACGCCTTCTCACGTGCTTACCACAGCCTCAAAAATCCATATTATTGACCTGTCAATCATGTTCCGTATTCCCGCGCGTAGTCCTACGAGACCGTTGCGAAGACGCGTTGCATCGTTGGGCACATGCAGTCAATTTCTACCTGCGTTGCCACTTCTTGGGTTTTTTCACAAGATCTTGGGATTTTCGATCCAAACTTGGGAATTGTGCTTTTTTCAGGAAGAACTTGGGTTTTCTTGTTTTTTTTACCCTCCAACTTGTTTTTAAAAATTATTTTTTAGAGTGGCAACGCTGATTTCTACATTGATTAATAACAAGTTCCTACAACTGGCTAGACAGACAAGTCGTCGACGATGTTGTTCGTGGTAATGATTATCGCGAAGATAATAATTAAATGAAGAAGTACTAACGATGGTAGAAGAGAAAAGATCTCTGCTGGACACAACAAAGATGAGACAAAAGAAGGTTCTTGTTTTTTAATTCACCCCCAGGTTCTAAGTTGACGGGATTTATCGCGTGAGGGTCGGTTAGGGCTCAGGTTAAGCGTCGTGAGGGTCGGTTAGGGTTAGTTTTAGGGTTAGTGCAGTCATTCTGACAGATGCACACACTCAATACATAGAACGGACATGGCAAACCTTAATGATTGGGGGTTAATTAAAAAACAAGTACCCAAAAGAATTGGGTGGGGTATTTGCTAAGAGGTGACTCACTGCAGAAAGAAATAATCGAAGGAAGATTGGAGGGAAAGAGGTGCAGAGGAAGACCTAGACAAAAACTGCTGGACGGGATGATGGAAGAGGGATACAGAGAACTGAAGGACATGGCACAACAGCGGGAAAAGTGGAAACATTGGACGTTTGGACCTGCCGCTTGGCAGAGAACCTAAAGAAGATCTTATTGCGTGCATTGCACACCTTTAATAAGAAATATTATTCACTTCATATACCTCACCACCAAAGAAAAATTATTGTGTGGCGTAAATGATGAAAGGTGAAAGTTTAGTGAGTGTATGCAATAAGTTGCTGAGTATAGCCTACTAAGATATTCGTCGGCTTCTGTCAAGTACTCGGACTGGTCGGTTCCTGCGCTCGGCTGACAGGGGAGTGTTTTTGACCCCGTTTGCTCGTACCTCCATTATGCAGAGTCGTGCTTTTTCTGTTGTTGGTCCGGTGGTATGGAATGTCCTCCCACTTGAGCTTCGCCTGTTCCTTGCATCACTCTCTGACCCATTCTACAAGGACCTAAAAACTGTTTTGTGTGACCGTACTGGAGTCGGGAGCGCCTCTGAGTAGTTTCCTTTAAGAGGCGCTATATAAAAACTAGAATGACTGAATGAATAAACTAAGTGTGTAAGAGGTTTCACCCATTTTTTTGCTTCCTGATAATTATTACTATTACTATTACGATATCAGGCGAATTTACTTAGAAACCCCCACAGTGTCTGTGTCATACGCAATTTCATGGACCAATGCATTTAATGAAAACCAAAAATATCTCATTAGACATTAGAGGTTATTCCCCGAAATTAAGCATGTGATCAAAATAATAAAAAAAACAAGAAATATTAATGAAATTTGTTAAACACCATTAAATCGTGTAGCTAAAGTCTTATATAAATTCATAATCGTTCAACGGGTAATTAGATTCTGCCAAAACTCGTGGTCACTTAACCTTATCAGAACAGAGTTTAAGTCTCATAGTTATGCTAGCAATGATGCAGGCTTATGTACGTGTATGAAGTGGTAGCGACTTAATCGTCCTTGCAGCGGCAAATATGGGTGGGGGTGGCCAGTCCTCTCCTTCACCGTCCTTTCTTCCCATCGACAGTGTATGGGGCAGGGGGGTCAGTCAGTGTACGCATTTTAAGCATGACGTCACTACCATTAGCGTCCGCAGAAACAAAACATGTTTGTTTTTGTTTGTTTGTTTGTATGTGCACTTGTTATAGCGCCCCTTCAAGCTATCCCTACTCAGAGGCGCTCCCGAATGCAGAGCAGACCCTGCATCGGAGTTTCAGGCCGAAGCGCTGAGCAATTTTGAGTGAAGAACTTTCGAAAGGTCCTTACGCGGCGAAGTGGATTCGAACCTCGAACCTTCCGGTTAGAAGGCAACGACGCCACCACTACACCACCGCTTGACTTTTAATTAGTGCCTAATAGCAGAACAGGCTGTTGGTGTATACGAATGCAGGATTCCAAATGGGGTCTAAGACAACCTTATTTCATCAGAAATTAGATTTTATATAAGATTTCAGTTCTACGATTTAAAGGTGTCCAACAAATTTCAATAATATGAGCAACCTTATATAAATCCCAGGTCACTATTGGTTTATGCCTTGTGCACCAGACACTATAATATCCGATACGATCAAGACAGTTGTGCGCCTCAAAAGGTCGCAACAACTAATAAGGAGGGCCGTGGTAGACGACTTTCCCACCCTTCAACACCCGCCACACAAGAATCGACCCTTAGGCCCTACCCCTCCCTCTCCTTATCAAACATCTAGTTAGTCTCCAGGCACTACCCCCTACACGATTTGAAACATCGCCATACACATAGGAACGCACCGAATTCATCTACTAGACGTATATGCAATCATGTTTAGGCCTATGCGCATGCATGTGCAAAGAATCTTAATATACACTGTGTCCGAATAAAGGGACCCATTTTGTAAATACTAAAATAAATATGAAATATTAATCGATTTCTACAATTCAAACACCATTTTATTTAATCAGCTGTTTATCGATGCTGCTGTTGGCTATAATTAGAGCGACCGTTTTAAAGCTTGCGTTGAGGCCGAAGGTGGACACTTTGAGCGCAAATATATTGCAGTCTGACATAATTCAGATATAAATATAAAATTAAACTAACATTTTATTATTGATAAATGACATTCTGAAAATATTGAAATTTTAGATGATTTTGTGCACTTGTCTATTAAATTTGAATTTTGATGCAAATGACGTCATTATGACGTCATTATTTTAGACTGAACTTTTTATATTTTCACAGTACTGTTGTTAGACAAATATGTTAGCATAAACACGGAGTTTGAATTGTAAAAATCGATGAATATTTACTATTTATTGTCATATTTACAAAATAATCTCAATATACATTGTGTCCGGGAAAAAGGGAACCGTTTGGTAAATATGAAGAAAAATAAATATTAATCGATTTTTACAATTAAAACACCATATTAATCAGCTGGTTATCGATGCTGCTGTTGTTGGGTCCCTTTTTTCCTGGTTATCGATGCTGCTGTTGTTGGGTCCCTTTTTCCGGACACAGTGTATTTAACAAAAACGTATGCCTACGCGCGGACGCATTGAATAGCAACGTCGCGGACTTACTGAGTTGGTCTTAACAACTCGTAGTAATAATTAATCAACTGACTGTTGCGATTTTTCGTAGCAATGGTTAATACTTACGCGCGGGGAAGATGGCAGGTGATTGACAGGTCCTGAGTGATGTATTCGGTGACCGAGGTAGGCATCATTTTCAGGAACCGCCGACCTGTGACGGCCGAGAAAAAGGGAGTGGAGGTATAAGCAGATATTATAATACATGTAGTATGAATATAACGGATGAGTAAGATGGTGATGATTATGATGATGATGATGGTGGTGGTGGTGATGATGATGATAATGTTGTTGTTATTGACGATGTTGTTTTTGATGGTGATGATGATGTTATTGATAACAATGGTGATGATGGTGATAATAGAGTTGACGATGTTTTTGTTGATGGTGATGATGACGCTTTTCTCGTAAACTACACATGTATGCCTGTTGCTCTCTTGCTTTTATTGTTGTCATGACTGTTTTTGCCATAATAATGCTATTCTTCTTTTAGGATTATATCGTTGCAACTGCCTTACTATTATTCCTATTGTTATCTATGTGACTATAATATTACCATCATGACCATAATATTGCCGTTAATATAGCCATATTTCTTTATTATCATCATAATTATCATCATCGTCAACATTCTACTCAAGAAGCACTGCTCTTTTTAGCACCTCCTCCCCCTAACCCACCGTTTTTAATAGCCGAACCATTGACTCTTCAACTACCCTACCCACACCCCCCTCACTAGACTACCGTACCCCGGGCTAACATTAACTAGATACCCAACCAACAATACCCCGCAAGTTATTCCTACCCTCGCGGTTCCATTGTGCCTAAGCAAAGGTATGCTTTAGAACGGCTACCCAAAGAAGGGTATAATACTTAGCAGAGCGGGGTGCGTGACGGTGAGACCCTTTGTTGCGGGGGTAAAAGGATAAAAGGATCTTCACTCCGTAAGGATGGGTGATTGAGCGTGCCCCGTCGCGACTATAAAACTCATTGTTAAGGGTTGAATGGGGCAAATAACGAAGGATTTTGCCACGTCTTAAGATGTCTTAAGATGTTTATAAACAGCTCAGAAACGATGATAGACTCGGTTGCACGCGTTCACAACGGCGAAAATACACGAATACATACAAACGCTCTAATAGACATTTTATTCATACATACAAACATGTCTATATATCTTTTTACAGGCTTACGTACATGCACAAACATTGTACCTGCATACAGATAAATATATAAAATACATGTGCATAAAATGTTATATACACGAGAATGAGATAATATCAAAAAGCAAACGAAGCTACGGTTGAACAATATGAAATATCGAGAATACGTTAATCGAGTCTTTTGTTTCCGCATTACTTAACCCTTTAATGCCGAGATGGTAGTAAATGGTATGGAAAATCCTATACCCTCCGGCATTAAAGGGTTAATACAACTCCTCGATACAATCTTATGTCATGCAAGATAAAATTTAATGTTGACTTATATGCGTTTACCGACAAAACTAATTACATTTTATGGGTAGTAGTAATAAGAGATGTAATAGTAAATTTATACAACATAAATACAATGCTAGGCCCTAGTTTTGATACTTATAGAACATGTAGGCCTAATGGCAACGTAAATAGCAATTGAAATAACTTATTGGTCCGTTTGTAGTAGCAATTGAAATATACATTAATATAACAGCGACAACAATAGAAATATAGACAGTGATGGAGATGATAACAGTTACAGTGAATAGATCATAATGTATAAAGAAGAACAAGAAGACGAAAAACATGAGAACAAGAACAAATTCAAGAAGAAGTAGAAAAACAAGACATGACTGTCGCTAGTGTCGCTTAGACCTAAACTGATGTAAGCAATTATTATGGTAGTCAAATTATTATTCGTTGTAGTGGCATACAAGATGCCATTACAGTGAACGCCGCTGAGTAGATGTATCTTTATGAGGCGCTAAACAAATTTTGAGTATCGAAAACTGAACGAATGGCAAATGTTTGTGGTTGTTCAAAGGCATTCTGTCATTTTTTCCATTGTTATTAGCGTGGCCCTCCCCCTTTCTTCAAGCCTGGGTCTGACATTATCGAGCAAGAAACCTTTGTCTTTTGCTTTCTAACGTCACTGTGTCATTCAAATGACGACTAACATGGCCCCCTCCTTTCTCCAGGCTTGGGACTGGTACTGCCAAAGTACGAACATGATTATTATGATCTGTGAGAGTGAATACCGCATTTAAAAGCATTGAATCGTTGAAATTCCTTGGCTGTGTTGAGCTGTCTTCGCCACTTCTTCATATTATGAAGACGTCGTATTGCACGGGTCAAATGCGTTGCGCATAACAGCGCAAAAAAATAATTGCATCGTTGGGCCGCTCACTGTCTGGGGCAAAGAATGAAGGGGAGAAATGCAGAGGGAGGGGTATGGGAAGAGAGGGGAGGGAGGGAGAGGAAGGGAGAGAGTTGTGAGAGTGAGTGACATGTGAAGAGGGTCTGACAGAAAATGGGGAGGGTGAGACATACACAGACGTCGATAGAGAGAGCGACATATACAATGCCATGTATATACATAATAATAGCCTAGCTATAACATATTATTATGTTATAGTTAAGATTGCATTTACATGTAGGCTACTCCAGATTGTTAACACTGAAATGATGATTCCTATATACATGTCTACCATCTTGAATTTGAAAGCGTGCATAGGCAGCTCTACCAGTGGGACTTGTAATCCCCTTCCGGGTTTTTCGGTTGTAACCAACTGCTCTGTCTGTGTGTCTACTTCGAGATAGACTTTGGTATCTTGGTGCAATACAAATTGATGGATATATATATATATATATATATATTATATAGGCTATATATATATATATATATATATATATAATTTAAATATAAAATTTAGTGATTAATCAGCTCAAAACAAGCATAACATGTATTCATGATTTATACTCATACGTCGTCAGTGACGACGTCAGGAACAACTTCAATATTATTGTGAAGTGGCGACTACAATGCTATCGACGTCTGATGAATATCAACACCAATTAATCATGATCAGAAAAACATCCTAACGACGATGCGTCGGGTCTACAGTAGACGGTGAATAGTCTCGCATTTGGTAGGAGATACCTCTCTGTGTATACAGACTATAGTATAGTCAGACTATAGTCATATACTATACGTGTATGATCCTTTAATTGAATAGGAGCTGAAATGGTATATAATTATGATGGTTTTTATATAACATTGCTACTAAATCAAGAATGCATTGATCTAATATATTTAGGCCTATATTTATTTATTTATTTATTTATTTATTTATTTATTTATTTATTTATTTATTTATTTATTTATTTATTTATTTATTTTGGAGATTTGCATGAAGCCCTTTTAATGTAGGCTAATCAGATGCGCTCCCTGCCCAGCCACGGCTTGATATGACAGTTTCGTGATTCTTAAGTAACAAAGTGGAGTGGCCTTTGCGCACAAAGCGCAATGTAACAGGAAAGCCATTTGGACCAGCGATCGAAATTGAGCGGTGCTATCCGATAGCAGATGGGTGCTCAGTTGAGAGAGCGCTGGTCGATAAACTGAGAGTCATCCACGTGACCCGGGTTCAAGCTTCATACAGGGCAAAAATTTATTTTTTATTTTCTGTTAGCTGCCATTGGCGCTTTCTGTTGTGTTGCTTGACTCTGGTTCTGCTGAAAAAAATAAGATAACCCCTCCCACTTCTGGGTTGGTCGAACCAGGAGTGATCCAGCACTTAAGCCACATTATTAAGCCTTTCGCCCCTGGGTTCCCGTCACTCAATGGCTAACAAACCGAAATATCGGTTTCTCGGGCGATAGGGTTAGGCCGAACCCACTCTGTAAAGCAGACCTGCGTGCCGTGTTATAGTGGGCCGTATTTCGTATAACCTGTACTGTAATCATTCTGCGGTGTGTCGGATTGAGCTATTAACCCTTTAACCCTCAGGCTACCAAGCTTTTTTTGTAACACTGACTACCAAGAGGGGGGGGGTGGTTACCACCCCCCCTGGATTTTGTGTTTGGTTTGAGATATCATAACTTGTAATACATCAATGGATTCAGCATTCATTTCTGCACAAAATGGTATATTTAGGTTTGAAATATATGAAAGCACCCCGGAATTATGAATTTTTTTCCGTAGGCACCCGTCGATTTCACAAAATGCATACTTTCGCATAAGCAAAATATTAGATTCTGTGTGTTTTTAACATAATTTATTTATTTAAATATAATAAAGTCCAATATCCAACTATAAAAACTAGTAATAAGTTAGTTTTAAATTCAATAAAAAGAAAAAAAACATGTATTAGCTGCTGAAAAACGTTTACGGAGACTTATCGGTTTACGTTGTAAAAAAACCCAACATTTTCACACATTTAAATTTATTTTGAGCACTTCCGGTCATCAAATGTCAAATTAATTGGTATCAAAAGATAGCCCTAAATGCCCTCTATAGAATGGCATAATTTACTTCTCTTGAAAAATAAATTATTCATAATTTTTAATAGGAAAAACATGAAAATTTTATAAAAATAAAACACCTTTTTATATATTTTAATTTATTGTAAGCACTTCCGGTTGTCAAAAGACAACTCCGTGACCACCACAATGTAGCCCCACATTCCCTCTACAGAATGGTGTAATTCGTGTCTCTTCATGTCAAAGGACGGATAAGATACAGCCAATAATCTAAGAGGGGGGGTGGTATCCACCCCCCCCTGGTGCCTCGGGTATATCGGGTATAACTTTTGAATGGTATGGTATATCATCACACATTTTAGCTCAAAATGTGTGCAAATGAATCCTCTACAGATACCTAAAACGTCAAAATTTTATTCCAAACGAAAAAAGTTTTATTTGGAAAAAACCTAGGGGGGGGGGTGGATACCACCCCCCCTGGTAGCCCGAGGGTTAAAGGGTAGAGGCAATATAGTGTACTTCTACTGGTCGATGTACTTAGAAGGCACTGGAGACGTTCCTACAAGCATATTGTTATGTTTTATTTCACCAGATTTCACTATGGTAGACTCTCTAAGAAATTCAGAACTAAAAATAGATGTAGGCGCCCCCTTTCTACTCAGAGGCGCTCCCGACTACAGCATTGATACTGTGTCAGAGTTTTCACGCCGAAGTGCCACGTTATGTCATAGGAAATACAAGGAGGTGTCTTCTCACCCACTTCCTTCATTCCCGCTAGTATTGTTCTAACAGAACACTGCACTGGCTTATTTTTTGGGTACAAATGTCCACGTCCAACAAGCGTTTATACAAGTCAACGTCTGCTGTTTTGCTCTATACATATACCCATGTTTCGCTGATTTTCATAAGTAGGCCTAAACTGCACTTGAAACACAACTAATAAACCTGTCCCTTAGTACGAAACCGTACTCTGTAATTTCCTATTGTTTTCACTAATGTTTCTTACATGATTGACAACAACACTGCTTTTTGGTTTCACTTTTTTCTAATTCGTTCATTTGGGCTAGTGGGCAGTGGCGACAATGTTGCCACTACAAGTTTTGGCTTCATGGGCAGTGGCAACAATGTTGCCACTACAAGTTTCGGCTTCATGGGTATAGGACACAATATTGCCATTTTTTTAAAGTCAACTTTTCCACATGACGAATATATTCCCTCTATATGGTTAGTTAGCAGGCATATAATATGTAATTATTATTGTTGTAACTGTTCAGGGCCATTATGCCCTTTAAAGGGTTAAACAAAGATTATTAAGATGGTGGTTCACCTTGGTTTCGTTTTAGGACTATGGATTATAAATTAGTAATGCGCGTTGTCGATAATATACTTATAAAACACCTGAGACATTTAAAAGAGGTGTGTTATTATTCTGGAATATTCAGAGACAGCATTTGACATGCATCTGGCCTTGTAGCGCGAACGTTGGATCTTTCTCTCCAGTGAGAATAAATTAATAGGACGTTGAGCAAGTTTTTCACTTAAAGTTTCATGTCTGACGAAAATCATGCCCATTTGCCCACAAATGCACCGTGCGCATGTAGATAAATATTTGTAATAGTCGCTACAGTGCGTTTGCTGGCGGTTCAGTAATCTACATACTTACTGACATACCTGCTGTAATTAATAATACAGACCGCTGATAATTATCTCTTATTTGGCAACATTTTGAATTGCAGTGACCTTCAACTTTGCATCACGGTGAGTTTAGTGTAGAAGTCAAAAATTAATGTCTGATGATTTATTTAAATAGCTTCATATAATATGTTTAAATGGTGTCTAAACATCATTACCCATTTAGTCCGTTATGTATATTATTTCATCTAATTGTACCATGTCTGTAAACCAAAATGCGGTTTGCAATAAATATTGATGAATTAATTGAACATTCTATTAAGACCAATGTTATATAAATATGCGGCTAATTAAGTAGCAGAATGATTAAAATTATTAGTAAATCCGCCAGTGGTTAAATTTATTCAGTGCCAGTCCCAAGCCCGGATAAAGAGGGAGAGCGTCGATAATGATCTTTGCTATCACACACATTAAACTTCAACTACCACTAGTACTAAAATGATTATTGCGTCTAAGTTGCAAGACATCGTTCATAACGTTTTCAGCCCGCATTCCTTAGACACCTTTAAAATGGTAAATGTAGTTACTATATAAAATTTGGATTGAGATGTTTACAGAGGTGAGGACGAAGAGCTGTAGCATGTTGCGAATACAGAGAAAGATACATGTATGTGGATACAGACGGTTCATGGTGCAATACCTTGTAATATTATTGAAGACGGGTAACGAGAAGATAACGGTTAGATCACGTGGGTTCAATCCCTCTGCTCCTCTGACACGATTACTGTGTACAAGACAATGGGCAAGTCTTTTCACTCACAATGTCCCTCATCATTACAGTTTGAACTGCTGAGCATGCGCACGCAGCCATATTGAATTGATCACAACTGTATTTATTTAAAAATAACAATGCTATTGCTTATAACATTGATGTCTTTTCGTTGTGCCTACATTAATTTAAAGTGTTTCGAAATTTGAATCACCAGCATATACGGCCGTTTATTGCTTTGCAAATTAATAGTATATGATATATTCGTTTAAAAGGTGTTCAATTATCATCATCATATTTTTGTACGGACCCTGAGCAAGTCTTTCGTTTGCAATGACTATCAGCTCATTTTAGACTGCTGAGCGTGCAAACGCTGCTATGAAATTGATGACAACTGTTGCTATCTTTTAATAATATTTTCAATTGCTTAGAACATTGTTGATGAATTAATTTAAACATTTATACACGTTATCATAATACACTAAGTTTATTACATAAGAAATTGCAACAATCATGTAAAGATAATGATAACGATTTAAATTGATCATGACAATGACAATGACGATGACAACGGCGACGACAACGTTGGTTTACTTAAGGCGATATTGGGGAGAGTTTCTGTAATATGATAGTGGCACTTATCATTGGTTGAGGATAATTATACACCCTTTTTGAAATAATTTCCATACATTATAGCACTTGCCATGGACCAAAATTCGGTATACAATTAAATTATTAAACACAGTATTGTTCCAATCGAGGCGGAGATAATGAAAAATTCTCCGAAATTAATGAGACACCTTTTTAAAATGGACATTTAAATATATAAGTTAAAACAGACTTCAATAACATTATTGTTTTCCTGAAATGCTCAAGCAAGAGATCCATCCTCGGCTTGATAAGATGCTCAAACAAATTCTTCAGTTTAGAGTTTCACTTCCCTCCCCTCGTCACAGAATGTCACAGAAGTAACCACAATAATTCCAGACAAAATACAATATGCTTAGACGCTCATCTGTCTGTCTGATTGTATTTCGTTTGATTAAGCGCCTGTGAATAAACTGTTTCCCGCGACTTTTCTTGTTGTGGACGCTACAGAAAAAAATCGAGAATTAAAATACGATTACAATTCGCCCTATATGACATACAAGCGCTATTTCTCCCTCACTGTTCACACTCTGACGTTGCAAGTCCCAAAAGTAGGCAAAGGGTGACGCTAATGATCTTTGATTGCAGTGCGTTCGTCTTGAAAATTGAATTCACCTCGTTTATATGAAAGTAATATGCGCACGAGAAATGGACAAGCTTTGAAGTGGACGGGGAGGAGTTGGAGGTGGTGACAAGTTTCTGCTTCTTGGGAGCCATGATAGAAAGCGATGGTGGATGTGACAGAAAGTATATTATATAAAAATGTGACACAAAACTCGTAAAATCTTTCTTTCGAGTTAGGTCCAATTTTCCGCAATGAACAAAGTTAAGCCACTTTATCAGAGACCAACCTCGTCACACCCTTAGGCGACTCCTTCAATGCCAGTCCCAAGGCTGGTTAAAGAAGGAAGCGACGGTAATTATCCTTGTAATGACAAGTAGTCCAACCAAGCTCTAGAAATCTCGATGAACTTGAAGATCTTTAGAGGCATATAGGGCCTAAAAGATTATAATATACATGAACTGCACATGTAACGACACGCTTAGTGAATCAATTATTTTCTGTCCCTGAAGAATATCAAAACTGTCATAATTAGACGTAGTTGGGTCGGGAGCGTTTCAGATCTGCCCACCTTGAAGTAGCTTTATATAAAATATTCTTGAAAATAATCGGATTGTTTAACAGACGAGAATTTTTATTATACCATAAATGCGCCTAAACTTGTCCTAAGAAAGAGCCCAAAATTAATGTGCCAGACAATTTTTTTAGAATGTAAAGGCCTCTGTTGAAATAAACTGTCGTTAAACTCTAGATCCTTTGGGTCAGTAATAACGCAATTCTTGCTATTTTACGCTATGATTATCATGAACAAACTAGATAATAGAGTTGTTGGACAAAACACCTTTTTATTGTATTTACTACGAGCTATATAAAACCAGAGTTAAAAATAAAATAGAATGTGAACTCCAAGCTTCAAAACAGGGCAATAGTCAACACAAAGAGCAAGACTAGTGTAAATGCTTCTCAGTATACCCTTTCAAAGGCAGATGGCGTTTGTAAAATCAGTAGTTGGACGTCATTTAAAAACGCATGCGTTCGAGCATGCGCATTATGCACCCAAACACGCACAAATCTATAATTATTCCTTGTTTACCACCGTTATTCGTAACCAGAAAATACTTTGTGTTAATTACACAAGAAATGTAAGGAAAGAAAATGGATGATAACTATTATGAGAACAGCACTGTATAAATCATTAGATTCGATTCAGTTGTTATGTTTTTAAATAAACCACTGCAGGAAAACATTATACACATGGGTTTATGTGTTTTTCTTTGACCGATTAACTAAAGGAGGAAATGTTGAAGTTATTACAATTAACACTCGAGTGCCCAAGGTATTTTTGGTACACGAAGGCCCAAGGGAGGGGGGGGGGGGTCGCGCGGACTCCAGCGTTTTCATGATAATTTCATGAGAAGGGATTGGAATATCGTTTCAGAATTTAGTTTTATGTACTCCCAAATGAAAGGCATGGCACGGAAAGGGTTAAAAATGTTCTCAGGTGACCACAGCAGGAAACGAGCTCTGGAGATTGAAGTGCCAGTCAAAAGCTTGCGTGATGGAGGAGGGCTAAACTAACGATAATCGTTATTAAACTGTTTCAAATGATGCCGAACAAATCTAAAAATATTACAGAAGCTTCATACATATAGCATAACTTAAATCTATTATTACGGTGTTTAGTGAATCTCAGACTGACTATTATACTTTTGTTGGAGTTCCTTTTGCAATACACTCATGTATTATCTGGCTACGAATAACAATGGTAAAAGGTGTGAATATGTGTGGGTTTGAGTGCGTGATGCGCATGCTCTTCCACATGCGTGTGCGATGACAGTACGACTTTCCAAAACTGTAAGATACATAGATTGAAAATGTATGTGTAATTGAAGTTTAATGTCACTGTGTGGTCACAAAGACCATTAGCGACGCCATCCTCCTTTAACCAGGCTTGGGACTGGCACAATTATTTTAAACATTGATATAGTACAGCTAATATTGCTAATAGTACTACTATTAAGCGCGGTGGTGTAGTGGTGGCGTCGTTGCCTTGGAGCCGGAAGTTTCGAGAAGAGCTTGAAGGGGCGCAATGACAAGTGCACATACAAATTCTAATGCAGACGATTTTAACCCTTGAACGGTAACCTTTTTTTTACACCGGTCCCCGGTAACCTGGGGGTGTTTTATACCCCCAGGGGTAACTGCTGTTATTTGTGAGGTAGGAATGAATTTTTCTAAACGATACATGCAGCAGTAGTAGTAGTAGTAGTAGTCGTAGTCGTAGTCGTAGTAGTGGTCGTAGTAGTCGAAGTCGTAGTCGTAGTCGTAGTAGTAGTAGTAGTTGTAGTAGTAGTAGTCGTAGTCGTAGTAGTCGTAGTAGTAGTAGTAGTAGTAGTAGTAGTAGTAGTAGTAGTAGTGGTAGTAGTAGTAGTAGTAGTAGTCGTAGTCGTAGTAGTCGTAGTAGTCGTAGTCGTAGTAGTAGTAGTCGTAGTCGTAGTAGTCGTAGTAGTAGTCGTCGTAGTCGTCGTAGTCGCCGTAGTAGTAGTCGTCGTAGTAGTTGTAGTCGTAGTCGTAGTAGTAGTCGTAGTAGTCGTCGTAGTAGTTGTAGTCGTAGTCGTAGTAATAGTAGTAGTGGTCGTAGTAGTAGTCGTAGTAGTAGTAGTAGTGATAGTAGTAGTAGTAGTCATAGTAGTAGTAGTCGTAGTAGTCGTAGTAGTAGTAGTAGTAGTCGTAGTAGACGTAGTAGTCGTAGTCGTAGTCGTGGTAGTCGTGCTAGTCGTAGTAGTCGTAGTCGTAGTAGTCGTAGTCGTAGTAGTAGTAGTCGTAGTAGTCGTAGTAGTAGTCGTAGTAGTCGTAGTAGTAGTAGTAGTAGTAGTAGTCGTAGTCGTAGTCGTAGTAGTCGCAGTAGTCGTAGTCGTAGTAGTAGTAGTAGTCGTAGTAGTTGTAGTACTAGTAGTAGTCGTCGTAGTCGTGGTAGTAGTCGTCGTAGTCGTAGTCGTCGTAGTAGTAGTCGTCGTAGTAGCTGTAGTCGTAGTCGTAGTAGTAGTCGTAGTAGTCGTCGTAGTAGTTGTAGTTGTAGTCGTAGTCGTAGTAGTCGTCGTAGTAGTCGTAGTAGTAGTAGTAGTAGTAGTCGTAGTCGTAGACGTAGTAGTCGTAGTCGTAGCCGTGGTAGTCGTGCTAGTCGTAGTAGTCGTAGTCGTAGTAGTCGTAGTCGTAGTAGTAGTAGTAGTAGTAGTCGTAGTAGTAGTAGTAGTAGTAGTAGTAGTAGTAGTAGTAGTAGTGGTAGTGGTAGTGGTAGTCGTAGTAGTAGTCGTAGTCGTAGCAGTAGTAGTAGTAGTAGTAGTAGTAGTAGTAGCAGTAGCAGTAGCAGTAGCAGTAGCAGTAGTGGTAGTGGTAGTGGTAGTGGTAGTAGTAGTAGTAGTAGTAGTAGTAGTAGTAGTAGTAGTAGTAGTAGTAGTAGTAGTAGTAGTAGTAGTAGTAGTAGTAGTAGTAGTAGTAGTAGTAGTAGTAGTAGTAATATCACTTGAGTTTTTGTTTTGTATGTTATGTAGGTGTAAAGATACCATATGTTATTTGTTTGGATATGGACTAAGAATTTTAGATTCTCCTTTGCAATTAGGTTTTCTTCATAACAACTCGTTTTTCGCCACCATAATTATTGAAAATATGTTGACAGTAGCCCGGGGGGGCCTATGCATATCTTTTTTTAATGAAATTGAAGTATGGTCAATATTAGGAAAAGTCACCAAAGCGATTGTAAAAATTTCTAGTACTTCCTTTAACCCTCAGGCTACCAAGCTTTTTTTGTAACACTGACTACCAAGGGGGGGGGGTGGTTACCACCCCACCCCCCTGGATTTTGGGTTTGGTTTGAGATATCATAACTTGTAATACACCTATGGATTCAGCATTCATTTCTGCACAAAATGGTATATTTAGGTTTAAAATATATGAAAGCACCCCGAAGTTATGAATTTTTTACCGTAGGCACCCGTCGATTCCACAAAATGCATACTTTCGCATAAGCAAAATATTAGATTCTGTGTATTTTTAACAATTTATTTAATTAAAAATAGTTTACATATAATAAAGTCCAATATTCAACTATAAAAACTAGTAATAAGTTAGTTTTAGTAACAATAAAAAGAGAAAAAAACATGTAAAACATGCTGAAAAACGTTTACGCAGACTTATCGGTTTGCGTTGTAAAAAAAACCAACATTTTCACACATTTAAATTTATTTTTAGCACTTCCGGTCATCAAATGTCAAATTAATTGGTATCAAAAAATAGCCCTAAATGCCCTCTATAGAATGACATAATTTATTTCTCTTAAAAAATAAATTATGAATATTTTTTAATAGGAAAAACATGAACATTGGATGAAAATAAAACACCTTTATTTATATTTTAATTTATTTTGAGCACTTTCGGTTGTCCAAAGACAACTCCGTGACCACCACAATGTAGCCCCACATTCCCTCTACAGAATGGTGTAATTGTTGTCTCTTCATGTCAAAGGACGGATAAGATACAGCCGATAATCTAAGGGGGGGGGTGGTATCCACCCCCCCTCTGGTGCCTCGGGTATATCGGGTATAAGTTTTGAATGGTATGGTATATCATCACACATTTTAGCTCAAAATGTGTGCAAATGAATCCTCTACAGCTACCTAAAACGTCAAAATTTTATTCCTAACGAAAAAAGTTTGATTTGGGAAAAACCTAGGGGGGGGTGGATACCACCCCCCCTGGTAGCCCGAGGGTTAATAGCAGCAGTTACAACAGTCTGGGGGTAGAAATTACCCCCAGGTTACCGTTCAAGGGTTAATCGTGATTCAGCATTTCTCTGTATTCCTTACTAAAATAAAGAGTGACTTGAAGATTTTTCAAAACTTGCAACTTATATAAAATAATTATTTTCCAAAACAGGTGTACAAAATACACCTCTGTAAATGTGTGACTTGTACCTAAAAGCAGAAATTTTCACGTTAGACACCGCTGGACAAGCCTATACAAGGTGGGCAAAAAGACCCCATTCGGTTTTTGTCAATATCCTGGCCAGAAGTAAGTATTTGGAAATGAAATTTCACAGTCTTAAAAACAATTGATATTTAAACATGGGGTAATTAAAAAGTGTTTATACATGTAAAGTAAAGAGTAAAATTATAATTATGTTAGTATGGAAAGGCAGTGGAAGGAGAAAGATACATTTGGATACATATAGTGCAACCAACCATCGATTGAAGACGGCTAAAGATAGGACAAGGTAATGTTTAGGTCACGTGGGTTCAATCCTTCTTCTCCTCTCAAACGGTTATAATACTTTTCATTATTCATTAGAGGCAACCGAATTGTTGAATAAACGTAAATTATAATACATTATATCATAAATGCGTCTGTACTTTCCAAAAAAGAGCTGAAGTATGCCAAGCAAATTTTTTGAAGGGCAACGGCCTCTGTTGTCCTAAGCTGTCGTTAAACTATGGATACATTTCTGAGGCATTTCTGGCTACCTGACGCTATGATTATCAAACGAGATTATAGATTTGTTTACAAAACACCTTTTTATTGTATTTTACTGCGGCTATATAAATAAAAGGTAAGAATGAAATTTACTTTCTAATTCTCCTTTTGTGTTGTCTCTCCCAAGATAAGAGCTAAGATAAGTGCATGTTTGTATGAGCACTTATTAAAATTCCCTTCAAGTTCTCTACTCAGAGACGCTCCCGACTGCAGAGCGGACACTGCATCGGAGTTTCACGCCGAAGTGCTGAACAATTGCGAGTGAAGGACTTGCCCAAGGTCCCTAAACTAAGTGACTTGAGGTGGGATTCAAACCTGCAACCTTCCGGCTGCAAGGCAACGAACATACCCAGCTTTGAGGAAATGCCTGTGTTAGGCTAACTGAATAGTGGGAACTGTTCATTGCAAGCTTATTTCGGTCTGTGTGAACAGCATGTGTTGCTTGCCATGAGGAGGCGTCAGACTAGGTCAATTATAAATATTAGTCAACACAAGGAACTTGATGATGCGGGATTGTTTATCTGTATACCCTCTCAAACGTTATGTGATGCTATGATTATCATGAACAAACGAGATTATAGTTGTTTACAAAACACCTTTTTTATTGCATTTACATGTGGCTATATAAATTAATGACTAAGACTGAACAATAAATAGAGTTATCTGTTGCGCTCGCAATATCATAGTGGAAAATACTTTATGTTATTTAGATAAGAAATTACAAGAAAACCAAAGAAATAAAAAGATAACTGTTCTGAAAGCAGCGCTGTATAAATTATGGATTTGAAGAAGCTGCTATGTTTTTAAATAAATCACAGAACCGCAATTATTTATTTTTCCGTCATTGTCAGATTCACTGTATTAAATAGAGGCAAACGAGGAAAGTTGACACTAAACACCGTAATAATGTATTTTACTTATCATATATGAGGGAAGTTTTCGCCTCATTTTTTTAAATTGTCAGAGCAACGATTTGACGTCAAACAATTGAAAATATATTTCAGACATATTATCATGTGTGCAATACACACTGCCTTATGTATATCAAAATTCATCGGTCAAGCAGTGCCTTACAATGTTAGCGTAACTCGAAAGATAATAAAAGATTCGCAATCGAAAAACATCATCAAGGCATCTGCTGTTATTTTCTCATTATTGCAACACCTATTATAATGTCGTATAGGCCTACACGCGGGTGGGATAAACAAATTCTACTAAGCTGTCCAAAGCCAAAATAAGATACAACCATTCTCATTGCATTCATGCATGTTTTTGAGACCAACAAAATGTTTTGGCATTATAGACACCTTTTAAACGTTAATTACAATTGCTATATAC
Organism: Lumbricus rubellus; assembly: GCA_945859605.1. NCBI lineage: Eukaryota > Metazoa > Annelida > Clitellata > Crassiclitellata > Lumbricidae > Lumbricus > Lumbricus rubellus. The sequence goes on from OX243821.1 coordinate 28,258,607, forward strand.
AAATGGTTCTTTGCAAATATGTAATTTTGTGTTATTGAGAAAAATGGTGGGAGACCCATTCCAACTCCTCTTCTTGTACCGTCCATGCATGCGTTAAGAATTCATTCAAACGTTTATTTAAAGCACAATTATTGGTTGCTGACACACGATAATCTTACGTAAACAATATTCTAGCATATCTAAAGCAAAAAGTTTCTCAGATGACGTGATTGGACAAGCTCAAGCATTTTGTTAGTGTAGAAACTAAACACCTTTAAAACGTATCGCCTATTCATACACACTCTGCTTATGCCAAGCCCATGCGTGTGTAAAGGAGTAGGTCGTCGCTAAATATCTTTAATTGATCGTTAAGCAAATTAATGCGCCGTGGACCCTATACGGGTTCTTCAGAAAGATCATTAGCATTAAACACCTTTTAAATGTTGTTTACAATTACTATATAGAAATGATTCGTTGAAAATTTGGAATTGCAGTAGCAATGTACATATCTCTAGAAATCTCAGTGTTACTGTACTGGAAGATCTTTACAGACATCACGGTGCTTACAACATATTTCAAAATATAAACATACACTAAAAAACTAGAATCTCATGCGTTACATCATAACACATAATTTGACACTTAAACAACTTTGAGCTACAGAATCATTTCAACGTACACAAGCAGAAGCAGTAAATGTTAACGAATAAAATAAGCCTAAGTTCAGTTTTGTGGTACGCTGGTAATACAATACATGTGCAAAAGCTTATAATTAACGAAAACTATCTGCTGAATGACATATTTCTAAATTTTAATTTAAAAAAAAATTATAGCAGCGTGCAATTAAAACTTTTCAGTCTGTAATTAAGATGTCTTTACGCATCCGAAAAACATATCATATCGATCCTTATATTCATTTAACTATTAATTTTATACAGCGCCCTTCTGGATAACAATTCGATGATACGGACATGCAAGGAAATCTTTAGTAATTTATAGACAGTTTTTGACAAGTTCCGCAATCACATGGAGAATAATCGAAGCGGATGGAGAGTGCCTTATTTTCTAAAGGTTAATATAGGAATGCACTATAATCATAATTATAATAGCCATAAAGTTGCCTCTTGCATTTTATCTGACCGAAGTGAACTTTAGTGGTATGTTTACATTATTAAAGAGACATTTTCAAGCTTTAAAAAGGTTTCCAAAACAATCGCTCTTCAAGCAAATGAACTAAATACGCTTTGCAAAACAAAGTTCTTATAAAAACATTTATCCCTTAAAAGAGGTGTCCAAAAAAATCAACATATTACTGTAATACCTTGTACATCAAAAAGACTCAGAAAATCAGCCAAAAAGACGCCAATGTGCAGACCATTAAATGAGCCGATCTGTCAAGTTTCTCAGACCGGAAGTTGGCCTACGCGCTTGCTTCCGCCTCGATGGACTTGAGGCAGTGGTCCTTTTCCTCTGCGTCCGATCGTCCGTATTTATCAGAGTCGTAGGCGGTCGTCATAAGGAAATCCTTGGCTTTCGTTAAGGAAGCGTTGGCTGCAAAAAGGTTTTCGTAGATGAGTGCGGCTACGACACCACCAAGGATTGGACCACACCAGTAAACCTAGGATAGAAGAAGATTCGATTAGCGAGTGTGGTTATTGTTGTTGATATCTTTATTATGATGTCATTTTATTGTTATTGTTATTATTTATTATAGTTGCAGTAGCAGTAGCAGCAGCATTAGCAGCAGCTGCAGATTTCAACACCTTTATAAACGATTCTAAGTATCTTATAAAAGATTAACGAACGATGAAAAACGCGAATGCTCCGTAAGCCAAACAATCATAACCCGTACTTAGTTAGACTCAGTGTCATAACAAACCTACGACAGAGGAGGATTCGATTTATAAGCGAGTGTGATTATTGCGTTATTGTTGCTTTTCTTGTTATTGTTATTGATTTAATGCAACAGAAAGCAACTATTGTCCGTAATATGGAGGAATCTGGAACGGCTAAAATAAATCATGCTTTATTAAATTCTGGCTATTATTATTATTTTTAAAATTTATTATTATTATCATCGCCATTATCATTATGACTGCCAGTTCAATTACCAGCTGTAGCATTAGCACTAATACTGTTATTACTGGTTAGGCACATGTAGGTCATGTCATGAGAGGTTAATAAATGGACGATGAATTAGCCCTTAACCATTAACCTTTGAACCGACCCGATTCAACATTCTAATTAGCCAATAGCCATCAAAGGATTTGACTTACGTGACAAATTACCTATCAATTGAAATGTCATGTTACTATGATTGAGACAAAGTTTTAATCAAGCAATATTGCTCCGCCCACCTGTCAATCAAATATTGCCCCGCCCACCTGTCAATCAAACCGTCCTAGGTCATTGACTGTCAAACGTGTAGAACTATCTTTAATAATAATTATCTTTTTTGACGTCAACAAGGCTTTGTTTGTAGGATAGTAAATCAAAGCACATCACTGTTGTTAATCATTAGCGTGGGCTTCAAGTTTATAAGGATATGCGCTTGAGAGGGGCTCGGTTGGCTCACGAGGGTTGAGATGCAGCTGTCAGGGTGGTTTCGAATGGAAACTGAGTCTGTGTGGGTTTGTTGAGAGCGATAGAGATTGGAGGTCTGGGTGGATTGTGTGTTCAGCGTTTATCCACCATTCGATCGGGAGAGAGACAAAGAGAGAGAGAGAGACACACACACAGACAGACAGACAGACAGACAGATAGACAGACAGACAGATACAGAGACAGACAGAAACAGAGACAAAGACAGAGACAGAGACAGAGAGACAGAGAGACAGAGAGAGACAGACAGACAAACAGACAGATAGATAGACAGACAGACAGACAGATAGATAGACAGACAGACAGAGACACGGAGAATGAGGAGAGACAGAGACAGACAGAGACAGACAGAGATAGTTCGAATCCACGTCACCGCGTAAGGACCTTGGGCAAGTCCTTCACTCGCAATTGCTCAGAGCTTCGGCGTGAAACTTCGATGCGGTGTCCGCTCTGCATTGAGGAGCGCCTCTGAGTATGAGTAGAGCTTAAAGGGGCGCTATAACAAATGCGCATACAAAAAATAGTCGTTCATTCTCTGTTGCTGGTCCTACAACATGGAATGACCTCCCTGTTACAATGTGCTTAATTCCCATGCATCACTCCACACTTTTTCTTTTATGAGCCTCATAACTGTCTTGTTTAGCCGTGGTTGGGCCAGGAGCGCTTCTGAGTAGACTACCTTTAAGATGTGCAATATCAAATTTCTTGAATAAATAAATTTTGAAGGCGCAAGGACGTGGTAATTCACTTGGGTAGATTGACACCTTTGCAACGGCGGCAACTAATGCTATATAAGTTGGCAATATTATTCACACACATCTGCAATTTTTCTCTTGATCGTGTTGGGTCCATATGACTTGACTTATGGCTCTGGCGCACCATCCGCCCGCATCAGCCGCTCCACTATAATTATTCTATAAGGACTTTTCTTAAAGTGCAGTTCTGTTGTACACAAAATGTACAGTTCTAAATGGATATGTGCAGTTGTAGAACCACTTATGTAAAGTTAAAACTTGCAAAAAGGTCATAGTCCTCCGATCGGAAGTGATTAACCATCGAGGATAGAAAAGGAGAGAAAGGGTTGTGCAGTTCTAAAAATTCTGTAGAAACAGCCCTGCTATGGATACTGGATAGTGTCCAGTCGACCCTGTCCTCTGCTGTCCGCGTCGCCTCCCCCACGGTTAACCCCGTCCTCAGGCAGTCTTCTTCCATCTCATAGCGTCCTGACATTCCAGGTACCAACGGTGGCGATTCTCTTTGCATTAATAAAAGCGTGTCTTTTCTCCTCTGGCCCATCGGCACCATCACTTCCTCTCTCGGCGTTGACCGTCTTCGGCTTTATTTCAAAATGGCCGACCAGCTTACAGATTTAAGATTATCTCGGCTTCCAGCAGACTTAGAATCGTCATCTTGGTGTCTAAACATACATAGTTAGGGGCGAGGATTCCAACAGAGCCATTGCAAATCTTCCCAAGAGCTTCAAATTATTTAAAATATGTTTCTTTGAACCCGGAGGTATGATAATGTGGGGTGCAGTGGTGTAGTGGTGGCGTCGTTTTCTTGGAGCCGGAAGGTTCGAGGTTCAAATCCACCTCGCCGCGTAAGGACCTTGGTCAAGTCCATCACTCACAATTGCTTATATATGCAGTGTTCGCTCTGCATTCGGGAGCGCCTCTGAGTAGAAATGGAGCTTGAATGGGCGCTATGACAAGTGCACATACAAACAAATTATGGTAGGGACTTGAAATGGGTGATATTAGCAAAGACCAGTTTCCATAATTATAATTATAGATCCTATAGTTTTGAAACGTGTCCTACTTCAACTATGCATAACAATACTTAGTTTTATTTACAGCCCAACAGATGTCTTGACCTTCAGACGTTTAACGTCTTATCGTTCAAGACGGATATATATATATATATATATATATAGACACCTCTAAAACAATATTAAACTATGCTACATAAGACGAAAAGACACGGTTATATCTTTCTAATGTTTTCAATAATTTACGACACCTTGGACTCAACTTGATAGCAGAAATTATGGCCACTTGATTGTTGGAATGCGTTGTAAAGTGTGAGCCCTGGATGCGCTGTGTGTATGTAGTTAATTGTGTAGTGCTATTTCGAGAGAGACAATTCGGAGGTGCTCTTGGCGTGACGACACAATGCGAAGACCCATGCATCAGTCCGTATTCAGCATTCATAATAATTATATGTCTATAATTTTTATTCATTACAGACTTCTAGAATAATTAAGTTATAATAAATTTTATTTATTACAGTCATGACCATCGGGGGAACTCATTCAGTAAATAATAGTGTCACCGTCTCTCTGTTTATGTAGCATCGCATAATTTTATTTTAGAGGTGTCTAATAGTTATTATTACATTTGCGTTTGGATTGTTCCGAAACGTGCCATAATTATTGTAACGTGTTTTGGTGATAGTGACGATACGAGCATATCCAGTCGACATAATAGTATTCCAAGCATACATGCCAACAACAGCTCATGAGGATGAAGAGGTGGATGACATGTATGAAGTGATAGAGGAAAGCCTGGCGAATATCAAAGGCAGCGAGTACGTGATTGTAATGGGTGATTGGAATGCAATAGTTGGAGAAGGAAGACAGGAGGGTATTGTAGGAAATTTTGGACTGGGGAGCAGAAACGAGAGAGGAGAAAAGCTGGTGGAATTCTGCAAAGGACAAAAACTGGTAGTGACAAACACATGGTTCCAACAGGAGAAAAGGCGCAGATATACATGGAAGGCACCAGGTGATAGGGAAAGGTATCAAATAGGTTACATCATGGTCAGAGAAAGATACAGAAACAGCGTAAAGAACTCAAGAGCCCTGCCGGGAGCTGATGCGGATACAGACCATAATCTTGTGGCCATGACAGTGAACCTGCAACTTAAGTTTGTCAAAAAGAAAAGAATAGCTAAAAGGAAGTGGGATAAGGAAAATATGAAGACGAAAAGTAACGAACTGTCAGAAAGAATAGAGGAAAGGGTAGAGGAGTCAAGTTCGGACGTAACAACAGAAGTTAGATGGAGGAACCTAAAGGAGATTGTGATTAGTGAGACGACAAAGATTGTGGGATTCCAGACGGGTGCAGAACCTCGTAAGCCATGGGTAACACCGAAGATGCTAGAGGATATGGAAGAAAGAAGAAAATGGAAGCATCAGAGTACCGAAGAAGCAAAGAAAGAGTACAAAAGACTGAACAACCAATTAAGGAGAACAACGGATAAAGCAAAAGAGGAATGGTGGGAGGAGAGATGCAAAGAGATGGAAATGCTTCAGGAAAAAGGACGACACGACCTAGTTTACAGCAGAATCAAGTCACTGGGAAAGAAGCCGAATATGGATAGAGGAAATGCAATCAAGAACAAAGACGGCAAGCTACTGGAGGACCCAGATGAGATAAGGAGTCGATGGAAGGAATACGTGGAAGAGTTATACATGGGAAACAGTAGCCTGGAGAACGAGGAGGAGGAACAGGCACAAGCACAGAATGGAAATGACAGAGGACTGGAGGTGCTCAAAGAGGAGATCATGGCTGCAATCAGTGATATGAAAAACAACAAGGCAGAGGGAATAGATAACATCCCCATTGAGATACTGAGGAACCTAGGAGAGAAGGCAATGGGAGAACTGGTGCGGCTGTGCCAGGACATCTACAATACTGGAGAGTGGCCAGAAGACTTCATGCAAACAATAATGATTCCAATCAAGAAAAAGCCAAACGCAACAACATGCGAGGACCACCGCACTATAAGTCTCCTTACCCATGCATCAAAGATTCTACTAAGAGTTATCACGAAAAGACTACAGGCAAGAGCAGAAAATGATAAATGCATTGGAGAGGATCAATTTGGCTTCAGAAAGGGAAGAGGAACAAGAGACGCGATTGCAGCACTGAGAATTCTAACAGAAAGAAGCATCCAGCATGGACAGGACATATTCATATGCTACGTTGACTATGAAAAAGCATTTGACAGGGTCGATTGGAAGAAGCTGATGAGTGCGTTAAGACGAATAGGAGTGGAATGGCAGGAAAGGAGATTGATAGGTAATCTATATATGGGACAGAAGGTGAAAATAAGAATTGATGGTGAATACTCGGAACCAGGAAAGATAGGAAGAGGTGTGAGGCAAGGATGCCCACTATCCCCAATATTGTTTAATATCTATATAGAAGAAATTGTAAGAGAAACACTGGAAGAAGTGAATGAGGGGATAAAGGTAGGAGGAAGACTGATAAAAGCTCTGAGGTTTGCGGACGATCAGGCAATGTTGGCAGGCACTCAAGAAGGATTACAAAGAATGATGGATCGACTGAACATGATATCGACAGAATACGACATGAAAATAAACATCAAAAAGACAAAGACTATGAGGATAAGCAAAGGAGGAAAGGAAGCAATTCTTAAGATCACAGTAAACGGAGAGGAAATAGAACAGGTAGAGAAATTCTGCTACCTAGGAAGTATGGTCACAGATGATGCAAGATGCCATATAGAAATAAAAAGAAGAATAGCCATGGGAAAAGACGCATTCAACAACAGAGGGGAACTACTCAGAGGAAAACTAAATATGAGCCTTAAAAAGAGGATGGTCAAGACGCTGGTGTGGAGTGTGGTCCTGTATGGGTCAGAAACATGGACAATGAGAAAGGATGACATAAGAAGATTGGAGGCTTTCGAAATGTGGATTTGGCGAAGAATGAAGCGTGTCAGCTGGATGGAACACAAGACAAACGAAGAAATACTGCAGATGGTGGGAGAGGAACGATCAATGATGGAGACAATACGGAGGCGACAGAGAAACTGGATTGGACACATCATGAGGAGTGACACCATAGTACGGGATATCATCGAAGGAAGAATGGAGGGGAAAAAGACAAGAGGAAGACCAAGAACAATGCTACTGGACTGGATGATGACAAAGGACGGTTACAGAGGGCTAAAGATGGATGCACAGAACAGATATGCGTGGCGTCATTGGACATATGAACCTGCCTGACGGCAGAGAACCAAAGAAGAAGAAGTTTTGGTGTTGAGAATGGTCGGTTTTTTGGTGTCATAATTATAAAGGTAGTTTGAATCACCTTCTTCTTGAGGATCCGAGTTCTGTGCTCCCGATATTTTTTGTTAATATAGCGTAGACTATTCGTGTTTCAGAGGTGTTTAAGTACAGCTCAATATGCAAACGAATACCGTGTCCTCTAGTCGCAAATATCTGTGTTTTCTCAAACTGTGATCGACCTTAGCTGTCTGATTTTATGACCTAACAAATTAAGCAGTAGTAAATTATCCTAAGCAGGATATAAATGCTCTTTCGAAATTATCAAGTGGTGACTTATGGCCGAGAAGAGAGGCTTGAGACACGTCAAAGTCAGATAGTCTATCAAATGTACATCAGGTGCTTGTGTTGATGTTGGTAGAACCGATCCTTTGGTAATTAATCAGTAAATCTATCAATAAATAGAATGGTGGCAGGCCTAAATGTAGGTGTGCATGTAAGTTATTCAGTCAATCAGTTTCGTTAGTTAGTTGATCAGTCTTTTTGTCGGTCATTTAGTCATTTATTCAGTCTGTCAGTCCGTCAGCCATTTAGCCAGTTATTCAGTCAATAAGTCTCGTTAGCTGGTAAATCAGTCATTTTCGGTCATTTAGTCATTTATTCAGGCAATCAGCCTGTTAGTTATTTAGTCATTTATTCACGCAATCATTTTGTGGGTCATTTAGTCATTTATTCACGCAATCAGCCAGCCAGTCATTTACTAATTCAGTATTTCACTCGATTTGCTAGTTCATCCATTCAGCCAATTAGTTATAGCCAGTCAGTTAGACGGTCGGAAATAATATTGTCAGCATCTATTTTGGCTGATCGAACGTTTTATAATCTTACCCAATGTTCGTGCCATATCCCCATGACAACGGCTGGTCCCAGCGTCCTAGCTGGATTCATACTCGATCCCGTGTACTTTATCTGAACAATGAGAAAAACACATCACGTCAGAAACAGTTTGTGGCCTACATTTTGGCGCTGTAGTCGGGAGCGCCTCTGAGTAGATACTCTAGAAATGTATGACATTTTGTGAATGCGTGTCGTTTGAGATTCAACAGATATAGATTGAGACTAGGTACAAAATTGTTCGTTTTGGGGCGCGCTGGTGCTGTGGGTATGTTCGCTGCCTTACAACCGAAGGGTTGCAGGTTCGAATCCACCTCAAGCGGCCGCGTAGGGTCCATGAGCAAGTCCCTCACTGAAATTGCCTGAACATCCGAATAAGTGCACGCGCTGTAGTCGGGAGCGCCTCTGAGTAGAAGCTCTAGATATGAAGAAATAAATAAAATTAATTAATTCAATAAATAATACGAAAGTGAGTGCATGACGAGGCTTTTGAAAGCTGGATTAATGTAGGGTAGATAAGTTACGAAATGTACGTGAATCAAGTTGAGTGAGGTATTGATAATAATAATATTATTATTATGATAACGTAGTGTTTCTAAAAAGCAGTTAAACACCTTTTTATCTATTTGCCTTTACCTATATAAATAAATGTCACAGCATCGGTTTTAAGTGGATCGGAATACATGAGACTTTCCATGAAAATGGTTTCATAATTTGACAGCCTTAATAATTATTCCCAACAAAAATCAATACGAATTCGTTTAAACTGAATTTCAACACGGTCACAGCCCCAAAAAGTGAAATTGGTCGCGTTTTTTGCTAGCAGTCGAATCCTTTTAAGCAAACGCGAGGAATAATAAATAAATCAATCAATCAATCAATCATTTAATCAATCAACTATCAATCATTCAGCCAATCAATCATTCAATTCGTTTATTTGAAGGCATAAAGATGTTACAGACATAACTTAAATAAACATTTTCGTTTAGGGCATTTACGAAGACAATGACATTCATTCATTCATTCATTCATTCATTCATTCATTCATTCATTCATTCATTCATTCATTCATTCATTCATTCATTCATTCATTCATTCATTCATTCATTCATTGTTTTCATTCTGTCATTCATTCATTCATTCATTCATTCATTCATTCATTCATTCATTCATTCATTCATGAATATCATTCATTCATATATTTTTCATTTATTCATTCATTCATTCATTTAGCATGTTTCTCTGGGCGTTGCATGTATGACAACAATTCATCTCAACCGGTTATACGGTCCTCTGACAAGCCGATGACCTCATGAATATCAATGTGCCGTAGATCCCTTGTGACGTAGGACAGCCAAGTATATCGCGGTCTCCCACGAGTCCTCTTCCGCTGAGGTGTAGCAATCAGAGCGCAGATATTGTTATGATTACCATTTGCATATGTGCTCAGAATACGTAAGTGGAAATTATGACGATTTTTAATCGTCAATGAAGAATTAAGTGATCTAGCTCGACGGTTATCCTTTAGAAAAAAATGGTAGATTTCAAGGCCGGAAGTGGTGATTAGGATCGCTGTTAATGGCTTTTAAAAGTCTCTCAACATAACAGTAAGTGATGACGATTAGTACATGAGATGGTATACAACAGTAACAAACGAGTGCACGCGTAAAGGCCGAAGCTGTTTACACACCTCTGTAAACTAAACATCTATAGTTATATAAATCGACCGGATTTGGCCTATTCATAATTGAGATTACACATTTTCATTCATGGTAATGTTCAACAGAAAGAGAGAAATATGAAATAAGAGAAAATGGGAAAATGGATGCAGCATTTTCAAGGCTGCAATCACGTTGCATTATCATACATTGCATTGTGCATTAGAGATCATACGCGTCATTTACAGCAGTGTTATCTGTTATTTAGCCTCTCACATGGAGAAAATTGTCGGGATGTGATTTGGTTTAAAACTCCAGTCTCTCTAAGGTCATCATACTATATAGTGTCTTGTTTTCACATCCCAGTATGATTCTCTGTTGTTTTTCATTCTTATACTGAATTTTATTGTATTACAATAATATATTGCATTGTTCTATTGTAATTACCATGGTGATGATGTATGCGTGCAATATATACAATAGATTAATTGCATTGTGCTATTCTATTGTAATGACCTCGATAAAGATGATGATAAATCTGCATTGTAGGCTTATAATGGTATTCACAAAAGAAACACGACGCCATTATTGAACTGAACCGTAAGTTTGTTGGAAAGCGTGATTGAATAGGACAAAGTTTGAATATAGAGCCACTGTGTGTTAACAAGCATCATTAGCGTCACCCTCCTCCTTTAAAACTAGTTGGGATTGGTTCTCCAATATCATGCCCAGCGGCACAGCAAAACAAGGCTGAGCGTTAACTTTAGTTGGTGATACACTTTAAACTTTAAAGGGTTAGATGCCCATTGGACTTCCTTGTTTCGAGCAATGGTTTACATTTATAATTTACGAGAATATTGAAGGTAGAAGATTCTAATCGGCTTTGAAATGGTCATGTAAAAGTCTTTATATCTTCATGGAACACGTTAAAAAGGTGTGCGAAATCAACTTTTATTTAGGGGTTTGATGCAGCGTTTACAACGTTGACTGAATTTATTCATAATGGCATAATCGATTATTTATCATTTGTAATTTTCTTACTCTTGGCTGTTTTTTTCTAATTATGATACAGTCTGAAGATAAAATCCCGTCAGATATAGACGGAATTTGTAGGCTGCTAATAGCGCTCTTGTATCTGTATCCCAGGTTGTCTGCTCAGTTCATATTTAAAACCTTTCAGTCTAGACAGAATCTGCATATAATTATGATGTCTTTACGCATCCGAAAAACATATCATATCGATCCTTATATTCATTTATTTATTAATTTTATACAGCGCCCTTCAGGATAACTAGGAAAGCCTTGAGCAATTTATAGAAAGATTCAGACAAGTTCGGCGTTAGGTATAGCAATCACATGGAGAATAATCGTAACGGATGGAAAAAATCCTTATTTCCTAATGTTTAATAAGAATGCACTATAACCATAAAGTTGTCTCTCGAATCACATCTGATCGAAGTGAAATTTAGTGGTATGTTTACATTATTAAAGAGACATATATCAGCTTTAAAAAGGTTTCCAATGCATTCATTTTTTTCAAATAAACTATGTACACTTTTGCAAAACAAAACTGTTATAAAAAAATATTTACATTAAAAGAGGTGTCCAAAAAATAACATCATAACATAATTACTGTAATACCTTGTACATCAAAAACACTCAGAAACTCAGCCAAAAAGACACCGATGTGCAGACCATTAAATGAGCCGATCTGTCCAAGTTTCTCAGACCGGAAGTGAGTCTACGCGCTTGCTTCCGCCTCAATGGACTTGAGGCAGTGGTCCTTTTCCTCTGCGTCCGAACGTCCGTATTTATCAGCGTCGTAGGCGGTCGTCATAAGAAAGTCTTTGGCTTTCGTTAAGGAAGCGTTGGCGGCAAAAAGGTTTTCGTAGATGAGAGCAGCTATATACGACACCACCAAGGATTGGACCACACCAATATACCTAGAACAGAGGAAGGTTGATTAGCGAGTGTGGTTATTGTTGTTGGTATCTTTATTATGATGTCATTTTATTGTTATTGTTATTATTAGTGGTATATAGTTGCAGTAGCAGCAGCAGCAGATTTCAACACCTTTATAAACGATTCTCAGGATCCTATAAAATATTAACGAACGATGCAAAACACGAATGCTTCCTAGTCTAGTCAATGGAACGTACTTAGTTAGACTCAATGTCATAATAAACCTACGACAGAGGAGTATTCAATAAGCGAGTATGATTTTTATAATTTTTTATGCTTTTCTTGTTATTTTTATTGATTTAATGCATTAGAAAGCAACTATTGTAGCCTACGTAATATGGAACGCCTATAATAAAGTATGCCTAATTTAATTCAGGCTATTATTGTTATTATTATTATTAAAATTTATTATTATTACCATTGTCACTATCATTATCATTATCAACATCTTGATCATTATCATAGCCATAGTCATTATCAGTACCAGTAGGATACTATTAGCATCATTACTGTTATTACAGGCACAGAAGTGGTTCGACACATGTAGGTCATGTCATGAGAGGTCAAATAATGCACGACAAAGTAGCATTTGACCTTTAACCCGACCCAAATCAACATTCTAATTAGCCAATAGCCATCAAAGGATTTTGCGTACGTGACTAATTGCCCATCATTTGAAATGTCATGTTGCTATTATATTGAGACAAAGTTTTAATCGAGCAATTTTGCTCCGCCCACATGTCAATCAAATATTGCTCCGCCCATCTGTCAATCAAACCGTCGTAGGTCATTGACTCTGTCAAGCGACTAGAACTATCTATAACTATTATTATCTTGTATGGCTTCCTTTCTTTTTGACGTCAACAAGGCTTTGTTTGTACGATAGTAAATCAAAGCACATCACTGTTGTTAATCAATATAGCGTGGACTTCAAGTTTATAAGGATATGTTCTTGAGAGGGGTTCGGTTGGCTCACGAGGGTCGAGCTGCAGCTGCTGTCAGGGTGGTTTCAAATGTATTCTGAGTCTGTGTGGGTTTGTTGATAGAGATTGGAGGACCTGGGTGGATTAACAATGGATTGTTGCTCCACCTTACGAGTTCAGCGTCGATCCACCCTTCGATCGGCGAACAAAGCTGAGCTTCTGGTTCCCCGCTCGCGGACTGCTATGCGACAGCGTCGTTCATTCTTTGTTGCCGGTCCTACCACCTTGAATGTCCTCCCTGTCACACAGCGCTTAGTGCCCAGGGGTCACTCTGCTCTATTCCTTAAGAACCTCAGAACTGTCTTATTTAGCCGTGGTTGGGTCGAGAGCGCTTCTGAGTAGACTACATTAACCCTTTAATGCCGGAGGGTATAGAATTTATCATACCATTTACTACCATTTCGACATTAAAGGGTTAAAGATGTGCAATATGAATTTTCTTAAATAAATAAATCTTTGAAGGCGCAAGGACGTGGTAATTCACTTGGGTAGATTGACACCTTTAAAACGCTGGTAACTAATACTATATAAACTTGCAATATTATTCACACACATCTGCCATTTCTCTTGATCGTGTTGGGTCCATATGACTTGACTTATGGCTCTGGCGAAATTTCCGCCCGTATCAGCAGCTCCTCTATAAGTACTTTTCTTGAATTGCACCTGTACACAAAATGTGCAGTTCTAAAAGGATTTGTGCAGTTGTAGAACCACTTAGGCTATGTACAGTTAAAATTAGCAAAAACGGTCATACATGTAGTCCTTCGATTGGAGGTAATATTTACCATGGAAGACGGGAAAGGAGAGAAGGGGTTGTGCAGTTCTAAAAATTTCCTAAAACAGCCCTGCATTCGGGAGCGCCTCTGAGTGGAGAGCATGAAGGGGCGCTATGACAAGTGTACATAGAAACAAATTATGGTATAGAGACTTGAAACGGGTGATATAAGCAAAGACCAGTTTCCATAATAATTATAATAGAGCCGAGTTTTGAAACGCGTCCTACTTTAACAATGTGCAACAAGACTTAGTTTTATTTACAGCCGGACAAAATTAATGTCTCGACCTTCAGACGTTTGACCTTTTATCTTTCAAGACGGATATATATATCTTTCTAACGTTATCAATAATTTACGACACCTTAGACTCAACTGATAGCAGAAATTATGGCCACTTGAATGTTGGAATGCGTTGTAAAGTGTGAGTCCTGGATGTGCATGTGTATGTAGTTATTTGTGTAGTGCTATTTTGATTCGGAGGTGCTCTTGGTGTGACAACACAATGCGAAGACCAATCAGTCTTTATTCACTATTATAATAGAGCGCATTCATAATAATTATAGGTTTACATTTTTTATTTTATTCATAGCAGACTTCGATAATAATAATTTATTATAGTCATGACCATTGAGGAAACTTATTTACCAACCATTATTCCATGTCATAGTCTTCCGGTTTATGTGGCGTCGTGTAATTTTGTTTTAGAGGTGTCTAATATTATCACATTGGCGTTTGGATTGTTGCGAAACGTGTTATATTGTAACGTGCGTGTATTTGCAGTTTAACGTCACTGTGTGTTAACGAAGACCATTAGCGACGCCCTCCTTCTTTGTCCAGGCTTGGGACTGGCACTGGCAGAGTGCAGCCAGTGGCGAATTTTATTGTAACGTGGTTTGGTGTTGAAACTGGTCGGTTTGTTGCTGTAATAATAAAGGTAGCTTGAGTCGCCTTCTTTTTTTTATCGCAATTCTGGTTGAGACTGGCACTTTCAGAGTACATTGGTGGAGTTAAATGTAGCCTTTAGTTGTCAAAACGGTATCGTAGTAGGTCTATTAGCTTTGCCGCCTCTTATTATAATTATTAGGCTAATTGTGGGGCGCGGTGGTGTAGTGGTGGCGTCGTTGCCTTGGAGCGGAAGGTTCAGGGTTCGAATCCACCTCGCCGCGTAAGGACCTTTTGCAAGTCCTTCACTCACAATTGCTCAGCGTGAAGCTCCAATGCAGTGTCCGCTCTGCATTCGGAAGCGCCTCTGAGTAGGGAGAGAGAGCTTGAAGGGGCGCTATAACAAGTGCACAAACAAACAAATTATATAGCAGTATTCCTTACATTATTTTTGGAGAACGCTATATTGAGTATCCAGGCTATGTGCTTCCGTTATTTTTCCTTAATATTGCTTAATCTAATAGTGTTTCAGAGGTGTTTAAGGACAGCTCACTATCCAAACGAATACCGCGTTCTGTATAGTCGCAAATCGCTGTGTTTTGTCAAACTGTGATCGACCTTAGCTGTCTGATTTTATGACCTAACAAATTAAGCCATAGTAAATTGTCCTAAGCAGGATATAAATGCTCTTTCGAAATTATCAAGTGGTGACTTATGGCCGAGAAGAGAGACTTGAGAGACGTCAAAGTCAGATTGTCTATCAAATGTACATCAGTGCTTTTGTTGGTCTTGGTAGAACCAATCCTTTGGTAATTAATCAGTAAATCTATCAATAAATAGGATGGCGGCCTACCTAAATGTAGGTGTGCATGTCAGTTATTCAGTCATTCAGTCTCGTTAGTTAGTTAATCAGTCATTTTGTCGGTCATTTAGTCATTTATACAGACAATCAGCCCGTCAGTCATTTAGTCAGTTATTCAGTCAATTAGTCTCGTTAGTTGGTTAATCAGTCAATTTGTCAGTCATTTAGTCATTTATCCAGGCAAACCATTTGTGGGTCATAGAGTCGTTTATTCAGACAATCAGCCAGTCAGTCGTCTTGTCATTTTTTCAGGCAATCAGCCAGTCAGTCATTTAGTCATTTATTCAGGCAATCAGCCATTCAGTCATTTAGTCATTCAGTCAGTCACTCAATTTGTTTGTTCATCCATTCAGCCAATTAGTAATAGCCAGTCAGTTAAACGGTCGTTAATAATAATATTGTCAGCATCTATTTTGCAGATCAAACGTTTTCTAATCTTACCCAGTGTTCATGCCATATCCCCATGACAACGGCTGGTCCCAGCGTTCGAGCTGGGTTCATACTCGATCCCGTGTACTTTATCTGGACAACGAGAAAAACACATCACGTCAGAAACAGTATGTAGATCACGTTTGTATGTGTGTATGCGTGTGTAAGTGTTTGTTTTTGTGAGTTAGACAAAAGACCACAGAGTAAGTTGTGTGGCACGGTGGTGTAGTGCAATTGCTCGTCGCCTTGCAGCCAGAGGGTTCTAGGTTCGAATCCACATCAAGCCGCCACGCAGGGACCCTGAGCAAGTCCTTCACTCGCAATTGCTCATGTGCTTCGGTGTGAAATTCCGATTCAGTGTACGCGCTGTAGTCGGGAGCGCCTCTAAATAGAAACTTGAAGAGGTGCAATAAAAATGTATAAATAAATAATAAAATAAAATAAAATAGTAGTGACTGCAAGATGGGGCTTGGAAATTTTTGTTAAGGAATGGTAGATAAGTCACCGTTAGTCATGATAGTCTGCGTGCATGAAGTTGAGAATCGTATTGAAAATTATAAGAGTTTCTAAAAGCACTTAAACACCTTTTAATGTATTTAACTGCGACTATATATAAAAAGCAACGTCACTCCCTTGGCTTTATTAGATTGGCAGTATATCCCCAAACAAACGCGAAGCACATTATTCCCATCATCATACTATGCCTAGTTTTTAATCGATCAATCAATCAACCAATTAGCTCATTTGCAGTTATAAGATCAAACACAACTTTTAACAGACAATCTTGTTCAGTTGTTCAGTATAGTTTCTAATATCAGTTAAATTGGCTACCTTTTTATGCATTCAACTACGACTATAATAAATAGTAACGTCACACCGAAAAGCTGATTTTAGAAACAATACTGAATCGAATAAATTTGATTTGATTTGATTTGATTCGATGGTATTTACGAATACAACAATTCGTTCATGGGCGTTGTAAACTATTTCTTTCAACAATTCTTCTCAACCGGTTATACGGTCCTCTGCCAAACCGATGGGCGATGTCCTCAATGCACCGTAGATCCCTCGTAGGACAGCCAAATATCTCGCCGTCTCCCACGAGTTCTCTTCCACTGAGGTGGGGCAATCACAACGTAAAGATTGTTATGATTAAGATTTGCTTATACACAGATTTATACGTCATGCAGTGGAAATTATGACGATCATTAATCAGCTATATGCAGAGTTATGTGGCTCGAAGGTTGTATTCGTTATTTAAAAGGTGTATGCAAAGGCCGGAAGTCGTGGTTAGGATCATTGTCAGGGCCATCATAATAAGAGTAGGTGATGATAATTGGTATAGGAGATGGTTTGCAACATGAACAAACGAGTGCAAGCGTAATGGCCGATGCTATACACACCTCTGTAAAGTAAAGATCAAGAGCTATATATAAATTAACAGGGTTATTCGTATTTAAGATTACACAATTCCCGGCAATGCCTAACAATTAGCAGAATGAGAGAAATAATTATGAAATCACAGATAATGGAAAAACGCGGATGCAGCATTCACAAGTTTGGATAGAGCACCACTGTGTGTTAAGAAATGTCGTTCATTAGGCATTAGCATCACCCTCCTCCTTTTAAACTAGTTGGGACTGGTTCTCCCACATCATGCCCAGCGGCACAGCAAGACAAGGGTTAGCGTTAACTGTAATTTGCTATGCACTTTAAACTTTAAAGGGTTAGATGTCCATTGGACGTCCATGTTATTAGCAATGGTCTACTTTCATAATTTATAGGATTTTCTTTTCAGACAGCTTAGCATCGACTTTAAACTAGTCAGGCACAAGTTTTTATACTGTAAGATAAAACACAAAAAGGTGTTTGGAATCAACATTCATTTAAGGGCTTGATGCAGCGTTACAACGTTGACTTATCTTATTCACATTACATAACCAGTGATTTATCCTTTTATCATTTACCTATACTCTTAGCTGTTGCTTTAAAGTTTTAAATTACGATTAAGGTTTCCGCTAAAACTCGCCAGACAGACGTGCTTAGTAGGCGCTGTAGCATTGATGAATGTTCTTTCTGTTAGTAGTTAAGATTGATGTTAATTAAGACTGTTTCATGCAATAACACGTCGTTTGGCATAATGAATTCAATAAATAAAAGATTATTATTATATATTCTAGAGGAGGAGAAGCTACAGAGACAAACGAGTCCATGAGTACTGACTGATAGCAAACACCTTTTTAAAGTTTTATCTAAAGATATATAAATAAGCAGGATCAATATGTAATACTTCAGCCCAAGAGTCAGAGATTTTATTGTTGTCAATGGCCTTTCATTGTAACTGGAGAGCAGGCTGATGCTAATATCTCAAGAATTAAAAACCTCGGACGCTGCTATACAGTTTGTCACTGCCAGTCCCAAGCCTGGATGAAGGAAGAGGGCGACGATAATGGCCATCCTAATAACACAGTGTCCTTTGACTGCAACTACTGTAGCACAGAAAAAACCTATAAGCTGTAAAATGTGAAAATTATATCTGGCATCGGGTTTTGTTGTCATGAGCTTTCGCTAAACTCTGGATCCATCCATCCATTGAAACACGAAACCAATCATTTAGTGACGCGTGCCCAACTAAGCCTCGAACTTTGGATCATTCTCTTCTCAAAATTCCTGTTACCTGATACATGAACTGCTTTATATAACAGAGAACATTTTTTTAAAAAGGTGTGCAGAATCAACTTTTAGTTCAGCAGCGTTTACAACGTTGACTTAATTTATTCATATGTCGAAGCGGGTCGTCCGTATTTGTCGGATGAGGGTCAGAAGAGGAATTTAATGCGGGGTAGAATAACTGCTCTTCGTGCGACGATATTAATTAGCAAAGAATTGGTTTGAATGGCATTAAAAAAGCATTATGGATTCTATCGGGTGCAATATGATACAGATGACCAAACACTGTTTCGGAATTGAGCCGACCCGGGAGAGGGATTGATGCTTAATGTGTTAGAAACCTTTGTGTAAGTTTTCATGTGTATTAATGAATGCTAGTATGCATGTATGCGTGTAAATTGAAATAAGTATGATTCTAATAAATTAATTCAAATCAAATCAAATCAAATCTTGTTTATTCATAGCGATCAACAAATCATAACAGGAAAAAAAAGAAATTAGAGTGTGCAGTGAAATAATGAGCATACAAGTTATTAAAATTAGTCGAGAACTAATGATTAAGCAAATAGCTTCTGCTCCCTTTGTTGATATTAACTGACGAAGATAATAAAAAATCGTAATATAATATTTATAAGCTAATAATTCCTCAAGATGAAATAATAAAAAAAAACACTTGTTCGATCGGATTAAACTTAGAAAAATTAAAATTAAGATAAAGTAAAACACCTTTTTAAACGATGACTTCAATGAGTGTGTAAGAAAAACACATCACATTCGTTGTCGTTCAACAATCATATATTCAGCACACCTTTTAAATTGTACTAAGCGCTTTATACATAGTTATGAAAAGACAGCATTTTACTGCACCAGCACCAGCGCCCACCTATCATTCTAACAGCCATACATAAAGAGTTACTGTAGGCCTATGTATCTAACTATCTACATAATTCTTCAGGATATAGGTAAATAAAATGAATGGTTGGATCCAGATTTGACGAGGGCCTATGACAACAGAGTCCATTGCCCTCGACAGAAATTTGTTTTGCATATTATAGCACTAGATAAATGAATAGAAGAATTCTTGCAGAGTATTATAAATGTAAAATTCTCATGGAAACGTAGACAGGTACTGACTCAAAATCATGTGGGGGATATTATGGTGAGGAGTCTGAGGACAGAGGTTGTGAAGAATCATTCATGAATGTGACAAGAATTTTTAAGAGGATTGGTCATAGGACTGATATTTCTTTCTCCTAATCACCGTTTTTAGTGCTATCTCCAAATATGCAAGAATATGGTGGTGTTCCTTGTGATTTTTAATTTATAAATTTGTAAATGCTGTACAAATGAAAATTTAAATTTTTTCGAACAATTGTGTATAATTATCTTAGATATATCTTTCATATAGTAATGGCTCATCCAGGTAGATATCCTCCAAATAACTTCATGAACCGATGAAGCTGAAGAGACTGATGGGAGAGGAAGGAGGTCGTTAAGGTTTTGAGATGATTAAGCAGACTGTAGTCTAAGAGAGAAAAGCCAACTTCAGGGCTTTCCTGCCAGCTCTATATGTAGCTGTATTTCATAACAATAAGAAGGTGTTTAAGCGACCGCAAGAGAAATAATTAATTATAAGTCCTATGACCAGAGTAGAGAGTGCCTCAAAACTAGGAAAATCATGAAAATGATTAAAATGACATTAAAAAAGCATTATGGATTCTATCGTAAGTAAGTAAGGCGAGCATCAGTCTTATAAGTAAACATGGATAACAGCAATATTATGTTCAAGTCGGGGTTTTGTATGTTTATCTAGGCTATTGTAATCGATGCAATTGTCATCCTAGTGAGAAATTGAACGACTTCTCTGGTTAACATTGACCAACGCACTTAGAGCACAATAGCGAATAATGAACCAACGATAGATAGGCACTGAGACTCACAGAGAAAAAGCAGTAACTTAAACACCTTCTTATTGTATTTTATTGTACCTGGAAATTGAGGAGGCAGACAATTACAGTTAGCTCATAACATTAAACACGGCGGCTGCAAAGCAACGAACATACCCACTACACCACCGCGCCACACAATATCAAACAGCGCTTTTTTTATCTATCTATCTATCTATCTATCTATCTATCTATCTATCTATCTATCTATCTATCTATCTATCTATCTATCTATCTATCTATCTATCTATCTATCTATCTATCTATCTATCTATCTATCTATCTATCTATCTATCTATCTATCTATCTATCTATCTATCTATCTATCTATCTATCTATCTATCTATCTATCTATCTATCCATCCATCCATCCATCCATCCATCCATCCATCCATCCATCCATCCATCCATCCATCCATCCATCCATCCATCCATCCATCCATCCATCCATCCATCCATCCATCCATCCATCCATCCATCCATCCATCCATCCATCCATCCATCCATCCATCTATCCGTCCGTCCGTCCGTCCTTCCGTCCGTCCGTCCGTCCGTCCGTCCGTCCGTCCGTCCGTCCGTCCGTCCGTCCGTCCGTCCGTCCGTCCGTCCGTCCGTACGTACGTACGTACGTACGTACGTACGTACGTACGTACATACATACATACATACATACATACATACATACATACATACATACATACATACATACATACATACATACATACATACATACATACATACATACATACATACATACATACATACATACATACATACATACATACATACATACATACATACATACATACATACATATATACATACATACATACATTGGACTGGGAGCGCTCCTGAGTAGTAACCTTGAAGGAGCGCTATATCAAATTCTCAGTAAATAAATAAACATACATACATACATACATACTAACATACATACATACATACATACATACATACATACATACATACATACATACATACATACATACATACATACATACATACATACAAACATACATACATACATACATACATACATTCATACATACATACATACATACATACATACATACATACATACATACATACATACATACATACATACATACATACATACATACATACATACATACATCCATCCATCCATCCATCCATCCATCAATCTATCCATCCATCCATCTACCTATCTATTTTTCTTCCTATCTATCTATCCATCTATCTATTTATGCGATTTATAAAGCGCCCCTTCAAGGGCTTCACGCTTAACAATGCTCACACTCAGCTAGTGGCATTCTCGAGCTCAGATCAATTGGAAGGCATAATTATGTCAATGAGGCACGCATTCACTCTGTCAATAAACCTGTGCTGCCCTATGTTATTTCTTGTAAATATTAAGAACTGCTAAAACCAAAATTACACACCTCTTTTACAATGAGCATCAGTTTTATAAGTCGACATCAATAGCAAAACATTTCAATCGACTAATCGACGTCATCCTAGTGATAAATTGAAGGACTTCTCTGGTTGACATTGTCCAGCGCATTTAGACCATAATATTTTTACAGCGAATAATGAACCAACGATAGATAAGGCAGTGAGATTGAAAAAGAAAGAGCAGCCACTTAAACACCTTCTTATTGTTTTATTCTACTTATATATAAAGGAGGCAGAGGAGTCCTGTTCGTTGTG
Organism: Lumbricus rubellus; assembly: GCA_945859605.1. Lineage (NCBI taxonomy): Eukaryota > Metazoa > Annelida > Clitellata > Crassiclitellata > Lumbricidae > Lumbricus > Lumbricus rubellus. The sequence continues at coordinate 28,280,973 of OX243821.1, forward strand.
AGCAACACAATATGGGCGTTTAGATTTTAGACCATAACAGCGAATAATGAACCAGAGAAGTCATGTTAGATCATATTAACATGAAATTCTCCAGCGTCAAGGCCACGAGCATACCCACTACCCCACTACACCACCGCGCCACACAATATTTCATAGCGCTATCTGTCTATCTGTCTGCCTGTCTGTCTGTCTGTCTGTCTGTCTGTCTGTCTGTCTGTCTGTCTGTCTGTCTGTCTGTCTGTCTGTCACTTAAACACCTTCTTATTGTTTCTTATTGCATCCATATATTAACAAGGCAGCGCATAACCTGAAAGTCGCCGGCTGCAGTATCAACGAACATACTCACTACACCCCAACAATGACTTCGCGCTTAACAAGATTAGTAAGTAAGTAAGTAAGTAAGTGAGATGATGTAACTCACCGATAGGCAGTGGGATTGACACAGAAAAAGCAGTAAATTAAACACCTTCTTATTGGTATTTATTCTGACTATATATGGTTGAGGCAGAGGAGTCCTGTTAGCTCCGAGCCTATTTCTTGACTGCAAGGCAACGAACATACCCACTACACTACCGCGCCCCACAATATTATATAGCGGTTAACATTACTCACCGCCGCCAGGTGGCACATGGATTACACACCACTTTTAATGTGCCTATTAGTGCTATATGAGTGCATTTTGAATAGTAACTCACCGCCGCCAGGTGGCACATGGTGACGGACAATCCAATGGTGAGTGGCGCCGATCCATTCAGATCAATTCTCTTGCTATCACACGATCCGAACACAGTGAGAACCAACACAAAAGTCACCAACGCTTCCACTCCCATCGCTTGCCCCGGACTCAGATGGTCGTTCACGGTAGTCGCCCCTAGTGCTCCACGGGCATGCGCCGGGGTGATGACCTTCAGCAGGGCGGCCCCCGTCACGGCGCCCAACGACTGGGAGACTATGAAGAGGAGGCCACGGGCAAGGCTGATTTTTCGGGTGACTAGCATCCCTGCTGTTACGGCGGGGTTGATGTGTCCCCCGCTGACGTGGCCGATCGCCCAGACGATGGTGGCAACGCTGAGGCCGAATGCGAGGGAGATTTGAACGATGGTTGGGGAGTAGGATTCTTCCCATCCGATGCAAGACATGCATCCGATGAAGGTGAGAACGAGGGTGCCGATGAATTCTGCGATGATGGCTCGCCAGAAGAGAGGACTGCGCAGGTCGTCGAGACTGGTGGCCATGATGCGCTGGCAACACCGACAACACATGAAAGGATACGGAGGAAGAGGAGGAGGAGGAGGAAGAGATGGTGGATGGATGAACTACAACGAGAAAAGAACGATATATAATTGTGATGATGTGTAGACGGATACCACGGATGGATGGATGGATGGATGGATGGATGGACGGACGGATGAACTACGACGAGAAAATAACAACCGTTGTGAGAATCATGCTTAGTAGATGGATGGATGGATAAATGAATAGATGGATGGATGGATGAATTGAAAGATGGATGAATGGATGGATGGATGAGTGGAGGGAGGGATGGATGTATAAACGAATGAATGATGGATGGATGTATAAATGAATGAATGATAGATGGATGGATGGACGGATAGATGAATGGATGGATGGATGGATGAATGATGGATGGATGGATGAATGAATGAATGGATGGATGGATGGATGAATGATGGATGGATGGATGAATGAATGAATGGATGAATAGATGGATAGATGAATGAATGGATGAATGGATGGATGGATGAATGGATGGATGGATTGAAATATGGATGAATAGATGGATGGATGAATTGAAGGATGGATGGACGGACAGCACGTGAGGAGGAGGAGGAGGAGGAGGAGGAGGAGGAGGAGGAGGAGGAGGAGGAGGAGGAGATGGTGTGGACGGATGGATGGTAGTACGGGTGAGCTACAATGAGAAAAGTACAATCATTGTGAGAATTAAGCTTAGTAGATGGATGGATGGTTGGATTGTGATTATTGGATTAGTTATTAGGCTTCGTTCTGTTATGCCTAAGCCTTGTTATTGGTCGTAAGAAATATTGGAAAGGTAGATCACACATGTGAGCTGAAAATAAGTGTGTTTTTGTTGATTTTATACAAGTATAATACACCCTAAAAGAGGTAGGTTATAAACAGTGCATAAGTTTAAGGACACCGTGTCATAATGACGATAATTAACGTCTCCCTCTTTTCTCAATTATTCTAGAGACTTGCAGCAGAAATGGCAAAGTTAATTAAACAAAATTTGCCGCTTCTTGGGCATTTATAGCGATATTATTTTGTAGGAATATATCAGAATTTTCAGATATTCGCTATTACATTGAGGTGACATGGTTTATTCAAATTTATTCGTCATTCGCCTTAGGTGTCCATTCATTGCTATTCATAGCATCGGTTGCACCCATTTTAAAGGTGTCGAAGATGAATTGAGTTTTCAATATTATTTCAAATAGAAAATCATGTTTATAAAATGTGGCAGCGTTTCTTACAGCCACAAGTTGTAAAATAATTTTACCTAATCTATTGACTTGTGTAAAGTACGTAAGTAAGGTCGTCCTTTGGCGATGTTCTCATTTTCTTTTCTAAGCCCTTGAGCCGGTAATGAACGAATCCCAAAGTAACAGGACTTGCTGTTTACCTCCCAGCTTACGCCGGTACCAAATCATACTGCTTGGTGACAGAGGCACGTGTGCGTAAACAACTTGCCCGAGGTCGTTACCCGCAGTCGAACCCGCAACCGCTAGGTCCGTGAGCAAGCGCGTTACCGATCAGTCGACTTGTACAGCAATGATTCAAATTTATGCTAAAAATTTGAACCGTCCCGTCGTTTTAAACACCTCTAAAATGTTAGTAAGCGATGATATATAAGTATGGGACAAGATACGTGTATAATTCTTCCTTGTCATCGGTGGTCATAAAGGCAACGGAGTGCTCTCCTTCGGCTACTGTAACAGTCATCACGCTATAACATTTACTTCTCTAGCATTAGAACTGTCCATTTTAGCCGACGTTTATTATTTACTTATTTATTTACTGAGAATTTGATACAGCGCTCCTTCAAGGTTACTACTTAGGAGCGCTCACAGTCCAACCCAATCCTAAGTCAATCCTAAGTCAATCCTACGCTGATGATCTCCAGGCATATGCTCTCTGTTCAGCATCTGCCGCTGCTGATGCGGTTCGAGAAATTTGTAGAGCCATGGAAACCTTGGAGGCCTGGATGTCCTCTAACCGTTTGAGACTGAACCCTACCAAGACGCAATATATTTGGTTTGGAACGCGTCAACAACTGACAAAAATAGACATGGACGCCTTAGCATTAGAGTTTCCTCTGATTACATTATCACCTTTTGTGCGGGACCTTGGTATTATTTTAGATCAAGAGCTGACTTTCACTTGGCATATAAACCTTCTATGCCGAAGCTGTTACTACCAGTTGCGTCAACTTAAGGTGGTCTCACGCTCTCTGTATTTTAGTGCTGCCTCTACTCTTGTTCACTCTTTCGTAGTTTCTCGCCTTGACTATACTGTAGCACCCTCTATTATGGACTACCAGCTGGCCGGATTGACTGCCTGGAACGAGTCCTCCGCTCTGCGGCGCGACTTGTTGGTCATATCCCAAAATATGGCCATGTCTCATCTTATTATGCGGGATATCTTACACTGGCTCCCTTCTAAACAGCGGATTGCATACAGGGTCGGTGCCTTGGTTAGGCGGTGCATTGAAGGAATAGCTGCACCATTTCTTCGAGAACTCTGCTGTTCCACCTTAGGAGTTCTGCGTCGATCCACCCTTCGATCGGCGAACCAAATTGAGCGTCTGGTTCCCCGCGCGCGGACTGCTATGCGACAGCGTCGTTCATTCTCAGTTGCTGGTCCTACAACCTGGAATGGTCTTCCTGTTGCATTGCGCTTAATTCCCAGAGGTCACTCCGCTCTGTTCCTTAAGAACCTAAAGACTGTTTTATTTAACCGTGGTTGGGCCGGGAGCGCTTCTGAGTAGCCTACCTTGAAGAGGCGCTATAAAAATTTCCGAAATAAATAAATAAATAAATAAACCCCGGTCGAATAATAATTATTTTCTACAATGCATAACGTATAATAATTTATTGTCGTTGTTATTTGGAGCAATTATAAATTTGAAAATTTGAATTTGAAAATTTGAATTACCACCACAACCACTACAACCAATTATACTACAACTCACCTTCGTGTGTGAGCACAGATCAAACGTCGATTCTAAGCCAGCACCATTGACTGCAGCAACTGAGCGATGGATGCAACAGCAGCAGCGAGTCTTTTAGAGGATAAATCAACTGCCGCTGGACGTACCTGAGCGGGGCTCTCACGCACGTCCGCGCGGCCTACCTGGGCAATCAAAGGCGGTAACCTACACCTGCCTGGCAGTTAGACAATCGCGCTACTGTGGAGTTATTGAGGCCCACTGCTTACCTGTAGTGGGCTACTACTACTCACCTGTGTGTGCGTGCGTGCGTGCGTGTGTGTGCATTTGGAGGTCCGTGACTGCGAGAGATTATATGAAGAAAGAATGAGAGAGACAGACTTACTTATATACAGACAGACAGATAGACACACAGACAGACAGAGACACAGAGAGAGACAGACACACACACAGAAAGAGACAGGGACAGAGAGAGACAGAGACAGAGGAATATAGATAGATATATAGATAGAGATAGATAAAGAAGGATAGAGAGACACGCATACATATAGAAGATGAAATATTAGAGACGGGCAGAACGAGAGGAGACAGAAAGACAATAATAACGTTTTTTGTCGCTGATATGTGACTGCGATAAATATATGTTGTGAGAGAAAGACACACAGTCAGACAGACAGACAGACAGACAGACAGACAGACAGACAGATAGACAGACAGACAGATAGACAGACAGACAGAGAGAGACAGAGATGCCGATAGAGATAGAGACAGACAGACAGCGAGAGAGACGGAGAGGATCTCTAAGACTCCACTCGCCATTAGTCTTTGTTTACATTCGTTTTATGCTTCTGTGTACTATGCATGTGTGTCTTTCTGTCTGTCTCTCTCTCTCTCTCTCTCTCCCTCTGTCTCTCTGTCTCTCTCTGTTGCAGTCTCACTCTGTCTCTCTGTTTATGTTTTCCATCCATGCTTCTAACTGTATGTCTAAAGTCATGCTTTTTCCGAAGAGGTCAATGCTGACCAACGACTATACGTAGAAATATAATGAACACCTTTAAATCAGTAGAAACTAAAATTATATAATAATTTTTTGTTAATTATAATATAATTTATGTGTCGTTGATCTGCGGTTCTTGACACACTCAGGGAGAGAGGAAGATAAATAAAATTAATAAACCAATTAACAAATAAAATGTAAAAAATGAAAATTAATCGATCAATCAATCGATCGGACGGATTGGTGGATTGTTTGTTTGTTTGATCGATTGATCGATTGATTGTTTGAATGATTGATTGGTTGGCTGATTGATTGAATGACTAAATGATTGATTGATTATTTGATTACTTGTTGATTGGTTGTTGAGTGATTGTCTGATTGAATGGCCGACTGACTAACTGATTGATTTGCTGAGTGATTGATTGATTGATTGATTGATGCGAGATAATAATCACTCTGTGCGGGTAGCCTGACCTGTTTTTTAAGGAAGCTGTCTTCCTCTCTTCTCATCACATGACCGTACCATCGCAACCTGGCCTCTCTTAATTACCTTGTCCGATACACACACCCCACCCCGAGTTTATTTCGGATGACCTCGTTTTTGTTTCTGTCCCTGAGTGTAATTCATATCTCCTTCCCGCTATTCAAACCCTACAGGGACAATTTCATTGCTCAGCGTCATTAGAAAGTGGCATCTAATAAAATAATTCAGTTATTGAATTAACCCACAAACCACAGTACCAAGCGTTGAAAGAAAAGGAGGGCTATACTAATCATTGTGGAGACTGTCTTAGTCTAGTCTACACAGTGTCGTTAAACAGCAACATGCAAGACGACATTGTAATGGCTTCTGTGTATAATAATAGATTGACCATAAAAATGTTACCTATTAGACACCATTTAAACAAGATTAATCATAGTTATATAAGCATTTGACGCATAAGAAAAATTGTACTATGTCCACGTTGTGGTCCACCTTGTATAGTGTATAACCTGAAGTTTAGCTATTTTAGAGATTTCTGAGTTTACTCGAGGTAACTTCTTTGTTTTTGTGAACATGTACATGTAAGCAACCCTATATCACCTTTGCAATAACTACTAGGAGCTTTTTCAACAGCTTGTGCAATTGTTATGGTTACCGTGAAAAATGGCGTGTATTGACATTGATAGCTATCCTTCACGCCTTATGTTAACAAATTCACGCATTTATTATTAACTGTTATATCAAGCATATCTGACAAAAGTTCATTATTATCAATGATTATAACAAAGAGAAGTATATATATATATATATATATATATATATATATATATATATATATATATATATATATATATATATAACTTGTCAGCACTTGACAATTATCTTTGACACCGACTTGATATCATTAACCCTCGTAGTATGTTGGGGTCCATATGGACCCCAAGCGTGTTTTCAATTGAATAAAATTCGGTGAAGACATGCACTTAAGAAGCTGAAATTTTATGACTTTTCATCATATATGGCGAGTAGTAATTCCTGCAAATAATTAATTTCCACACCACTTGTGGCGCCAGATATTAGACAATTATACACATTGGGGGGTTGGGGTCCATATGGACCCCAATGGTAATAATGAAATTGGATACAGCGCAAAGTTCTATTTTGCAACTTAATTTGTGATATTTTACATTGCAGTGTCGTTGGTTCACTTTATGTCATGTTTTATAAGACTATATTCACGGCTTAAAGTGTGCCTGGACGGTCATGGAGGGCGTCCATGCACTTATTTTGAAATCTGAGCGCTGTCCTGCCACTTATTGGTCAGCACAGTCTGGAAATGTAAGAGGCGTCCAGGCACTTCTTTTGGAAAGGTAAGAGGCGTCCAAGCACTTATTTTCCAACACTTTGAGCTCTGAATATAGTTACATTATTGTCAATTGTATGCATATGTACGTATAAGTATGCTATGGGAAGACAGGGCTTTCAAAATGTGCTGAAATAGCTTGCTGGTCCAATATTGGATTATCGCTGCACGTAAAGACAACACTCATTATGGCTTATTGAATCGTTTTCTCTCGCTATAATTATATACATTCTTGAAATCATTGCTTTGATGACAAGAATGCACGCACTCGTTTCGTCAGTATATGAAGTCTAGACCTGCCAGGTATGGGTTGAAAGTATGGGTGCCTTGTGACTCATCTACAAGTTATTACTCAATATTCAAGTATAGACTACACTTGTAAAGTTTGCAATCAACCAGGTGAAAGAATTATCCACGATCTAGTTGATGTCATATATCCCCCGTGGCGTATAATGTGCTTTTGACAACTTCTTCACACAGTCCCTCTAGCTGATAGCACGACAATTAGGCCTACTGTGGAAGAAATTGATGTTTGTAGAAATAGTAAGGACAATAAAATTTTGACCTCATTGTAACATTCAACAAAGCCACAGGAACTGTGAATTTTTGTTAGAAAGCAAAGCAACAATCTCTGTCCAGGTGGCCGGACAATTCGGAGCCGGATAATTCAACATAATAATACATCTGGGTGATGGAGATGGGTATGAAAATTTGGCTTAAAAGTGCAATCCCATCACCAATTTTGGCAGCTAAGAATTGTGCTATCCGAAATGTCCAGATCCGAATTATCCGGCACCGAATTGTCCAGCTCCGAATTTCCGCTCCGAATTGCACGCTCCAAATTGTCCAGGTACAATCACTGTCCACGCCATAATTTTACTCGAAATGACTGTCTTCAATTTGACACTACGAGTTGTGCCATCCGAAATGTCCAGATCCGAATTATCCGACACCAAATTGTCCAGCTCCGAATTTCCGCTACAATTTGTCCACTCCAAAGTGTCCACTCCGAATTGTCCTGGTTCAAATTGTCCGCGCCAGAATTTTGCTCTGATTGACCCATTCGAATTGGTCGCTACGGATTAATTGTGCCTTCCCAAATTTCCAGCTCCGAATTATCCAGCTCCGAATTGCCCAGCTCCGAATGGTCCGGTTCCAAATTGTTCGGCTCCGATTTGTCCGGGAACCCACGGCCGCTTGTGCAATTGTTTCTGTACCACTCTTTATCAAAAAGCAGTTGATATTAACATTGGGGTCCATATGGACCCCAACACCCTGAGTGTGACCAGTTTAGCGACATACTACGAGGGTTAATTTAAATAAATGTATCATCAAACCATTTAATTGCATTGCAGCTGTCAAATCTCCTCATTTGTCTTCTCTCTTGGTTCTAGTGCGCAATTACAGTTCACGCACTAAGAGCTATCCACCCGCCTTCAAAAGGCGGTTCAGTATAATACGAGAAATACACATTTTAATTAAACACCTTAATAACAAATCATTTGCCATTTATATAAATTATTGAAACCTTATAGGTACAAAATATGATAGTTCTTCATAATTATGTTCAACAGACTTCACGAGAAATACATTGAATTAGTAACCCTAATAAAAAGAATTGGGTGGGACATTTGGTGATAGGTGACTCACTGCAGAAAGAAATAATTGAAGGAATATTGGAGGGAAAGAGGTGCAGAGGAAGGCCTATAGACAAAAACTGCTAGACGGAATGATGGAAGAGGGATACATAGAACTGAAGGACATGGCACAACAGCGGGAAACGTGGAGACATTGGACGTTTGGACCTGCCACTTGGCAGAGAACGTAAAGAAGATATGGAATAATCTTACAGAGTATGTTACACTTATACCCATCATTAGCATGTTTAAGAAACAAATAAAAGACTGTTTACTCTCTTTTTACTAGATTTAAGCCATCGGCAAGGCCGTAGCCAGGATTTTATTTCGGGGGGTGTTTTGGGGAGGCTGAATTTTCTGAAAATTTTCCATTTTTATCGGCCAAATTTCTGATTACCTTTTTTAGGCATCCGGTCGAAATCTTTTAAATATTTTCCATTTTCGCCGTCAAAATTTCTGATAACCTTTTTTAGTCATTTTTCTGATATTTTCTGATCGAAATTTAATCTATTGTTTCATTTCGGGGGGTGTTTTCATGGCTTTTTCAGGTTTTAGCGTCACGAACTACAAAATGCAATAGATTTCTTTGATCATTTTCCATTTCGGGGGGTGTTCAAACACCCAAAACACCCCCCTGTCTACGGCCTTGGCCATCGGTCATAAGTGTTTTTCACTTTAAATCTGTTTGTCATTATTTCAGTTTGTTCTTTTTTCATTCCATGTATAACTCGTTGTCCTTTACACTGTTTTTACAACAGCCAATGTTATTGAGAAAGGAAGGGTCTTCAATGCGCACCCCACTACACAAGGATCATAATCTGAACCCTAGGAAATTTATTCTACAATTCCAAAACCGCTAAAGATATTACCAGCAGAATATATTCGTGGCGTGTAGTTCCCTTCTCCTAATAATTGGTGATGTGGAAATAAATCGTGCCTATTATTTTCTTCGCGTGAATGCCTATTTATTTGTATAATTATATTTAACTTACTAAAAGCGGTGTCGAAAAGCAAACATACATGTAGCGCACCATTGAATTTTATTTAACGGCGCTCAGCAATAAAAGTGATGAATTGCATTTTAAGTTTAACGACACTTTCCAATGGCAAAGATCATTAGCGTCGCCCTCCTTCTTCATTCAAGATTTTGTCTGGCACCACTAGAGTAAAAAGAGGGCGAATAGTTGAGCCGCGAATCTTGAGACCGAGCTTAACCACTCAATAGCGCTATGGCAAAGGGGTAGACCAGGTCGGTCAGTGCCTGTACTTTTACAGATATTATCAAAGAGGAGGGTAGCGTTAATGATACTAACGGGGCGTGGTGTAGTGGCTACATACGCTGCCTTGAAGCCGGAGGGCTGCAGGTTCGAATCCACCTCAAGCCGCACAGCAGGGACCATGGATAGGTCATTTGCTCGGCGCTTCGACGTGAAACTTTGGTTCTGTGTCCGCAGTGTAGTCGGGAGCGCTTCTGAGTAGCAATCTTGAAGGATCGCTATAACAAGTGCACATGCACGATTGCACATATTCTAGTCCTACCGTCTTTTAGCCATGATAGTTATACACCCCGTTCGCCAACAGAAAAACCGGTCTATGGACACCTTTAAAAAGGTATCAGCGAGCAACTTATTTAAAACTAAAGACAATGTTTTTTGCTCACATTTCCTGCACCAAGGCTCTACAAAATTAATAAGAAAGTTGCAAATAGAGTAGCCTATAATAGCCGATAGTCAGTTACACCTCTTTGCTCAGAGACGCTTCCGACTGCAGAGCGGACACTGCAAAATACTGAACAATAATTGTGAGTGAATGACTTGCAGAAGGTCCTTACGCGGCGAGGTGTATTCGCTTACTATAAATTTAAGATCAAATTTTAAATAATATTGACGATGCTGATGACGATGCTGATGATGACGAAGATGACGATGACGATGACTAATCAATGGTTGCAATTATTTTTATAATTGCATTGCGATACCTACAGTCCGCTTTTTACCCAGCACTATGAGCTGGAGATTGACTTGCAAATTGCAGTTGCTACAATTTTAAAGGTCTCCAAATACTCAGGAATATAGCCTTTAGCAATCATGATTGACACGTTTCCTGTGTCTTACAACTGTGTCTTATTCTTGCCATTGGTTATCTTAATACACTATCTGGTAAGAGTTCTTAGGGGCCTTCGGCAATTCCTTCAACTTAGACACCCTTTAAAAGTTTATTAATAAATCTATTTATTTGGAGGATGAAGATGTGAAGTTTATTCTGTAGGAATATATAGCATGAAGACAGTTACTGTGTTTGGAGTTTGATAAATAGGCTACCTCATGTTAGACACCTTTTAAACGTTTGAGATATGAATTATAATATATTTCATATCTCAAACGTTTAACATTATAAGTGTGGGACTCGGAAGCTGTAACAGGTATTTGCTCAACATCAAACCTTTCAGATATAATAATGCTCAACGTCATTATGTAGTAGCATCTAACAAATTCAGTTATTTAATTAACCAACAGAACCAGCGCCGCTTCAATGTTATATTATACTCGAAAACAATCCATGTCCAACGAGGGCTGTTAGTTATGAGTTCGATATTTGTGAAAGTTGCATAGTCTATATGCTATTTAAGGATTTACACGCTAAGCCACTGGATAAGGTTTTCATTCGCAAATGTCTCTATGTATCTAAAATATTCTTAGGCAGAGAAGTGACAGTTGTCTACAGTGAAGAACCGTCAACCTAGCGATTATTCTACACGCCTTCAAATTATGACTTGGTAAAATATAAAATTACCGCGTTTTTCTCTTTCATGATAAAATTCATATACACCTTTTAAACGTGTAAACTTGCGTCATAAGAATGAGACGGATCTACGCATATCAGGTCTATTTGCATAACCCGTTCATGCCTTGATGTGTAGTTGTTAGAACTCACGCTCAATAATATTATAATTCCACACTATTCGCGTGGTAATAATAATAATTATGTAAAAAACGTCTCTAACATTGCTTGTAACTTAATGAGAGGCGCTTCAATAGAAAAAAAGTAAAAAGCTGCCAAACTCCACAGCGCTAAGGCAAAGGAATAGACTATCAAGAGACCGAAATGACATACACCTACCGTGTACTAGCAATTAGCGCTATAGCAAAGTTGCAGACTAGATCGGCAAAAGGCTAGACCGAGCTGGCCTACTACCCCACCCCATACATTGAGGGGCACTATTCCCTCTGTCCCCCTAAGTCTCAGCCTATTTGTATGTCTGAAAAACCAGTGAATGAGGATGAATTTCTGACATTGCAACTTCGATGAAGTGTCCGCTTTCCATTCGGGAGCCCTTCTGAGTCAAGAGAGCTCGTGAATAAGCTGGTGCCCCGCGCTTGGCTTTCAAGTAGCTCTTTAGAAATCTGGAGGTTACGATTACGAGCTTGAGGGGGTGCTATAACAAGTGCACATACAAACAATGTACACTTTATGAACACACTGGTGACGTGCAAACCTCTGAATATGGTGGGGGCATGCCCGGATTCCAAACCTCAATCCGCTCTTGAATGAGCATCATACAGATGTACTATAATTATAGATAGTCCTGCATACACGTAGATGTTCATTTTCAGAAGAAAAAAATGTATCAGCGATTTTGAACTCAGTTTTGTTATTATAATAAACAATTATGAAAAATATTCCTATTGCATGTGTGGAGACCCTTAAAGTCTGGGGGCCCCTGTTCGGTCGAATATGTTTAACACGCCTTAATCCGGCCCTGCATATGCTACTAGTGATACTGCCTTTCCGATTGTCGCAAAATGGATATAGTCATACGCGCATGCTAAAAACGCGACCAATAGACACCTTTAAAACGGTATCAATTTGCAATATATGTTTTACAAAATATAAATATTTTGCATCGTCAGAGAGAACGAATGTTAAGACAGTTTACTACAACAGATTGCGGTTTTCATGCCAAAAGCTTATACTCAGTCATAGGGAAATAAAGCTCAATGCTGGACCGTAGACTCCTTTCTCTCACATCTCAATTGAACGAACAAGCCCTCCCCCATCATTCGACAGAGGCAATTTCCATTTCTCTCTCATTCACATCATCCACAGTTTCTCAATTATTATAGATCGTCGTTATCCGTCCCTACGTGCGCTGTATTATTAATATTATTCGGTGGATCAGAACCACGAATAAACGACGAAACCTCTCCTTGGGTGTCGATCATTACCGCCATTGTTTGTTTGTTTATTTGTTTGTATGTGCATTTGTCAAAGTGTCCCTTCAAGCTCACTGCTCAGAGGTGCTCCCGACTACAGAGCGGACACTGCATCGGAGTTTCGCGCTGAAGCGCTGAGCAATTGTGACTGAAGGTCTTACCCATGGTTTCTATGCGTCGACTTGATGTGGATTCGAACCTGCAACCCTCCACATACCCATTACACCACCGTGCCATACATATGTAGTATCGGATTCTGTGTCGATTCGTGAACTTGTGCTGCCGTACTACGGGCCAGAGGTCGCAAGCGTTGCTCTAGGGATATGAAATAATTATATTTCACGAGTGACGAACGATCGTGAGGAAGATATTAAAGTTTTGTATTGCGCATTTATACACGGTGAACGGAAAAACATCGAACCTCTCCTGTTGCTACGATAATTTGTGTAATAATTCGTATATTTTAATAAAATTTGAAGAAAATTCAGCTTAAAGGACAAGAATCAGATAACTATCATTTGTTAGTTCTAATGTGTGTTCAAAATGTCCTCCTTCGGCCTCAAAACACGCACATAGACGCGCTCGGCACTGACTAGTACTGTTGCTGAATCAAATACAGATTAATCACATTCGCCCCGCGCCTGATCAATGATCATACGCTGACGCAGTTCTCCGACATCACGTAGGCCTACCTTTTCTTGTAAACTTTTTCTTGCATCACAGACCAGATTTTATAGTCCGCGGGTCTAGACTATTTGAAATGATTGAAGTTTGCAATATAGCGCATCAACAACTGCCTTGGTCGTTCAAGCCCTGCCTGCTTGCTGACCCCCGTTAGTTCAGTCGCTATACGCTTCTTGAAACATTTTAAATGACTTCAAGTTTTAGCTGGAATAGCGAATAATTATTAAAACTAGTTAGGTATATATTCGGGGATAAAAATAGTTCCATTCTTAATAATATTTTTATATTTTTGGTGTTAATTTCTATATTTATTGTAGAGGTTCATTTTTTTTTCGTTCACCGCGTATAGGGGAGACCGGGGCAGGTTGCAACAGGTGTTGGTTGCAACACCATTGACATTTCGGCGCTACATAATAGCAACTCAAAATTAAGCAAACCATTTTGTAAAGAATACATTTTAGGCCAATGTGTCCTAATTTCTTAGCAATCAATTGATGATGTCTACCAAAAAATAAAAAATTCGTTTTTGGCAATCGAAAGTAAATTTTTCGGTTTTTTGTTTTTTCGTTATATAGCCGAATGTTTTGAAGAAATATTTTTTGGTTTGGTTCTATGAGTTGGACAAGTAGTTAAGCTTTAAAATGCATTTAGTCATTTTATTTATAATCAACGAAGTCGAAATTTTGTTCCATAAGACTGTCTAGGCATGGCTTCGGGGCTGGTTGCAACATTTTTTTCGGGGATGGTTGCAACATGTTGCAACCAACCCCATAGGTTTATTTCAATAAGCCGCTTTCATTGTTGGCCTGCCCGTCGCAGTTAGAGCACATTGTATTAAAATATTACAGTCTATATGCATTCTATAAATTGATACACTGATTTAAATATATTAAGCCATGTTACAAGCTCTAATCACTTGACCTTTGTTGGTCTATTTTTGACCACTAAACTATCCGTGACGATGGGAAATTGTTAGCGAAAACTGATTGCGGTTCTGCTAGCAAAGAAACAAAGATTGGTGCAGAAAAAGAAGTTACTGAGAGCGGTGCTAGTCTTGGACTGTCAAGTCACAAATTTAATAATCAACCTTGTGGCGATAAATTGAGAAAGTAAATCTGCGTATGAAGAAATTATGACACAGACTTATCCCGAAGGTAACCAAAATCAATTGCTGACTATTTGCAGATGGTTGGTGTCATATAGCCTAACCACTGTTCAACGGATTTTAAAAGTTCTGACAAACAGAAGAATAAGGCATATTGGTGTGTTGACATCCGGTATTAGAAGACAATTAGAGACTTTGAGGTGGTTTGCACTGGATATTTGTAGAGATTATGTGCCTCCATTGCTTTTTAAGCGAGTTAACTTCATTACGGTACACATATTTCTATAAGATATGTTCTGATTGGCCATATCGATGCCAATCTTGAGGATGGATGACAAACACAGGCTTCTTCAACTGTAGGCTATGAGACGATTTCTTGGGCATATATAATAAATCAAGTTTGCGAAATTTTTGGGTGGATGGACAACCATAACTCTCACACTGGAATCAATTCTATAGAGATCCCTGAAAAACAAATCTGAAGGCTTGAAACAATCTTACATTTTAAATTAAATATTGAATATCATTACCCCAATTAGGTAAAAGTAGCCGGTCCAACTCTATCGGTTATAGGCCACTGGAGAATATTTATCAGACTTTTCGCATGACGATTACTAGGGCAAAACAGTGTTTCTATCTTTTTATGCTCTCGATACTCTGAATTTTTGAATTTGTTTAATTATTACATTCCTATAAGTTAGATGCACAGGCAGACCTCAGTTGGCCCCTGGGCTACGCAGCCTTATTTGATTATTTAGGCTACTTTCAATACTGTTGCAACCATCCCCGGGGGTTGTTGCAACCAACACCGGCCCGGGGCTGGTTGCAACATTTTGGAGCCCTCTGTTCAGTTAGTTATTGTGACTAAATGCTTGGTCACTGAGATCATCACTATATCTTGTTTTGATGCTGAGATATCAAGGATTCATATGGGCTAAACAGTTTGCAGATAGCTCTAACGATAAAAATGTTACACACAAAAATGTGAAAAATGTTGCAACCAGCCCCGGTCTCCCCTACTGTAATTCTGCCTTTCCTTTAACCCTCGGAAGTACCCCGGGGGTATTTTCGACCCCCAGCATACATTTCTTGTATATATTTCCTCAACTATGCAATGCATGCGTATAAGCTTCTAAGACTTTGATTCTATGTTTCTGCTCAACAGATTCATTCAATTTAGTACGTCATTCTTGAAGCAGGGAACCAGTGTTGGTGTTTGACAGCGAAAGTAAACAAATAGTAGTGCAAATATGGCGACATACAAAGTCATACATACATGCATACATACATACATACATACATACATACATACATACATACATGCATACATACATACATACATACATACATACATACATACTTACAAACATACATACATACATACATACATACATACATACATACATACATACATACATATTATATATACTGAGAATTTTACAGAGAATTTACTAGATATATATACATACATACATACGTACATACATACATACATACATACATACATACATACATACATACATACATACATACATACATACATACATACATACATACATACATACATACATACATACATACATACATACATACATACATACATACATACATACATACATACATACATACATACATACATACATACATACATACATAAATACATACATACATGCATACATACATACATACATACATACATACATACATACATACATACATACATACATACATACATACATACATACATACATACATACATACATACATACATATATACATACATACATACATACATACATACATACATACATACATACATACATACATACATACATACATACATACATACATAAATACATGTATATATTATATCTACAATGTTGATATTGTGCATTAGTTGTTTCATTGGAAATATTATACTCAAAACAAGCTTAAAATAGTGGGGGTCGATTTGACCCCCAGGGGTACTGAAACGTGTTTTTCAAAAAGGGGTGCCACCGAGGGTTAAAGGTGTATAAACGTGCACGTTATAAGTAATTGGCTTCTGTGATCCGCAAGTATACATAAATAACCCAGACTTAACGCCACTCAAGACAAAGCGAAGTCTCCTGGTTCGAGGCGTCTCTCATCAAATTTGTCGCCTAATTTTCAACACGAAGCGCCTAGCAGAACTGGTCCGAACCTTAAGGGGGGACGGGTGAACGAGAGGCTGAAGAATGATCGCCGAGGAGCGATGCGCCGATCTGGGAAGAAGTTTGAGGAGAGGGATGTGCCCCTCCCCCAAATTTCGCTAATTTTGAATTTCGAAATGTATTGGTATGGTTTTTGACTGTCATTTCAACGACATATGTGTTTGGTATTGTTCGTAGACGGTGATGCGCGATGACGATTTTACACACCACTTTTAAATTTTATAGTCAAGCTATAATATAGCTAAGCTTGATGAGAACAGTATTAAGTAGCTACCGCGTCTGATATTCAAACCGCATGATGAAAAGCGAAATGGTTGGGCTAGTTTCATATACTCGCGATTCATTTATAGACCACGTGACCTCGCCATTATTGGGCTACTTTTCTAATGAACCGTGGTCGAAAAACGACGACATTGTGAATTATGTGCTTCTCTAACATTCTTTCTATATCATTTCTTATCACAATACGTCTGCTATTCTGTCTGTCTGTGTGTCTGTGTGTCTGTGTGTCTGTGTGTGTGTCTGTCTGTCTGTCTGTCTGTCAGCGAACAATTCAGCCCAAACTCAAACCGCATATTAAACACCTTTTAAACGTCTATACATATGGCTATATGTGACGATTCATGAATTCACGTCCCTTGATTATTATACATGTTTTATTACATGTATTTATATAGCGCGAGTTTCATGCCCTGCCTAGATTCCCTTGGAGTTAGTCATCCAATCCCCCACACACAACCTCCACGCAGATCCCTATCATAGGTCCCGACTGACAAAGCTCCAGTGTTTTATTATTAATTATCCTGCCCGCATTAAGAGGATATAGCAGTCCCCCAGCACGGCATCGAGTAATCTCCGCAGTTGACGTCATCTGCGGCATTTCATCCGTTTATCGCTCGCTGCATCTCTCGTCAAATTCTTTCCCAAATTTGCAACACGGATCGCCAATAAAGACGGCTCTTCTCATCACCTCATCGCCTAGCAGAACTGGTCCGAACTGTAAAAGGGGGGGGGTGAACGAGCGGCCGAAGAATGATCGCCGAGGCGCGTTGCGCCAATCTGGGAAGGGGTTTGAGCAGAAGGATGTGACCCTCCCCAAATGTAGGTAATTTTGAACTTTCCGAGCTGCAATGGTAAGGTTTTTGACTGTCATTTCAACGAAATTTATTATACGCGTTTTGAAATGTTCGTAGGGGACGACTTTTGCACCTCTTTTAAAGTTTCTAGTTAAACAGCAAGGGAGAAGAAACTACAGTCGACATTCAAATAGAAGGCAAAGGGATAGAACAGGTGAAGGAATTTTGCTACCTGGGAAGCTTGATGACAACGGATGCTAAATGTCATAAGGAAATCAGAAGGAGGATTGCAATGGGAAAAGAGGCATTTACGAAAAGAGGAGAACTACTACGAGGAAAGCTAAACAGAAGTCTCAAGAAACGAATGATAAAAACACTGGTGTGGAGTGTGGTGTTGTATGGTTCCGAAACCTGGACCATGAGAAAAGAAGACATAATTAAAGAAAATCGAAGCGTTTGAGATGTGGACGTGGAGAAGAATGGAGAAGATCAGCTGGACGGAACACAGAACAAACGAGGAAGTGCTGGAAAGGGTAGGAGAGGAAAGAACAATGATAAAAACAATAAGAGAAAGGCATAAGAATTGGATATGGCATATGCTAAGAGGAGACAGTCTGGTGAAAACGGTGTTAGAAGGACAAATGGAGGGGAAACGAACAAGAGGAAGACCCCGACAGATGTTGCTGGACACACTGATGAAGAAGATCGGATATCAGAAACTAAAGGAGAAGGCCCAGCGGAGGGAAGAGTGGCGACATTGGACAGCCGAACCTGCCTAGGGGCAGAGAACCAGAAGAAGAAGAAGTTAAACTATATATATATCTGAGCTTCCAATGCGCAATGTTAAGTACAGCTACCGTGTCTAATAAGCAAACGGAATGATGAATATAATATTATTAGGATAAGATAAATAATGCTACTTTCATACACGTGCGGTTCTTTATAATAGTACACGCGACCTCGCCAGTCTTGGGCTACTGCTCCATTGAACCGTGGTCGCAAAAGACGACATTGTGAATCATGTGCTTCTCTAACATTCTTTCTGTGTCATTTCCCATCGCAATATGTCTGTCTGTGTGTCAGTATGTCTGTGTGTCAGTATGTCTATCTGTCTGTCTGTGTGTCTGTGTGTCTGTGTGTCAGTATGTCTATCTGTCTGTCTGTGTGTCTGTGTGTCTGTGTGTCAGTATGTCTATCTGTCTGTCTGTGTGTCTGTGTGTCTGTGTGTCAGTATGTCTATCTGTCTGTCTGTCTGTCTGTGTGTCTGTGTGTCTGTGTGTCAGTATGTCTATCTGTCTGTCTGTGTGTCTGTGTGTCTGTGTGTCAGTATGTCTATCTGTCTGTCTGTGTGTCTGTCTGTCTGTGTGTCTGTCTGTCTGTGTGTCTGTCTGTCTGTGTGTCTGTCTGTCTGTCTGTCTGTCTGTCTGTCTCCATCACTCACTGTATTGAGGAGGATGAGGGTAGGAAGAGGACGAGTAGGAGGAGGAGGAGGAGAAGAAGAAGGAGGAGGAGATGAAGGAGGAGGAGGACGATGAGGAGGAGGAGGAAGAGGAGGAAGAGGGGGAGGAGGAGGATGAGGAGAGAAAGTCTGATTGTCTGCTAACCTCTCTTCTTTCTTATTCATTCATTCGCTCCCTCCGTTATTCTTTCACACCGTCTCTCTCATTGGCTTATTATCTTCTGCAGGTGTCTCTGCCAGTAAGGCTGTAATTATGATTATGTATCTCTGTCTGTCTGTCTGTCTGTCTGTTTGTCTGTCTGTCTGTCTGCCTGTCTGTCTGTCTGTCTGTCTGTCTGTCTGTCACCCTCCTCAGCGAACAATTCATTAGACACCTTTTAAACGTTAAAAACTATGGCTATATAATCCATAGATCACGTATTTCATTAGTAGGAGGTGGCGTTAGCAGCTAAAACCACTTAATAAGAAGTAACTAACTCACAAGTTTAATAATTATTTCACATACTGCCTATCTCATCCACTCTAGCCTATCTCCTGCAGGCGACTTTAAATGTCACCGCCTGTAAGGATTACATATTATCTCTCCGTCTATCTTTCTCCTCCAAACAATTCAGCCTTAACGCTAACCGCATATTATACACCTTTTAAACGTTTATAACAATGCCTATATAAAGCACAGATCACGTATTTCATAAATAGGAGGTGGCGTGAGCGCCAAAACCACTTAATAATAAGTAACTAACTCTCAAGTTTATTAATTGATAAACAAGGTTTTGCATTCACTCTGTACCACTCTCTGTATCGCTCTCCTCTATCCCCCCTTGTGGTCTCTCGTCTCCTGTCCGTCTTGAGTGTATACGATGGTTTCTTTAATGGTCAGTTTTCCATGGACACAAAACGAACGTTTTTTAAATGTTTACCGGCTGAGATAACTGATAAGCTATGTACAACGTTGAAGGGGTCCTACTCAGCGCCCCAGGTCATGGACAGACATTAATAATTAATAATAATAATAATAATAATAATAATAATAATAATAATAATAATAATAATAATAATAATAATAATAATAATAATAATAATAATAATAATAATAATAATAATAATAATAATAATAATAATAATAATAATTATAATAATAATAATAACGGGTCCAATCAACGAAAGCGGCCTCGATTTCATTAAAGATCTCGGAAGACGTCTTGCCCAATTTTCTGGAGACTCTAGAGAAACTTCTTTTCTCTTCCAGCGCTTGTCGATTTCAATCCAGCGCTTTAATGCCGTGGCAATCCGCGGTTCTTTTGTCGAACCAGATTTTGTTGAATAACAGTGAACACATTAAAATTATAATAATAATAATAATAATAATAATAATAATAATAATAATAATAATAATAATAATAATAATAATAATAATAATAATAATAATAATAATAATAATAATAATAATAATAATAATAATAATAATAATAATAATAATAATAATAATGGAGCGACGTTAATACCGTGGTCAAGAGGAAAATATATGACTTGGGATGCCATCAGTGTACACACGTGCGCAACGTCATAATTATATACACCTCACATCCCTAACACCTGGAGCAGCAGCAGAGATGGCAGCCTCAAAGAAGACTACAAAGTATGCAGAAATCCCCACCACACATGATTTTATTCCAGTGGCACTGGAAACTCTAGGCCCCATCAATGCTCAGGGTCGGGAGTTCTTGTCAGAACTTGGTCGGCGTCTGACCATGGTTTCTGGGGATCCACAGGAGACGGCGCGCTTGTTTCAGCGCCTTTCAATTTGCACGCAGAAGTTCAATGCCGTTGCATTTCGAGGCACTTTTGCACAATTGACCGACGAGGATGACCGTTAACTCCAGAACAACAATGTTTTTATTCTTGATTTTAAAGCCTGAGGGATCATTTATACCTCGGGCGCTTTTTTTTATAATAATAATAATAATAATAATAATAATAATAATAATAATAATAATAATAATAATAATAATAATAATAATAATAATAATAATAATAAGACGATTTATATAGCGCCGTAGCTCGGCCGAGGCCGAAAGAAAGGGCGCTGTACACAGGATAACATGTTACTGTCAATAAATAAACGATTGTTTGAATAAGTGAGGGAGGGACGAGGGTAAAAGTTTTTTGGGTGGCGTGGTTACTGGGTATAGCCAATCAACCAGAGCGGCTCATTTCTTTGACTTTATCTCAACGAGAATTCCCGATTGCAAAGTAGACAATGTCATACCCAAATAGCAAAAAAAAAGAACAAAATTTAACACGTGAAATAAGAAAAAAAAGAGTCTACATTTCAGGTGAAAGATTAGACTGCGAGATTAGTTCCTGACCATTAACCTTCTTTAAGGGGAGGCTTAGAAAATGAAGTGCTTAGTACATCACACCCATGGTTGACAACTTGATCTCAAGGTCAAGATCTTATTTAAAGGGCAAGTTGAGAGCAAATATTTATAAAACGATTAAATACTTAAAAGAGGTGTCTTATGGATGCTCCTTCTAAAAAAATAATCACAGCGATTACTCGCAGAGTCGAATCAAGCGATGCTTAGCTTGGACGAAAAACAGCAAGAAAACTGCGCTGAAATTCTACATGCCGCAGTTTCATGTTTGGAGATAAGAGAAAGGTGGCGATAATCATGTCTTTCAACACACACACTATCGTTAACGACTATCTAAAAATACTACACCTCTTTTTAATTTATATCATTGTTTATAAATAAAGAAAGACAAAACCCGAGATTGTTCCCATCCTATTGCCCTAGATAAGTTTCATTAGTGCTATGAATAAAAGACGCCGCAAACAATAATATTTAATATTTCTATTATTACGAGGATAGCTTCTCGAACACATTGATCAGATATCAGATTATTATCTGTGCCAACAACTCCAAAACTTGAGTCAGATCATCCTTCTGATAACAGGCCTCATAATTTATTTGAAATCTTCGTTTTAAGCAATGCACCTTACCCTCCATTACTGTTCACAAAAATCTATTGTATTGTATTGAGTTTTATTTAGGCATTTACAAAGCGCCTCTGGTAGGATGAACCTTTCAGAGGTGCTCCCAGTGCGCAAAGCCCTCCAAGAAAAAGCAGGATTTGAGAAGAGACAAAGTAAAGAATAGACTGCCATACAGAAGCATAAAGTGAACAGAAGGAGAAAGGATATTGCAAAGAGAAGGACCAATCGAGGCGAGTGATCGAGACTGAGCCAGAAACAACATGAACAACCGAACAACCGACTTAGAATCAACAACAACACAGTTGCACAACTCTATCTATCCATCAGTCAGCAACTGGGACGCTAGTTCTTCAGGTGACGATAATAATTTCTGCCATCACACACTATCGTTTCTGACTATCAAAAATATCACACCTCTTTTTAAGTTATATACTTATTTATAAACATAGAAAGACGAAAACGGAGATTGTTCCCACCGCTCCATATACGTTTCATCTGTGCTATAAATGAAAGCGCCGTAAACCACTATCTTGTTCACAAGTGCTGTAATATGCCGAGCAAATTTCTGTTCAGGGTAACGGCCTCTGTTGCCATAGACCCAGGTCAAATCGGATCCATAATCCATCCATCCATATTGTATGTCTATCTGTCTGTCTGTCTGTCTGTCTGTCTGTCTGTCTGTCAGTCAGCATGCACTCGAACGTTATTTCATCGTAAGGATGTCACCAGGTGGTGACAGAGGATTGTCCAGCATATGGCAATTGCACGTAGAGTCCGACTGCTGACCCTTGATCCTGCAGAGTTGGTCAGAGGTGTAGTCGTTGGTGTTATCATCCATGGTCGCCATCTATCGGAGAAAAGAAGAAGTTGATGATCGTCTGGTGAAGAATTTTTGAAGATGATGGAAGAACGGTTGGAGTTCAGAAGTTCATAGGACGGATCTGAAAGAAGGTCAGGTTAAAGAGGTCAATCATGAAGAGGTGTGGTAATGGCAAAGTAAATAGAAAGTAAGCGCCTTTAAATATTCTTAGTCATTATAGCTAATTAATTGCTTGATTAGGATGACGGACCAGTTGAATTGATCAATTAATATAAATAGCCTTATAGCCAACTAATCATGAATTAAGTAACTTGTGAGTTAGTTGCTTGTTAATAAAGATGACATGATTACATGACTGCGTATCCGCACAACAATGCATCACGTGATGAAATACACAAAATATGCATCTTTACATCCGAGGCCTTTGAAGTTAATTGTATGTGTTAAAGATATCTTAAAAGCGTTATTATTTATTATTCAACAGTTTAACGACATCTTATAGCTACAAAGGCTGTTGACGTCTTTAAAGTTACGGTATCAATATATTTCAGTTCACTGTTGTTTAAATGTTCCGCAGTTTCTGTCTTTATTGTCTATCTGTTTTCTTTGCATTGTTCTTTTCTGGAATTTGTATGATGATCTATGTCCATGGCGACAGTGTTCATAAGGTGGTTGCTGTAGATCCTCTTTGATGCATTGGTCATTATTTAGTGTCACTATTTAACATGCATGCATATATTTAACTATACATTCATTTCCTGATTTTTATTTTATTTATTTTTAATTAATACATATATAAGCAAATAGATTAGATATTAAACATTTATATGAAAATCAAATCATTCAGCCATCATCTATAAGCTTAACAATAATAGCAAAAATCATTTTATTCAATGCCTATTTAATCTATTACAGAATTAGTTAACACAGACACATACACACAAACACATACACACACACAAACACACAACAAATACAACTAAAATTATAATTCATATGCAATACTTCTTACATAATTTTTCCATTAGTTATGGTCATAAGTATATTATAAGCTTCAAGATAAATATCTTGATTAGAGAATATATTTTTAACAGTACATTCCACTTTTTTATCTACACATTTTTTAAGCAGTAGGATTGAAATGTCATTCTTTTTACAAGCAAACAGCACATGTTCGATTGTTTCAGGCACTTGGCATTTAGAACAAAGGTCTGTTTGGCTTTTACCTATCACTTTCAACCAGGAGTTAGTAAGGACATGCCCCATTCTAAGTCTGGTAATTTGAACTTCTCTTTTTCTTATGGAGTCCATAAATTTTATATCAGTTGATACCAAAGGTTGGATCGATTTATAAAAACGCCCTTTTCGTTCATTGTCGTATTCAATTTGCCATAAATTAATAACATATTTTTTAATTAACGAATAGATTTCCTTTAATTCCAAATAATTTGTTGAATTGACCTCCTCTAATTCTTGCCCTTTCTTTGCTAGGGTGTCTGCCATTTCATTTCCAGATAATCCAATATGACTAGGGATCCATGCTATGATTATACTGCTGCTTTTAAGTTTATTAACATTATCTATAAATTCCAGAAATAAATTAGGCCGTGAACAAGACTTGTTTTCTTTTATAGATGTGGCCACACTTAATGAGCGTGTAGTCTTAAAATTAAAATAGTCTTAAAAGCGTGTAGTCGAAAATTCGTTAATATAGTACAGTTAACTTTGGTGAAAGAGGTACAAAACAGATCAACACTCCTTCTTAATTAAAAAATATGCATTAAGCATTTGGCTTATCAACACACTATGCAAGAAAACGAAAGGCAAACAAGTAAATAATTACTGCTAAATGACACTGCCATTATAATATCATATAATAATATTATATCATGGAAATAATTATCATATAATGCAAGTCGCCTTCCTCTTTTTTTCAAGACTTGAGCCTTTCGTTTTCAGAATGCTAGCTTGTGCAGATTGATGGATGGAGTCAGAGTTTTTAACGATAGCTTAATAAATCAAAAACCGTTGCTGTCAACAGTAATTTGTTTAGCATAGTCTTTTTATTGTTACGGAGTTGCTATCTTGAGTAGCATTAGCTATCGCTGTTTATTAACCTTTGTTTGAGAGCAGGCTCTACTTGAAAAAACGAAAAATATTAGATGGTCATTTATATAAAGTGCGTGAAATAGCGTTGTAAAGGTGTGTAATGTTCATGAATTTTCAAATAATTGTGTGCGATATATGGCGGTCGCTATAGAACCACATACACCGACGCTATAATTATCATTTGGATTTTTACAAATACGTGTACATGTCTGATCTCTTATAAACGCCTACGATTAGTATTTACCGAGTGGCGCTATATAAATATCTAAATTACCAGCAGGAACTGCAATCACCTGAACTCTGTAGATCTTGTCTGTTTTGAGTCCGTGAATCCGTAAATAAGGTTCGCGTCTATTTACATTCTGCTTGAATTCCTTGCGACCACGATGCAAACCACCATCGAGTATTTCACTCCAAGTAACATGTGTAATATTTTTACAGGTTGTATAGATTAGAGAAAGGAGAAGATGTTTTGCGTTCTCTTAAACACCTTTTTATAGCTTTAAATATCCTTTTAAAATTCATAGAAATGCACTAAATGCAGTGCATGCTACATCTAACCACTACGCTACCGAGTACAATACAAGCAATATAAACGCATTAAACCCTTTACCCGTTTGCCCCGAGAATAGGCTATTCACAGAAAACACAGGCTTAATGCGAAAAATCGGGCGTCTATTCGAAAGTATCTCCTTAACAAGTCAATAATTACTAAATGATTAAATGTAAAGTCGTCATGTCTCATGCAAGGGTTATTTTACATCACTACTTCCACTACTAGACCCTTTAACTACATCGGTACGAACGTTGCCCGTGCACCGCGCGACTTTGTGAAAGAGAGCGTGTGGACCGCGGTTCGCTTCCCAAAGGTGTCTTATTTCAGAGATGTAAAAATCTCGGGCTAACACGAACATTATTATTTAGTGTCAAAATGTGTGACGTACACCTTTTAAACAAAACTTATCAATGCTATATATAATCGATTTTTACGTGGATTCTAATCGGACCACATTTTTCAGATTTAGGTGTAACGTTAAATCAATCATTCAATGCAGCGACATTGTATTTAAATAACTTCTAAAACTGCGATGTTTAACCCTATAACGCACACCTTGGGTCCATCGGACCCCAGAGGTGCGATATCTTGAATATCTTTTTTGATATAAATAGTAAAAATCTGAAATAGTTCAAATTCCTCAAGAATTCATCCCCCCTACATGAACGAGAAAGTTGGGAGACTGCAGCACTCCTGGTTGAATGGAAAAAATTGAGAAAGACACCTAGGGCATATTTAGCACACCTGGGGTCCAACGGACCCCCTGCTTCAGCATTGATAGATCCATACTGCATCGACTATAGCATAATGGGAACATGACATACCCCCGGCCCATAACCCATGCCATTACTCCCCCTATTGCCCCTCGACATTACCAACAGTGGGACATTACCCCCGCCCCGCCATTACCCCCCCCCCCCGTCCCTGGGTTTATTCTTAGATACAGTGTAGTATGTACATTGTATGTATGTATGTATGTATGTATGTATGTATGTATGTATGTATGTATGTATGTATGTATGTATGTATGTGTATGTAGGAATGTATATATTAGTATGTATTGTATATATGTGTGCATGTATGCATGTATGTTATATATATATATATATATATGTTTGTATGAGTATGTATGTATGTACATAGGTATGTATGCATGTACGTATGTATGTGTGCATGTATGTATACGAACATACATGCATACATACATAGATACATAGATACATGCATACTTTCATACATACATACATACATAATACATGCACAAACACTGCACATTTGTACGTACAAGCATACATAGGCTTACCTACATAATCATATGCATACAATAGTGCCTGAATAGATTACGTACGTACACACATAATATACACGCATAAATAAATACAAACAAAAACACGTACATACATACTTACAAACATACACACATGTATACATACATACATACATACATACGTACGTACGTACATAGGTACATACATAAATACCATACATGCATACATAAATGCATACATAAATGCATACATGCACAGATACATATGCATGCGTAATGCATGTGTACATACCTACATTCACACATACATACATACATGCACACACATACATACATGTACATGCATACATTCATACATACATGTACATACATACATACAAATTGCAACTCGTAATGTTTTTTTGGCTGCGCCACTGGTCAAAATTATTGAGCAAGCTACAAATTCTCGCTAGGAAAATTTTTATGAAAATCACCATTTTTCACATATTTTAATTTATTTTGAGCACTTCCGGTTATGAAAAGACAAATTATTTAGCATGACAATGTAGCCCTACATTTCCTCTATGAAGGGGCATGTTGTTTTTTTCTTCATAATAGGCCTAAATGACGGATAAAATATTACAGTCGTTAACCTAAGTTGGTGGTTTCCACCCCCGTCTTGGTACCTAGGGTATATTGGGTATAACTTTTGAACGGTATGGGGTATCATCACAAATTTTACCTCAAAATGTGTGTAAATAAACCCCCTGGAAGTACTTAAAATGTCAAAATTTTATTCCTTACGAGAAATGTTTGATGGTGAGAAAACTTAACGGGGGGATCCCGCCGGCCCCTCTTGGCAGCCCTAGAGGGTTAATTTTCGGCCTACATATTGACCCAAACATGTTCCATGAGTGCATGTGCTATGTATAACATAAATTTAAATCATTCATTCCCAAATTCTATCTAATTGATATAATTTCAGCCCATGTTATCGGTGGGATCCATTGGACCCCAGGTGTGCTAAATGCGTTGGCGCGGAAGGTGTGCGTCATAGGGTTAAAGAAGTCTTAGTAGGCCTACAACGCATCTAAGCGATGAAATTCATTGAATCATTCTGACATTGATATAGCGCTCATTCAAGTAAAAAAACAACACATAGGCGCACCCGACTCCGGCACGCTCAAAAAGAAAAGTTTTAAGTTTATTAAGGAACTATCATGGTAGAGTCATGGGGTGTGGGCGTAGCTCAAAAGGAAGGCCATTCCAGACCACTGGACCAACCACCGAAGAGGCTCGATTCTTCATGGTAGCAGTGCGAGCAAAGGGAACTAAGAAGACTCCATTTGTAGGACGCGGCACTATTTAGACACCTTAAAAAAGTATAGGATGATGCTATAAGAGTGCGGGATGACCAAAAATCTTTAATCACTTGCTTAGGCATTATACAGTAATAAAATAAAACCTAACTAGTAAGAATCTGCATGCGATTGCGTTCATGGAAACATCTATCAAATGGCGCGGTATGACCTGATACTAATAATTATTAGTCACTTTATAGACGGTAATAATTATTATCATAAAGGTGCATGACACTCCGTTCATGTCTTAGACAGCTTTAAATTTTGCAAAGTTTCTATATAAAAATAGTGTGAACCACAAGCAAGTAATTACTTCTGAGCGACGCAAAACTTATCAAGAGGATCTCGAGACGAGAAAGCATCAGAAAATATTATACTCCACACTACAAAAATGCACAGATTGCTCAAATACACTTACGTGAGATCGAATTCAATGCCTTTTACTGCGCATTGTAGATTGCTCGATAATTAATTAAGTTTCGCAATTCATAATTATTATTGGTAAATGTTTAAAAAGTGAAAAGTCATAAATTATATAGCATTTATCAACGTTACCCAAAAAATTATATCCATCATCGTCGTCGTCATCGTCATAGTCATTGTCATCGTCATAGTCATTGTCATCGTCATTGGTATCATCATCGTCGTCGCCGTCATCATCTTCATCAACATCATCATCATCCACCTCATAAAGAGCAAATATCTCATCATTGTTTTAATCATAAACAAAGTAGTAAAGTTGCGCCACCTTGTATTTACTGACTGGGTCAGTTGCGTCTTTCGGTGGCAACCAGTGGACCATCACAGACACATGACCTTCCAAGAAAGTGACGTCACTCTGCGTCAGGTTTGAAGGCGAGTCAGGCAATCGCCTCGTTATGAAGAAACAAAAGCTATAGTGTATAAAACGTTATTATGGCTTTTCATTCTTTCATATTTCAGAAGAAGTT
The DNA here is from genome assembly GCA_945859605.1 of Lumbricus rubellus. Lineage (NCBI taxonomy): Eukaryota > Metazoa > Annelida > Clitellata > Crassiclitellata > Lumbricidae > Lumbricus > Lumbricus rubellus. Next base: position 28,310,434 of record OX243821.1, read on the forward strand.
AATTAATTTTAGTTAACGCCGATTCCAAATTATAACATTGTGTGATCATTTTTTAAAGGTGTTTAATGAACCAATATTATTTTGTCAATGAAATTTTACTGCGTCATGTCACGTACTAATAGCTACATTAATTTTCTTTATCTGACTTCCTGTTTCTCTATTGCGGATGACTGAGAATCTGTTCGCCTGCCACCAACTGTAGATTGAATTGGACTCCAACAACCTTTGAGATCCATCGTCATCAAAGCGTGGTTTTACTAGGCTACTTACCTTCCAGGCTTCCCTTCTATGTCACCGGCGATCGTCAGAGAGCTCTCGGCTTTGCTAGTAAGCCTCTTGAACGGGAACCATAGGAATGAATGAAATAATAAAAGAATGAGTGAGTGGCTGATTGAGTGAGTGTGTAAGTGAGTAAGTGAGTGAGTGAGTAGGTGAGTGAGCGAGTGAGTGAGTTAGTTAGTGAGTGAATGAGTGAGTAAGTAAGTGAGTGAGTGAGTGAGTGAGTGAGTCAGTCAGTCAGTCAGTCAGTCAGTCAGTCAGTCAGTCAGTCAGTCAGTCAGTCAGTTGGAGGGTGATTGGTTGGGTGGTTTCTGGATGGATGCATGAATTATTGAGATATGTATTGAAAGAATTAGGTTATTTATAACTGAATGAATTCATTTTCTAATAAATTGTAATGGCGAGACGCTTTTTAAGTGTAAAGTTGAAGATATTTATTCATTATTAAAAACTCGATAAAAACCGTTTTGAAGGTGTTCAAAGTGATCATTGCGTCAACGTTAAAAATAGCAAAGCTAATGAACACAAGAACTACCGCTGTAATTCATTTAATTTCATTTCGAGAATTTATATAGCGCCTCTTCAAGAAACCTACTCAGAGGCGCTCGTAATTATTGCAGTTATTGCCGTTGCTTTTATTTATATCACTGTTTTCTTCCTCATCATCACCATCATTATTGTTATTATTTACTTATTTTAATAACTTTAAATATAATTTCAATTCGACAATTATACCTGGTGGAACAAAGAACGCGTTGCTTGGTTTTGATGGTCCACTGCTTCCAAAGACGTTTATGGCGCTGACGGTGAATTGATACGAATTTCCAGATTGATTGTCATTCACCAACACAGATGTCGCTATGGTCTGCAATTATTATGACGACACAACTATCATTGAGATGACGTAAGATATGCACAGAAGTTTAGTTGTAGTTAAAGCATTTGAAAGGAAATAAAATAGGTTTATATAAGCTAGATACATCTAGATATAGAGGTATACAATATGTGTCCAATGGATATAAAAATAATAGGCACAAAATTCGAATAGGATATGCTAGATAGTTTAATGCTAGTTAAGGATTGAAATGAAATCGGTTTAAATAGGCTAAATACATGGAGGTTTAGAGGTATATAAGGGTTTAGACCTGGAAATGAATAGATTCAAATAAGATCAGTATATGAATGAATGTACAACGCATAAATATATTCGAATAGGTTAGAATTAGGTATGAATAGATGTGAATAGGTATTGTTCAGGTAGAGAATAGTTGCTGAATAGGTATATGCTATCTATAGAATAGCTAATTGAGTAGGCATGAGAAGTGTTAAATATTGTAACCTGACTTGCAAGAAAAACATACTGAGAAACTTACAACAGCACAGACAAACAGACATACACAGATTAACACAGAGTCATGCAGACAGGCATGCAGACATACAGTCTCCGTCCTCTTTCATTCCTCCTCCTCCTCCTCCTCCTCCTCCTTTTAACTCCTAATCTCCTTCTTTATCCTCTCTCCATACTCCTCCTCCTCATCTTCCTCCTCCTCCACACCTTCCTTCCCTCTTCATTCTCTCTTCTCACCCGAGCAACCTGTCTCCATGGTAACACGCGTAGCTCCTTCCCTCCTCCTCCACCAACAATGGTTCGCGAGTAGACGACGTAGAGTAAAATGGAGTTATTGTTGTTATTGTTATCATCATCATCATCATCGTTGAGTTGAGAAGAAGCGAATATTGGTTTCCATCGAACTTCGATGGATTTCAACCGACGTCGGTAGCGAACCAATGGAGCTTCTACTGTAACAGGCGACGGCGACATAGGAAGACCTGTAAATGGAGAATAGTCCACGTGTAAGGTGCATGTAAGTAGGTAGGTGGCAACCCAGGAACCAATTGAGTTACGGAGAGAAGACACTTTTCACTAATATTATTACACTCAAGAATATATTGTTTCAACTGTTATTTGAAAAGTAAATCTAATATATAAAAGAGGTGTCTTATCATCACTCTTATGTAAACGACCCAGGAAGACCTGCAAATTGGACAAAGACCAAAATACGGAGAGTAGGCTACATTTAGGCTACACTCAATAATATTGTATGGATTCGATTTGACCAGGGTCTATGACAACAGAGGCCGTCACCCTGGACAGAAATTTGCTCGGCATATTACAGCACTTATGAGAAAGGTACTAGACCAGTCTCTATTTATGATTGTTTACCTCACACCTTTTTATTTTTTTTATCTGTGGCTATATAAATTAATGACTAAGACTAAATAATAATTAACTCCTCGGTTACGCTCATAGTGGCTTGTAGCCTCTCCCAAGATAAGATAAAGGATGTTATAAATAATTATAATAGTAACGAGCAAATGCCTGTATTAGGCTAACTGAAAAGTTGGAACTATTCAAGCTTATTTCGGTCGGAAGAGAACAGCCTTGAGGAGACATCCGAGTTGCGCAATAGTTATTTGTCGCTTCTCTACTGATACTTCCATTCGGCGATGGTAAAAACAAAAGTAGGATTCAAAAATTTTACACACGCATGCGCACGAACATGCGAATTGTGCACCCAAACACGCACACATTTATTCATGGGGCAGGAGGGACGGCCCCCCAATAAAAGTGTTGGGGAGACGGTCCATGCATTGGTCCCCCACCAATCGTTAAGCGTCAAGACTAAAAAAGTCATTCAAATTTTTTGTTGGAGGTGAAAATATACATTTTCTAGACTTTTTTGCGAGATGACTAAAAAAGGCCATCAACTTTTTTTCCCGCTAAAGTTGAACATTTTTGCTTGGAAAAATGTAGTCAGAAATTTTTGTCCGTCAAAAATTCTCGCGTCTTTCCTTCGGCCACTCATTCGTCCCCCACCCAAATCTCCGCCCAGGTCTCCGCCCGTGCATCCATTTATTTTTCTGCCACTGTTACCATGGGCGCCCGCAGAAAATTTTGCAGGGGGGCAAAATTTTTTTCGATGGTCACAGTTTATATACCGTAAACGTTTTAGTAACAAGAGCTTGAAAAATACAAAGCTGGAAATTAAGAGCATGAGTAGGTTTCTTAATGCAAAAAATTTTCTGTTTCATTTTTTGTATCGGCTTTAATATGAATAGTTTTTTAGTGCAAAGGAAACAAAAATAAAAAGTAGATGTTAAAAGTGGGTTTCTGAAGCGGTGCTGTAATATTATTTATAAGTCCATTGAATGAATGAATAAGTGAATAAAAAATAGGTGTCAGTTTTCAAGGTGCAAGTGTTCCTCTAGCTACTTCCATTGATACTTAATTTTGTGCAGTTGTGAAAGGTTGCATGACAACGAGATTCCAATCAAGTAGGCCATAATCGATAGAAAAATACTATTTGCAAGGGCGCCTGTCGGAGGGTTAACGGCCATTGGTCACTGTTCCAGCTTTTAACAAGATGTTGATTAGGCAAGGCAGAAAATTAAGAGCATGTTTATATCTACAGAGATTTCTAAACATAGATTTCCGACTTTCACTGTGTGTATCATTCGTATCATTAGTGCTTTAATGCGAAGAAATTTGTTAAAAACCCAAAGTAGTAGTTAGAAAAATAATATTCCATTTTCCAGAAGGGGGCAAGTGCCCCCACTTGCCCCTATGTGCGGGCGCCCATGACTGTTACTCGTAAACTAGAAAATACTTTTTGCTAAATACACAATAAATTCCAACAAAACCAATGAAATAAATGATAACTATTCTGAAAGCAGCGCTGTATAAATCTATGGATTTGAATTTGATAAGGTTGTTATGTTTTTAAAATTAACCACAGAACCCAAGGATTTATTTTGTCTGTCGTTGTCCGATTAACTATTATAGAGGCAGACGAGGATAAGTTGAAACTAAACACCGTAATAATACATTTTATTTTTTATATATGGAAGAAGCTTCCGTATAATTTGAAGATGCATTTTGGTAATTTTGCACAGATAAACGACACCACGATTTGACGCCAAACACTTTAAAATATATTTCAAATATAATTTATTATCAGGTGTGCAATACACGCAACTTTATGTATATAAAAATTCATCGGTCAAGCAGTGCCTTACAATGTTAGCGTAACTCGAAAGATAGTTATGGTTCGCAATCGAAAAGCATAAAGGCATCTGCTGTTAGTTTATCATTATTGCAACACATAATTTATTATAATATCGTATACACGCGGACGGAAAACAAATTCTATTAAGCTGTTCAATTCCAAAATAATATACATCCATTCTCATTGCGTGTTTTGAGACCAACAAGACCCCATGGGACCATTCAGTCAATTAGTAATAGTCAGTCAGTTATAATTTACCCATTCCACCTCCTCTTCTTGTGCCGTTCATGCGTTAAGAATTTATTCAAACGTTTATGTAAAGTACATTTTGAGTTTTTAAGGAAATTCCCAATGATTACGATGCTTAATAGTCAAAACTGTGAGAAAACATCCAGAACTATGAAATAATATGCCACAAGAAATTTGGAAAACAAGCCATGAGACTAAAGAATTATTTAATAAATTTTAATGGCAATTTTGCTGTTTTGTTATGTAAAAATACATGCTTTGTCTTAATTTTTATGTCTAATGTCAATTTTGACGTTGGATTCATCTTATTCGAGTAAGAAATATATAGAAACGACACCAAACACGAGATGATACGATGATTTCTAATAATTTCGTGGCCTCAGGCCGCCATTTTGAAAAAAAAGCCGCCATCTTGGATGGTAAGAGAAATATCGGATGGTTCCCCTTCAAAAAATGTTCTCTTGGGTCCCAACTACAACTGTGCCAAGAGGCAACCCGTGTTCAAAAAGTGCAGTTAAATAACCAGAATCTTACTTGTACCGCTTTTTCAGAAAGATCATTTGCTTTAATTATACACCTATTAAATTGTGTTAACAATTAATATGTAAAAATGTTTCTTTGTAAGTTCATCGTTGCATTCAGAAAACACCCTCAAAACGATGCTGGATGGTTTTATATAAATTGAGATCGATTAAATTCATTGATCACAACGAATATCAAATAATTTAGACACTGCGTTAAAAATCAACCTCGCAACGACTCATACTCGCACAGTGCCAGTCCCAAGCCGGATTAAAGAAGGAGGGCGACGCTAATCATTTTTATAGCGGCACATATATCCTCCAGTAACATTAGTCCAACTAAGCTCTAGTAATCTCAGTGTACCGGAAGATTTTTAGAGGCATATCGGTGCTTAAAAACATACTTCAAAATATAAACATATATATACAATAAAAAAGACTACAATCTCATATGTTACATCATAACACATATTTTACACTTACACAACTTTGAGCTACAGAATTAATTAAACGTACATTAGCGAAAGCAGTAAATATTAACGGATAAAATAAGCCTAAGTTCAGTTTTCTGGTACGCTGGCAATACAATATAATTTGCAAAAGCTTATAACTAACGAAGGCTTTGTGCTGAATGACATATTTCTAAATTTTAGAATTATTTATAATTATAGCAGCATGCAATTAAAACTTTCGAATCTAGACAACATCTGCATATACACTGTAAAATTATGATATTTTTACGCATCCGAAAAACATATCATATCGATCCATAAAAAAACTTTGTTCATTGAAATTCATATAGCTCCCTTCTGGATAACTATTCACAAATACGGACACGCAGGAAAGCATTGAGTAATTTATAGACAGTTTTAGATAAGTCCCGCGGTAGGGAACGCAATCACAGGGAGAATATTAGAAACGGGTGGAGAAAGTCTTATTTTGGCTAATGGTTAAGCCTGCACTATGAACCTCGAAGTTGATCCAAGAAACCTACCTCGTCTTAGTTGAATTCAGTGGTATGTTTACATTTATAAAGAGACATTTTCAGCTTTAAAAAGGTTTCCATAACATTCGCTTCACCGCCAATTATAGAGTACACTTAATACGGGGAGGAGGAGGATTCCGATTTGACCAGGGTCTATGACAACAGAGGCCGTTACCCTGGACAGAAATTTGCTCGGCGTATTACAGCACTTATGAGCAAGTTACTAGACCAGTGACTAACACTTTTGCAAAACTAGACTTATAAAAAAATATTTTCATTAAAAGAGGTGTCCAAAAATTAACATCATATTCTATTATAATACCTTGTACATCAAAAACACTCAGAAAATCAGTCAAAAAAACACAGATGTTCAGACCATTAAATGAGCCGATCTGTCCAGTTTCCCATACCGGAAGTGGGTCTACGCGCTTGCTTCCGCTTCGATGGACTTGAGGCAGTGGTCCTTTTCATCTGCGTCCGATCGTCCGTATTTATCAGAGTCGTAGGCGGTCGTCATAAGGAAATCCTTTGCTTTCGTTAAGGAAGCGTTGGCGGCAAAGAGGTTCTCGTAGATAAGTGCTGCTACGACACCACCAAGGATGGGACCACACCAGTAGACCTACAGGATAGAGGAAGGTCGACAATTAGTGAGTGCGGTTATTGTTGTTGATACTTCTATTATGATGTCACTGATATTGTTATTGTTATTGCCATTGTTATTGTTATTGCCATTGTTATTGTTATTGCCATTGTTATTGTTTTTGCCATTGTTATTGTTATTGTTTACGGTGTCGTTATTGTTATCGTTATCGTTATTGTCATCGTTACCGTTATTGTTATTGTTATTGTTACTGCTACTGTTACTGCTACTGCTACTGCTAATGTTACTGTTATTGTTATTACTGTTAATATTAGTTTTTTCTCTCAATGCCATTATCATTGTCGCTATCATTATCGTCGAAATTATTATCATCATCAGTACGAGTACCATTACAATTGTTATTATTATTACCGGCATGTATTTACATGTACTATTTAGTTCGGCCCAATGTCATATACATGTAAGTCATGTCATGAAAGGTCAATTAATGCACGATGAAGTAGCATTTAACCTTTAACCCGACCTGAATCAACATTCTAATTAGCCAAATTATAGCCATCATAGGATTTGGCGTACGTGACAAATTGCCCATCATTCGAAATGTCATGTAGCTATGATTGAGACAAAGTTTTAATCGAGCAATTATTGCTACGCCCATCTGTCAATCAAATATTGCTCCGCCCATCTGCCAATCAAACCGTCGTAGGTCATTGACTCTGTCAATCGTCTAGAACTATCTATAATTATTATTATCTTGTATGTCTTAATTTCTTGACGTCAACAAGGCTTTGTTTGTATGACAGTAAATCAAAGCACAGCACTGTTGTTAATCATTAGCGTGGACTTCAAGTTTATAGGCCTAAGGATATGCGATTGAGAGGGGCTCGGTTGGCTCACGAGGGTTGAGGTGCAGCTGTCTGGGTGGTTTCGAGTGAAATCTGAGTCTGTGTGGGGGTTTGCATAGGACGATAAAGATTGAAGAAGTGGGAGGATTATAATTGTAGGATTAGCAATTGATTGATTATGTAAGAAATATGATTAGATTGATTTGGATAAGATTGGTTTTGGATGGATTGGGGTAGGATTAGCACTGGGTTGATTAAGACGTGAATAGGTCTGGCCGCAGGATGGAAGCGTAGTGGTTAGGATAAGATGTTGGATGGATTATGGTATGAACTTGATTCCGTTGATTATGATCGTAATTATGGATTATTAATAATAACAGCTACGATTTCTACAGCCATGCCGTTACAAGAGCGCCTCACATAGCCTACTAAACTAACGGCAGGATAGGCTTTCAGGATTAGGGTATGACAAGGGTTAGAGGGTTTAGGACAGAAATGAGAATGGGTTGATTGGGGTAAGAATATCACCAGCATCAGTAACTTCATGACCATCAAGATCATGATCATCAGCAGCATCAGCGTCACCACTACCAACAACAACAACATCATCATCATCTTCATCATCATCATCATCATCATCATCATCATCATCATCATCATCATCATCATCATCATCGACCTTTTCCGTTGCATTGCAAAAGTCGCTCTTGAAGAATTCAGAAACAATGACGTTCGTATTTCTTATAAAAATAATTTTAGTTGTTTATAAAGGTGTCCAAGTCATCGATTACCTAACATCCATGAGACGGAACCCAATTGCAAAACTCGTGGCCGTATCGAGTACAACTTAGTAAATTTTTAAATAATGTAGGCCTACAAAAAATAAAAATGTGTTTCGTGAATTGGCATGAACATATTCCGAATTAAGAGCACCGTTTAAAAATTGGATTTTCTCATTTGAAACATTAAAATGTAACTTAGGCCAATACTTTTCACAATAATATTTTTGACATGAATTCCCATATTTTTAGAATAAATTACAAAGAAATATTTCCCGAAAGAATATTGCTACCCACCTGACAGCGTCGCTACCTACAGTTTGGTTTTAACGCAACTCTGCAGTTACGTTAAACTGTGCATTCTAAATCCCTTAAAAAATAATTCAGTGACATCCCTAAAGCCTAAGTCTAGTAAGTTGATAATTGAATTTAGCCTGCCAGTGTTACTGTATGTATAATATTGAGTAATTGCTTTTTAAAGGTGTCTAAGTTGATTGCCTAAAATTGGGGCACTTTTGGTTCGGTTATTCTTAGCAACATAATTACATCTTCTTTATATAATAATAATGATAATAAACAAAGGAATAGTGATGGTAAAAACAATAATAAAGTCAGTCACGACAATAATAAAAAAATACAAAAATACCAATGCACAATAAAAGGCGGACGATCAGGTATGATTATGGTATAGGGACTTGAAATGGGTGATATTAGCAGAGAACAGTTTCCAGAACAATAATTATATTTCCTAGTTTTGAAACGTGTCCTACTTCGACAATGTACAACAAGTCGTTGTTTTATTTACAACATATAACAGATGTCTCGACCTTCAGATGATTTTGATCTCTTATCTTTCAAGACGGATATACATAAATATATAGACACCTCTAAAACAATATTAAACAATGCTACATAAGACAAAAAGACACGCATGTATCTTTCTGACGTTATCAATAATTTACGACATCTTGCACTCAACTTATAGCAGAAATTATGGCCACTTGATTGTTAGAATGCGTTGTAAAGTTTCAGCCCTGGATGTGCTGTATGTATGTAGTTAATTATTGTGTAGTGCTATTCAGAGAGAAACAACTCGGAGGCGCTCTTGGCGTGACAGCACAATGCGAAGACCAACCAGTCTGTGTTCACTATAATAAAAATAGAGCACATTCATAATAATAATTATTTATAATTATTTATAATAATTATATGTCTACATAATATTATTTTTATTCATAGCAGACTTCTATAATAATAATAATTTATTTATAGGCCTAGTCTTGACGATTGGGGAACCCATAAACGACAACGATTATTCCATGTTACAAAATCCCGGTTTATGTAGCGTTGATAACTTTTGTTTTAGAGGTGTCTAATATTGTTACATTGGGCTTTTGGAATATTCCGAAACGTGTTATTATGTAACGTGTTTTAGTGTTGAGAATGGTCGGTTTGTTGCTGTCATAATAAAGGTTTGAATCGTCTTCTACTTGAGGATCCGAGTTCTGTGCTCCCGATATTTTTTATAAATATAGCTTAAGCTAATCGTGTTTCAGCGGTGTTTAAGGACAGCTCAAACACCAAACGATTACCGCGTCCTCTATAGTCTCAAATCTCTGTGTGTTTTCTCAATCTGTGATCGACCTTAGCTGTCTGATTTTATGACCGATCAAATTAAGCAATAGTAAATTATCATAAGCAGAATATAAATGTCCTTTCGAAATCATCAAGAGGTGACTTATGGCCGAGAAGAGAGGCTTGAGACACGTCAAAGTCAGATAGTCTATCAAATGTAGAGCAATCAGGTGCTTAATTTGTTGTTGGTAGAATCAATCCTTTGGTAATTAATCAGTAAATCAATCAATAAATATGATGTTGGTAGACCTAAATGTAGGTGTGCATGTCAGTTATTCATTCAATCAGTCTCGTTAGTTGGTTAATCAGTCATTTTGTCGGTCATTTAGTCATTTATTCAGGCAATCAGTCCGTCAATCATTTAGTCAGCTATTCAGTCAATTAGTCTCGTTAGTTGGTTAATCAGTCATTTTTCAGTCATTTATTCAGGCAATCCAAAGTCTGTCAGTCATTTAGTCATTTTTTCAGGCAATCAGCCGGCCAGTCATTTAGTCATTTATTTGGACAATCAGTCAGTAATTTAGTCATTTATTCAGTCATTTAGTCCTTCAGTCAGTCACTCAATTTGTTTGTTCGTCCATCCAGCCAATTAGTAATAATCGGTCAGTTAAACGGTCGGTAATAAAATTGTCAGCATCTATATTTGTGCCTGATCAAACGTTTTATAATCTTACCCAGTGTTCATGCCATATCCCCATGACAACGGCTGGTCCCAGCGTCCGAGCTGGATTCATACTCGAACCCGTGTACTTTATCTGAACATTGAAAAAAACACATCACGTCATAAACAGTTTGTGGTCTATCATGTTTGTATGACATTTTGTGAATGCGTGTCGTTTGAAATTCATTAGGTAGAGTGAGACAATGTATAAAATAGTGCGTTTTGGGGCGTGGTGGTGCAGTGGGTATGTTCGCTGCCTTGCAACCGAGAGATTGCAGGTTCGAATCCACCTCAAGCGGCCGCGTAGGGTCCATGAGCAAGTCCTTCACTGAAATTGCCTGCAAATCCGATGCAGTGCACGCGCTGTAGTCGGGAGCTCCTCTGAGTAGCAAGCTTGAACGGGTAATTTAGAAGTAAATAAATAAATAAAATAAATAAATATGACAGAAGTAACTGCAAAACGAGGCATTTTAAAGCTAGATTAAATTAGGGTAGTTGCGAAATGTACGTGAATCAAGTTGAGTGGCGAATTGCTAATATTTATTATAGTAATGTAGACTTCTATAATGACTGATAGCAAACACCTTTTTAATGTTTTAACTAAAGATATATAAGTTAACAGGATCGATATGTAATACTTCAGCCCAAGACGCAAAGATTTTATTCTTGTCAATGGCCTTTCATCGTATTAGGCTATAAGTGGAGAGCAGGCTGATGCTAAGATCTCAAGAATTAAAAACTACGAAACTGCCAGTCACAAGCCTGGATGTAGCAGGAGGGCGACGTTAATGTTCTTCCTAATAACACAGTGTAGTTTGACAGAAACTACTGCAGAACAGAAAAAACTATATAAGCTGTAAAATGTCAAATTTATATCTGGCAACGGCTTTTGTTGTCACAAGCTTTCGCTAAACTCTGGATCCATCCATCCATTGAAACACGAAACCAATCCTTTAGTGACGCGTGCCTAACTAAACCTCGAACTTTGGATTATCTTCTTCTCAATATTCCTGTAACCTGATACATGAACCGCATTATATAAACAGAGAAGAATTTTTTAAAAAGGTGTGCAGAATCAACTTTCAGTCCAGCAGCGTTTACAACGTTGACTTAATTCTATTCATATGTCGAAGCGGGTCGTCGGTATTTGCCAGATGAGGGTCAGAGGATGAGGGTCAGAAGAGGAATTTAATGCGGGGTAGAATTGCTCTCCGTGCGACTATATTAGTTAGCAAAGAATTGGTTCGTATGGCATTAAAAATGCATTAAGGATTCGCATTGCCTTGCGATGTTAGAAATGGTTTGTTGCATTAATGAGATGCAATGCGATGTGACGGTTGGAAATGTGATATGATGTGGCGTTTGGACGTGGACAAAGGTTTCTGGGTGAACGCTGCTTTTTGGGGTGTTGGTGGGGTGTTGGTGGGAGGGGGAGGTGAGGGATAGAGAATTGGAAAGACGATCCATGACATGGATTCTTCACGCTGACGGAAAATGGCAGAATAGGAGAATATTGACTCATAAACACATACACGAAACATCGCACATACGCACACGCACACACGCACACAGACATACACACACACAAGCACGAACACATACGTACGCACACAGTCACGCACAATCACAGTCACTTAAACACCTTCTTTTTTATATTCTACCTATATATAAAGAAGGCAGACGAGCCCTGTTAGTTGTAAGCATCACAATATGGACATTTAGATTTTAGACCATAACAGCGAATAATGAACCAACAATAGATAAAAAAAAACTATATATAAAAGTAAGAGCAGTCACTCAAACACCTTCTTATTGTTATTTATTCTGACTATATATAAAGGAGGCAGAGGAGTCATGTTAGATCATAACATGAAATTCTCCAGCGTCAAGGCAACGAGCATACCCCCCAATATTATATAGCATCAATCCATCCATCCATCCATCCATCCATCCATCCATCCATCCATCCATCCATCCATCCATCCATCCATCCATCCATCCATCCATCCATCCATCCATCCATCCATCCATCCATCCATCCATCCATCCATCCATCGATCCATCCATCCATCAATCCATCCATCCATCCATCCATGCATCCAACCAACCAACCATCCATCCATCTATCCATCCATCCATCCATCCATCCATCCATCCATCCATCCATCCATCCATCCATCCATCCATCCATCCATCCATCCATCCATCCATCCATCCATCCATCCATCCATACATACATACATACATACATACATACATACATACATACATACATACATACATACATACATACATACATACATACATACATACATACATACATACATACATACATACATACATACATACATACATCCATCCATCCATCTTTCTTTCCATCCAGGGCTCTACTCAGAGGCGCTCGATTTACATTGGCTTCACGCTTAACAAGATTAGTAAGTAAGTGTAACTCACCGCCGCCAGGTAGCACATGGATTACACACCACTTTTAAAGCGACTACTAGTACTATAATTATGAGTGCATTTCGATGATGCAACTCACCGCCGCCAGGTGGCACATGGTGACGGACAATCCAATGGTGAGTGGCGCCGATCCATTCAGATCACTTCTCTTGCTATCACACGATCCAAACACAGTGAGAACCAACACAAAAGTCACCAACGCTTCCACCCCCATCGCTTGCCCCGGACTCAGGTGATCGTTGACGGTAGTCGCCCCTAGTGCTCCACGGGCATGCACCGGGGTGATAACCTTCAGCAGGGCGGCCCCCGTCACGGCCCCCAACGACTGGGAGACTATGAAGAGGAGGCCGCGTGCAAGGCTGATCTTCCGGGTGACTAGCATGCCCGCGGTGACTGCGGGGTTAATGTGTCCCCCGCTGACGTGGCCAATTGCCCAGACGATGGTGGCGACGCTGAGGCCGAATGCGAGGGAGATTTGGACGATGGTTGGGGAGTAGGATTCTTCCCATCCGATGCAGGACATGCATCCGATGAAGGTGAGGATAAGGGTGCCGATGAATTCTGCGAGGATGGCTCGCCAGAAGAGAGGACTGCGCAGGTCGTCGAGACTGGTCGACATGATGCGTTGGCAGCACCGACAGCTGCACATGAAAGGATGCGGACGAGGAGGAAGAAGAGATGGATGGACGGATGAACTACAATGAGAAAAGAACAATATATAATTGCGATGGATGGATGAATTGAAGAATGGATAAATGGAAGGATGGATGGACCGACAGCACATGAAAGGCTACGGTGGAGGAGGATGAAGATGGACGATTTAACGGATGAGCTACAGTGAGAAAATAACAAGATTGTTGGAATTTGTAGATGGATGGATGAATGGAAGGATGGATGGATGGATGGATGGATAGATGGATGGATGGATGGATGGATTTATCGCAACCAAGTTCACATGCTGGGACAGAGTAAGTTCAGAATCGAGGGTGAGACCCAGATCACGAACTGTGAGGGAAAAGATGATATGAGGAAAGAGCAGAGCAAGTTGGGAAAGGTCAATACACTGGAGTTGTCTACGGCCACCCAACCAAATAAATTGCGTTTTGGAGGGGTTTAAGAGTAGCCGATTGGAGGCCATCCAAAGAGAGAGGACATCCATATTCCTACACATCTGGTTGACAGCGGCCACCGCATCAACCGAGTAGGTATGGATGTAGGCTTGCACGTCATCGGCAAATAGCTGGTGCAGAAGTCCCTGAGATGTCAGTAAGGAGCAGATGTCAGCAGTATAGAGAAGATAGAGTAGTGGGCCCAAAACGGAACCCAGGGGCACCTTGAGAGGGGCAGGGACCCAAGCAGACCTGGACGACCCAAGAACTAGATTGAGGATTAGTTGAATAGTGGATGGTTTGATCGACTGAATGATTGATTGACACACTGATTGATTGATTGAAATATTGATTGACTAGCTGACTGACTGATTGATTGATTGATTGAATGAATGAATGGTTGATTGACTAACTGATTGATTGATTTATCGGTCGATTGATTGATTGATTGATTGAAGTGGAGTAGATGGGTGTGGACAAAAAAATTGATCCAACGGCATGTAATGAATGCGGTAAGTTTCAATTATGGGAATGGACGTACATGTAGGGGTTGAAAATGGATTAATTATTAGGATTTGTTCTGTGGGCCTAAGCCTTGTTATTGGTCGTAAGAATAGTAGAAAAGTAGATTCGGATTCCCACTCATGAGTTAAAAAAATAGGTGTGCTTTACTGTTTTTTATAAAATCTTGAAAAATCTTTAAAAGAGGTAGGTTATAAACAGTGCATTTGTTTAATGACACCGGGTCAAAAAGAAGATCATTAACGTCGCCCTACTTTTAAAATTATCCAGGGACTTGCACCAGAAATTGCATTGTTAAACAACAAAATTTACTGCTTTTTGGGCATTCATAGCGATATGTGTAGGAATATTATTATATCATAAGTTTCAGATATCCGCTATTACAATGAGGTGACATTGATAGACATTTGTCAAATTGTCACTTGTCTTATAGGTGCCAATCATCACTTTTCATAGCATCAGTTTAACCCATTTAAAAGGTGTCGAAATGAGTTTTCAATATTATTTCATATAGAAAATCATATTTATCAAATGTGGCAGCGTTTCTTACAGCCACAAGTTGTAAAAGTATGAATAATTTGGCCTAATCTGTTTACTTATATCAAGTAAGTAAGGTCGTCCTAGGACCCTTTGGCGATGTTCTCGTTTACTCCCCAGCTTACACCGGCATCAAAATCATACTGCTTGGTGACAGAGGCACGTGTGCGTAAACAATTATTCCTTGCCCAAGGTCGTTACCCACAGTCGAACCCGCAACCGCTAGGTTCTGAGCAAGTGCGTTACCGATCAGCAACCAGGTCGCCTTGTACATCAACGCTTGAAATATGCTGAATATTTGAACCTGTCCAGTCGTATTAAAACACCTCTAAATATTCCAACACCGATAGTATATAAGTGTGGGACGAAAAACGCGGTTAATTTTCCATTTGATTTAGGGTTTCCTATATGTAACGCGGTGCTGTTCTCCTTTGTCAACTCGGCTAACTGTGGGTTAGAAACAGTGCAATGGTTTTTGTTTAACGACACCGTGAAATGATGAAGATCATTAACGTCACCCTCCTCATTAATTCTGTCTAGAGACTGGCACTGCCTGTTGTCAATCCACGGGTGAGCGAAGTTGACGGCTTTTTTGGTATCAGTAGCGATTATTTTTTGAATATTTCAGAATTTCAGATCTCCGCTATTACATAATAAATTATTACATTGAGTTGACAATTTTGTTTCTATCTCTATATCGCTTTAGATCTCTGATCGTTGTTATTTATAACATATGTTACAACCATTTTAAAGGTGTCGAAGATGAGACAACATTTCAATATAATATTTGTATGTTCGTATGTTGTATGTGGACTTGTTATAGCGCCCCTTCAATCTCTCTACTCAGAGGCTCTCCCGAATGCAGAACGGACACTGCATCTGAGCTTTACGTCGAATCGCTGAGCAATTGTGAGTGACGGACTTGGCCAAGGTCCTTACGCGGCGAGGTGGATTTGAACTCAAAGGCAACAACGCCACCACTACGCCACCGCGCCCCACAACTATTTTATTATTTATTTGGCATATTATTATAGGAAACCGTATTTAGATGTGTTAACGTTTCTTACAGCCACAAGTTGTGAAATTATGAATGATTTAACCTGATCTTTTGAATTGCATAGGACTGTTTAAACGTGCAAAAATATTTCAACCATCACCTTAAACACCTATAAAGCGTTTACCTGCGATGATATATAAATATGAAACTCGAGAGGCGGTCAATTATTTCTTCCTCACAATCCTTGCAAACTTCAGCAAGGCAAAGCCGTGTTCTCTTTATTCATTCTTGCAGCTGCACATCGAGCACTATAATTATAATACAGTGGTTCCCAACCTTTTTTGACTTCAGGGCCACTTTTTCTAAGTTGGAGGACACGAGGGCCACTTTTTCCTAGTTAAATGACATTAGGGCATTTAGGGGACTACAATGCTAAAATTTAATTAACTAAAAGCATATAAAATTGTCATAATTGATTCAAAATAGAATGTTTAATGTTATTTATAGACGTCAAAATAAAATAATTTGTAATAGAAAATATTTACAGCCTGTGTTCTATCTTGTCTAAATTGTCAATTTTTCATATATTTATGTTAATTCTTTGAGAGATGAGGGCCATTTTTAGGCCTGGCGGGCCATGGGTTGGGAACTGATGCTATTATCTTCTCTGGCCTTGTGACAATCCTATATCGCCGCGACATTTTTAGTCGGGAGCGCCTCTGACTAGTTAAGCACTAGGAACGCTATATAAGTTATCCTAAAAAATGATAAGAATCCACAAATGTTCGCGATTTCATTCGTTGTTTTAATGAGCGCAATAAAATCTAAAGCAGATTAAGTTATGGAAACGAAAATTCAACACTACAATTTAAAACTACGTACATGAGTTGGAAATAGGTGTGCTTTTATTGATTTTATATGACAACGAAATACCTTAAAAGAGGTAGGTGATAAACAGTGCATTAGTTTAACCCTCAGGCTACCACGCTATTTTTGTAACACTGACTACCAAGGGGGGGTGGTTACCACCCCCCCCTGGATTTTGGGTTTGGTTTGAGATATCATAACTTGTAATACACCTATGGATTCAGCATTCATTTCTGCACAAAATGGTATATTTAGGTTTAAAATATATGAAAGCACCCCGAAGTTATGAATTTTTTACCGTAGGCACCCGTCGATTCCACAAAATGTATACTTTCGCATAAGCAAAATATTAGATTCTGTGTGTTTTAACATAATTTATTTAATTAAAAATAGTTTACATATAATAAAGTCCAATATTCAACTAAAAAACTAGTAATAAGTTAGTTTTAGTTACAATAAAAAGAGAAAAAAACATGTAAAACATGCTGAAAAACGTTTACGCAGACTTATCGGTTTGCGTTGTAAAAAAAACCCAACATTTTCACACATTTAAATTTATTTTGAGCACTTCCGGTCATCAAATGTCAAATTAATTGGTATCAAAAGATAGCCCTAAATGCCCTCTATAGAATGGCATAATTTACTTCTCTTGAAAAATAAATTATGAATAATTTTTAATAGGAAAAACATGAAAATTTTATGAAAATAAAACACCTTTATTTATATATTTTAATTTATTTTGAGCACTTCCGGTTGTCCAAAGACAACTCCGTGACCACCACAATGTAGCCCCACATTCCCTCTACAGAATGGTGTAATTCGTGTCTCTTCATGTCAAAGGACGGATAAGATACAGCCGATAATCTAAGGGGGGGGGGTGGTATCCACCCCCCCTGGTGCCTCGGGTATATCGGGTATAACTTTTGAATGGTATGGTATATCATCACACATTTTAGCTCAAAATGTGTGCAAATGAATCCTCTACAGCTACCTAAAACGTCAAAATTTTATTCCTAACGAAAAAAGTTTGATTTGGGAAAAACCTAGGGGGGGGGTGGATACCACCCCCCCCTGGTAGCCCGAGGGTTAATGACAACGTGTCATAATGAAGATAATTAACGTCGTCCTCCTTCTAAATTTATTATCCAGGGACTTGCACCAGAAATTGCCTAGTTAAGCAAAAACATTTACTGCTTCTTGGGCATTTATTGCGATTTTTTGGGAATAAAAATTATATCAGAATTTTCAGATATCCGCAATTACAATGAGGCGACAATGTATTAGGCTAATTTGCAATTCGCCTTAGGTGTTTATTCATTGCTATTTATAACATCGGTTGGGTCCATTTAAAAGGTGTCGAAGATGAATTGAGTTTTCAATATTGTATTGCATATAGAAAATGGTATCAAATGTGGCAACGTTTCTTACAGCCACAAGTTGTGAAAGAATGAATAAATTTGGCCTAATCTATTGACTTGTGTAAAGTAAGTAAGGTGGTTCCAGGGCCGAGGGCCCGTTGGCGATGTTCTCATATTCTAGTCTAAGCCCTTGAGCTGGCAATGGATGAATCCCAAGTTCACAGGACTTGCCGTTTACTCCCCAGCTTACGCCAATACTAAATTGGTGTGCGTAAACATCTTGTCCGAGGTAGTTACCCGCATTCGAACCCGAAACCGCTAGGTACGTGAGCAAGCGCGTTACCGATCAGCCACTAGGTCGCCTTGAAAAGCGATGCTTAAATATGCTAAATATTTTAACCGTCCCGTCATATTAAACACCTCTAAATATTTAACAACCACGGTATTATAAGTGTGGGACGAGAAACGAGGTTAATTTTTTCATTCGCTATCGGGCTTCCTTAATGCAACACTGTAGGCCTACAACTCTCCTTTGTCAACTCGATTAACTGCCCAGACATCACTCCATTCATAACATAATTATTTCTATAATAGCACTAAAACTGTCATTTTTAGCCGACGTTGGGTGGAAAGCGCATGTGATTGTAATTTTTAAAAATTGTAGTGGAACATTTATATAGCTCCACTTCAAGAGAACTCTTCAGAGGCGCTCCCGACGAAGATGAGCGGGTGGACGGACGGTTTTTAACGGGTGAGCTATAATGAAACAAATATAACAACATTGTTGGGATTTTTAGATGGATAGATGAATAGATGTTTGGACGGTTTAACGGCTGGATGAGAAAACATTATTTTGAGAATTTGAACTGGTGGGTGGAGGATTTTGTGGATGGATATGCTGTGAATTAGTGGATTGACCGACCGACTGACCGACCGACTGCAAGAGATGGGTGTGGATGCAGATATGGTGCTCGAACGGAAACTATAAGATGGGGTAAAGTGTAATGGATTAGGAATGGATGCGTGAGTGAATGTTAAAGGGTTTGGTTACTGGATCCGTTATTAGGTTTGTTCTGCAGGCCAAGGCTTGTTTTTGATAGTAAGAATAATTATAGTCGAAAACCGATTTCCACAAAAGAGCAGAGTCTGGTAGTAAATTCAGGTTTTACGTGTTTTGCTGAATTTATCTGAGGGTCAAACTTTTTAAAAGAGGTAGGTTAGAAAGAGAGCAATAGTTTTTGTGTAACGACACCGTGTTATAATGAAGATCATTAACGTCACCCTCCTCATTAATTCTGTCTAGGGGCTGGCACTGCCTGTCGTCAATTCACGGTTGAGCGAAGTTAACGGCTTTTTTGGAATATTTAATAATTTAAGATCTCCGCTATTCGATTGAGTTGACAATCGTGTTTTTATTTCTTATTCACCTTAGATGAAGTTAAAAGGACATTTATTATTTTTCATAGCATCGGCGTGACCCATTTTAAAGGTGTCGAAGATGAATCAAATGTTCCATATAATATTATAATTATTATAATCATTATATCTATGGCATAATTATAGGAAACTGAATTAAATTTAGATGTGCTAATGTTTCTTACATCTACAAGTTGTGAAACTATGAATGACTTAACCTGATCTTATGACTTGCATAGGACTGTTTAAACGTACAAAAATATTTAAACTGTCGTCTTAAACACCTTTAAAGGATTTACCTACGATGGTATATATATGTGGGACGCGAGAGGCGGTCAATTAAATTTTCTACCGTTGATGTCGAACTTCAACAAGGCAACACCGTATTCTCCTTTTTCACTTCAGGTCTGGCCTTAGGACTATCCTATATCGCCAACGTTGGACCGGGAGCGCTTCTGAGTAGGTAATCAGTAGGGGCGCTATACAAATCCTCCTAATGAGTCATTAGAATCTAAATTGTTCGCGAGTTCAACACAATGCGTGGGGCGCGGTGGTCTAGTGGTGGCGTCGTTGCCTTGGAGCCGAAAGGTCCAAGGTTCGAATCCACCTCCCCGCGTAAAGACCTTGGGCAAGTCCTTCACTTACAATTGCTCAGCGCTTCGGCGTGAAACTCCGATGCAGTGTCCGTTCTGCATCGGGAGCGCCTCTGAGTAGAAAGAGAGAGCTTGAAGGGGCGCTATAACAAGTGCACATACATACAAACAATGCATGTAATCATAACGAGCGTAATAAAATCGGAAAAAAATTAAGTTAGGGAAACGAAAAATCAACACTACAATTCAAAACACAACACATATTATGTTAGTTTTACTTGTCTAACCTGAACACCTTTAAAATGAGATCAAAGATGCAATAAATAGATGGGACTAAATAATGGTTATCATTGATAAGTGTAACAAGATAGCGTCAATAAATAAACGTTACAAACGAAAGCAAAATACTGTTGATTAAAACTAAAACAGGCAGCTTTCTTAGACACCCTGAAAACGAGATAGCCCTACGCTAGATAGGTGTTGGAGACCACAAAATGTTAATGAGTAGAAGAAACGTTACATTTGCAAACGACCCTATACCTACGGCCCCAACCTATAGCCGGATTTCAGGGGCTCTTATTATAATTATCTAATGATTATGATCATTCCTGAGGGTCGGAGACCAGAGGCAACGACAGCAGCTTCCTCCATTCCACTCTGTCCTGCGCCCGTCTGGCACAGTCCACAGGTGAAAGTCCGGTCCAGTCACATACATCATCCATCCATCGCCTCCTTGGTTCCTATTGTCTCCCTACTTCTATTTATCGGCACATCTTATCACTCGTTCACTCATACTCTTGATTATTTTCTACATTGTACATTGCATGACCTGTAATCATTTCTGTTCATTACCTAACGTGTAATTGTCGCTGTTTTTTGGAGCATTAAACTTGAAAATTTGAATTTGAAAATTTGAATTACGACCACAACCACTACAACCAATTACAATACTACAACTCACCTTCGTGTGTAAGCACAGATCAAACGTCGATTCTAAGCCAGCACCATTGACTTCAGCAACTGAGCATTGGATGCAAGCAGCAGCAGCAGAAAGTCTTTTAGTCGATAAATCAACGAGCGCTGGACGTACCTGAGCGGGGCTCTCACGCACGTCCGCGCGGCCTACCTGGGCAATCAAAGGCGGTAACCTACACCTGCCTGGCAGTTAGACAATCGCGCTACTGTGGAGTTATTGATGCTCACTGCTTACCTGTAGTGGGCTACTACTACTCACCTGTGTGTGCGTGCGTGCGTGCGTGTGTGTGTGCATTTGGAGGTACGTGACTGCGAGAGATTATAGGGAGAGAGAGAGAGAGAGAGAGAGAGAGAGAGAGAGAGAGAGAGAGAGAGAGAGAGAGAGAGAGAGAGAGAGAGAGAGAGAGAGAGAGAGAGAGAGAGATAGATAGAGAGAGACAGAGAGAGACACACAGAGAGACAGAGAGAGACAGAGAGAAACACACACAGAGAAACAGAGACATAGAGACGGAGAGACAGAGATAGAGATAGATAAAGAAGGATAGAGAGACACGCCGTAATATAGAAGATACAATGAAAGACGCGCTTAAGGATATAAAGGGAGAGACAGAGACAAGAATAAGGAGAAATTAGGACGCTGATAAATCAGTGACTAAAAGAACTATATGAGAGACAAGCAGAGGCAAAGACAAGTGAGAGAGACACAAACAGACAGACCGACATACAGAAAAACAGACAGACAGAAAAACAGACATGCAGACAGATAAATAGAGACATAAATAGATAAATAGATAAATAGAGACAGATAAATAGAGACATAAATAGAGATATGTGACTAAAAGAACTATATGAAAGACAAGCAGAGGCAAAGACAAGTGAAAGAGACACAGACAGACGGAAAAACAGACAGACAGACAGAAAAACAGACATGCAGACAGATAAATAGAGACATGGAGACAGAGAGACAGAAGGAGAGAGCAAAAGAGAGGAGATAGAAGGAAGGAGTCTGACAGACTTACTGTAACAGACAGAAACACAGAACATCGCCAAGGGTCTTTGTTGACAATCGTTGTATCGAATGTCGATATGAAATAATATCTGTGCGTGTGACTGTCCCTCTCTCTGTCTCTGCCTGTCTGTCTCTCTGTCTGTCTTTTTGTCTGTCTATCTGTCTGTCTCTTTGTCTGTCTGTCTCTCTATGTTGGTCTCTGTCCATTCATACGCCTAAATGCATGTTTCTATATCATCTGTATGCATAAGATCGTGTATGCCTTTTTGAAGAGGCTAATGCTGACGAACGACTGGAGTAAAAAATATTTTGCACACCTTTAATTCTTACACCGCCAAATCATAATTATGAGAACGCTTCGTCATTTTTTATCTGTTCAGCTAGTTCGATATCATCATCATCAATGTCCATGGGTTCAA